>CM062811.1:650587036-650954310 GCA_031772625.1 Pinus tabuliformis
TCAAGTTGGTCCCTTCATTTGTAATACCAGGATAGCAGGGAGGAAGCTAATAAACTACTAAAAGAAATGAAATTTTCTCTCAGTTTTTCTTGGTCATATGACCCATTGGGAGTCATCTCCAAACTCAGGGTGGAAAATAAGTTCACACCATATCATCATACAGCTAGGCCTAAGATAGAACAGTTCAAGAATTAGTTGGAATGGACAGAGAATACCCTCCAGGAGGCTGAGGATCAGGTAGTCTCTACATCAAATATGCAACCTCCAAGTGCACGGGAAAAGACAACCAAGAGAGGGAGGGAAGAACAATATTCACTTGTAACAGAGGCATCAAGCCAAGGCTTCAAGGTTTTTCACAAGAAAAAGAAACAAAGAGTCTCTATGAATGTTGATTCATAGTCTGGTGAACAGTCTATAGAATCTCCAACTCAGTCTACCACTTCTCATGAACAACAGATAGTCCAACTTGTTGGAGGCATTCCAGAGAATAAAGAGGAAGACATAGTCCATGTCTTTAGTGAAATCAAAAGAAAGAATAAGGAATTGAAGTTGAATACTTACACCCAGTTCTGAAAGCATTCTTCCAGCTCTCAAGCAAGGCTTCTTTCAGTCTTTGACTATGAGAAGGGGAAGATGCAAATGGCTTTCTTGCAGGCCCAAGTTCCCTAGCCCAGGACTACAACACAATATCAGAAACACACTTATTTTGAGTTAAATGTTCAGGATGTGCATCCAATTGATAAAATTGAGATGCACAAACAAACTGGATAGATGATTGCTTCAACCTTGACAAACACTGCTATGAGTTTGTCAAAATTTCAGGTTACAATGGCCAACATTCAATCACAATTAAAGTTGGAGAAGGTCTCCTCGTTAGCAAAGGATACCAAGATTCAGTCCCTGGAAAATCTAGTGCTAAGGATGGGATATGATCCATCAAACATAAATGTTCCAGAAGCTCATTAAGAAAAATGACATTGAAGTTGCAACACTAAAGAAACAGCTGAAACTACCAGTATGTGAGGATCCAATGGCCAAAGAAATCGAGGAGACAGAGACTCAAAAGTCAGACATGATGAAGCTCATCATAGAACAAAATTTGCAAATAAAGCAAATGGAGGAGGAGATGGAGAAATTGGTTAAGGAGATGGAGGAAGCTATCAAGAACATTCAAACTTCAACAGATGTAGTTTCTCTTGTAGCAGTTCCCATCACCAGAGTTTCTACTAAGCCACTGCATAAGCAACAGGTACAACAGAAGGAGATGAACAACTTACTGAAGTTGTTCAGAACCTATCTATCCATATAGGATAAATCAATAAATTAAAGGATGAACTCAAAGAATTATGACTTTTGAAGTCTATATCAGATAGTACACACACAATTGAAACAAACAGACTTAAAGGCCAAGTGGAAGTGTTGAAGAAAGAACTCACAGATTCCTTCATAGGAAACAAGTTGGGTTTAGCAAAAGAAATTTTGTGGGAAGAAATCACAGAGGCAATCAAGGAGATTTGGCCCTCCATTAAGATAATATTCAACCAAAAAGATCTCTTGGAGAAAACTCAGGAAGCAGCAAGGATAATTTTAGGGGCGAATGTTCGCCCTTTGGCGAAATTAAGGGGTTTTAAATTTTTAGTGGGCGAATATTTTGTATCATAGTACATTTTTACAAATCACCTCAAATAGCCCACCTTATTTTAAGGAGAGGGTAAAAAGGTAAATTTAGCCCTTGAAATTAGGACTTACAACCTTCCATTCGCCCATTTTCAAGAATAGGTTTTATTTAAGTGAATCCATTCGCCCATTTTCAAGAATAGGTTTTATTTAAGTGAATCCTATGGGCCAAATACCATATTTATAAAAGAGGTATGGTAAATTAATAAAAATATAAATAAATGAGAGGTATGGTAAATAAATAAACATTTTTTATATTTACTCCATAAAGTCACCTTATATACATGTAAGGGTGTAAATAAATAAAAATATAAGTAAAGTGGAGGTATGGTAAATAAATAAAACGTATTTTTATACTTACTCAAAAGGTATGGTAAATATAAAAATATAAATAAACTAGACGTAAATAAATAAAACCCTTTTTATATTTAATCCATAACCCTCGTTCTATTTATGAAGGCTCAAGAAAGAGTTTTTATTTAAATGAATCCTATGGGCCAAATACCATATTTGTAAAAGAGGTATGGTAAATTAATAAAAATATAAATAAACGAGAGGTATGGTAAACAAATAAAACATTTTTTTATATTTACTCCATAAGTCACCTTATATTTACGAACACCCAAAAAATGGGTTTATATTAGGTGAAACCTATGGCCAAAATACTATGGGACAAATACCATGGACTAGATTGTTATTAATACCATGCAAAAAACCATTATTAACCCTAATATTAGAATTAATAAAATAAAAATGGCACATGGTATTGACCCATGGTATTCACCTGGAATGTAGCCTATTTAAATGGGGAATTAAACCAGTATGTAGCCTATGCTAAGATTCACTAGGACTTTACAAAGTTTTATTATTTAGTGAAAGACTCGCCAAGATCTTACAAGATTTTATAATTGAGTAAAATATTCGCCATGCCTGGTGAGAGATTCGCCAAAAAATTATATATACATATTATATTATTGATAAAATCGCCTTCCATTTTTCCTATATACCATGGAGATTCGCCCATTTATTATATTTATAAATTTAGGGGGGGTTCTTAAAATTTTCCCTAGGAAGCAGTAGAATCCATAACTAGGCAACTGGAGGATATGCCAGAGACTCCCTCTGATATAATCAAATTTCTGAATTCCAAGGATGACTATGAGCTTGAGGAGTTAAGGATAAGTGACAGAACTGCAAAAAAATTAGAAGTAAAGAAGATCATCACTAAGAGAAATCTCAACCTTCAGCTACAAGAAAACTGCAGTAATGTTAACAACATGGTTAAGAGATTCTTCAACAAAATTGAACCTTTGATTAGCAAAGGTTTACCTTCGATGATGGTTATTAATGATAAATTGATGCCAATTGAGGATTATGTCAAGAAGTTAACAGAGGTGGGCACCCATGCAGCTTCAGTAGCCAATATCAAAGGATCAACAACACCAGCTCTCATAGTAAAAACGCTCAAGGATTCTTTCTTCATCCTGGATGAAATCAAGCATATATTTTTGGTAAAGCCCACTTTTACTAGATACACCGAGATGGATGAAATCTACAGGAGGGTAACAAAGATTTATATCCCAGATAAGAAACGCTGGGAAGAATTAACAGATTTACTTGATTAAGGATTATTGAATAGCATTCATCTTTTGAGGGAATAGTCAACCAACTTCAACCACTTTTCAACTTTTTCAGTGATAGTCATCAAACAATGCAGCACCAAAGTAGTGCCAAGAGCATTAGATAATTTTATTTTTGATTGTGTAAATACTCTATTTTTGTAAAAACAGTTTAGGATATTTTTCATCCTACTGTTGTATAAATAACTCTCTTCACGAGTTATTAATGGTTGCACCCTTGAAGAAGCATTTCTAGACATCTGATGTAATTAATATTTCTGGATCATTAATATGAAGCAAAGGATTCTGAATTCTGTTTTTCACAGTGTATGTTTCTTGTAAGTGTTTCCAGTGTCATTCATTATGTTTTTCTTCATATACTTGTGTCTTGCAGAGATAAGTAGGTAGGAGTAATTGTATTTCAATCTATTCATATAAGCTTTCTGAAGTGATAATCTATAAAGAGAATGAATTAATGGACTGTTTGTTTAATTAATTCCCTCAAAATTAATAAATCATCAGCATCTTTTGTAAGCTCATGTGTATTTTCTCAAACCTGTAAACATAGTTTAAAGGTTTTCATACTTATGATTATCTAGCTTTCAATTTGAAAACTGTGGCAATCATATTACTTTTCTGTTTCTGCTCATCATCATAAAAGGTATTTCACTGTGTAAATATTTATAGCAGCACTCTGCTGAGATATTGATGTTATTCAAGAGGTTAGGCACATTAGTTCTATATCTGTTTCATCCATTGGTCTCCCAAATTAAAACAAAACCCCCAAAACATTTATCTTAGATGCTCTGGCATAATAACTGATCATTATTATCTTAGAGGTACAACAATATCTATGCAAGAAAAGCATAGCCGCAAGAAAGGGTGCAAGCTATTTGCAGTACACATTTCTAGCCGTAAGGGTAAGGAGGCTGAGGATGTAGATGTGTTGAATAGGTACCCATTTTTGCAGAAGTTTCAGGATGTATTCCCTGAGGACATTACAGAGTTTCCACCTCATAGGGAGGTAGATTTTTATATTGAGTTAGTGCTAGGGGAAGCTCCAACATCAAAAGCACCTTACAGGGTGAACACACCTGAGTTGGTTGAGTTAAAGCTACAGTTGAAGGAAATTTTGGACAAGGGATACATTAGGCCAAGTGTATCACCATGGGGGGCATGTTCTTGTTTGTGAGGAAGAAAGATGGTACTCTCAGATTATGCATTGACTACAAGCAATTGTAAAAAGTGGCTATTAAGAATAGGTACCCTTTGGCGAGGATTGATGACTTGTTTGATCAGCTAAAGGGAGTAGCAGTGTTCTCGAAGATTGATCTAAGATATGGATACCATCAGGTACGCATCAAAGAGGAAGGCATATAGAAGACTGAGTTCAAGACCAGGTATGGGCATTATGAGTTTGTTTTTGTCCCATTTGGCTTAACTAATGCTCCAACTACATTCATGTGCTTGATGAATAGTGTGTTGTGTCAATATTTGGATAAGTTTTTTATTGTGTTCATTGATGATATACTGGTATATTCTAAAAATGAGGAAGAGCATGCCAAGAATTTAGCAACCGTGTTGAGGTTTTTGAGGGAGCGTCAGTTGCATGCTAAGCTCAACAAGTGTAGTTTGTTTCACAGTGAGGTACACTACTTGGGACATGTTTTCTCCAAGGAGGGCATTGTAGTAGATCCAGATAAGATAAGTGCCATCATGGAGTGGGTATCTCCTAAGAGTGTGGATGAAGTGAGATCTTTCATGGGTTTGATAGGCTACTACAAGAGGTTCATCGGTATTTTCTCACATATTTCTTATCCCATCACATAATTGCAAAGGAAAGGTAAGAAGTTTGAATGGACAAAGGAGTGCGAGGCTAGCTTTGAGAAACTTAAGAAGTTATTTACACATGCACCAGTGTTACAGATTGCAAATCTGGACAAAGAGTTCTTGGTATGCATAGATTCTTGCAAGAGAGGACTTGGTGGAGTCCTTATGTAGGATCGACAGGTGGTATTTTATGAGTCTCATAAACTAAAGGAGAATGAGAAGAACTACCCGACACATGATCTTGAGTTAGTAGCAATCATACATGCATTGAAGACGTGGAGACACTATCTTCTTGGCAGGAGGTTTGTACTGATGAGTGATCATATTGGGTTGAGGTATTTGTTTGACCAGTTGAATCTAAATGACAGGCAGGCTAGATGGTTGGCCACGATCAGCGAGTTTGATTTTGAGATCAGGTACATCAAAGGTAAAGAGAACATGGTGGCAGATGCTCTCAGTAGACGGGTACATGTACATCACTCGGTAGCTCTGAGCGCCTACGGGACAAACTTATAGGATAAAATATTGTAGGCAGGTCAGCAGGATGTCAGGTATATGGATATTGTATGTAGATTACAACAAGATGCTGGTACATGTGCATGTACAGATTTAGGTGGTAGTACAGGTACTGACACAGGTACAGGTGAAAGTGTACAGGGCATGGACTATTATTTTACAATAGATGGATTTGTTAGGTTATGAGATACGATATATGTACTAGATAATAGTGAGCTCAAGATGATATTGAGGGAGTTTCATGCAAAACCATATTCAGGTCACCGAGGTTATCAAAAGACACTGACAATAATGAAGAGATATTACTACTGGACGGATTTGAAGAGGGATTTACTAGAGTTTGTGGCAAGATGTTTTGACTATAAGCGAGTGAAAGAAGAGTGTAAACACCCAGGTGGACTGCTACAACCGATCGCGATTCCAGAATGGAAATGGGAGGTTATTTCCATGGATTTCATCATAGGTTTGCCAAAGGCAATGAAGCAACATGATTCCATCATGGTCATTATGGACAGGTTAACACAGGTTGCACACTTCATTCCGAGGAAGTTTATGCTCTCAGCTAGTTATGTGGCATAGGTATTCATCAAAGATGTGGTTAGAATACATGATGTTCCAAAGAAGATTGTGTCAAACAGGGATGCGAAGTTCACTTCCAAGTTTTGGAAGGAGTTATTTGCAAGTTTGGGAACAGATTTGGCCTTCATCACATCTTTTCATCCACAGAAAGATGGATAGGCAGAGAGGGTCAATAGGACGTTAGAGGACATGTTGATGATGTATGTGATGCATCAACAATGGAATTGGGAAGAGTATCTCCCTTTGGTAGAGTTCACGTAGAACAACGATTACCGGGAGTATTTGAGGATGAGTCTTTTTGAGGCATTGTATAGGTGGAGATGTAACACTCACATCAATTGGAGTGACCTGGTTAGTAGTGTATTGATCGGACCAGATATGTTGGCAGACATGGAATAGGAAATGCAAGTGATTAAGAAGAATCTAAAGACAACACAGGATAGGTAGAAGAGCTATGTAGACAGGAATAATTTGTTCAAGGAGTTCCAGGTTGGGGAACATGTGTACTTGCACATCAAACCGAAGAAGAACTCCTTATGGATTGGCTCATGTGCCAAGCTGGCACCATGGTTTTGTGGATCCGTCATTATCATTGAGAGGATTGGGACAATAGCCTATTGACTTGCACTACCTCCAAAAATGAAATTCCATGATGTTTTCATGTATCTTTGCTTAAGAAGTATGTTAAGGATGTTGATCATGTAATTGATTGGTTTGTATTGCAGGTGGAACCATATGGAGATTTTTAGCTGGAGCCTTAGTGTATATTGTAGAAAAAGGTGCTCATGCTTCGGAACCGAGCAATCGAGCAAGTGCAATGGAAGCACTTTGGGCCTGATGAATCTACATGGGAGATGACGAATCAGATATGGGCTATGTATCCTTCCTTGTTTGCCGATTGAGGCAAAGCAGCTTTGATGTGGTGGTTTGGTATTTTCTTTATGGTGGTTTGGCTTTTTCTTTATGGTGGTTTTTTATTTTATTTATGGTGGTTTTGTATTCACTTTATGGTGGTTTGGTATATGCTTTATGGTGGTTAGTATATGCTTTATGGTGGTTCGATATATGCCTTATGATGGTTTGATCTATGCTATATGATGTTTTGATATATGCTTAGATATGGTGTTTTAGTATATGTTTTGATATATGATCGACATATATTTTGGTATATATATATATATACCAAAATATATGTCGATCATATATCAAAACATATATTAAAAAACCATATCTAAGCATATATATATATATATATATATATATATATATATATATATATATATATATATTGATGATGTTTATATATGCACACATGTGTATGGATGTAAATATCGTAATGAGCTATGTTATAAAGCTCCACTATGCGGTATGGGTGTCATGTTACTATGATTATGTTGTCACGTTATTATGCTATATTGTGGTTATGTTATCATGATGTTATGATGTCATGTGTATTGGAGCTAAGCAGGATGATCATTGTAAATATCATAATGAGTTGTGTTATAAAGCTCCACTCTGCAGTATGTTGGCATGTCGTTGTGATGTTTTCTCTTGAGCAGATATTTCATTGTAAATACTGCATCGAACTATGTTATAAAGATCCATAAGCAGTATGTATTCTTTCATCAGGATGCTGAGGTATATGTGTGATTGAACACCGAGGACGGTCTCCCTCAATGTTGGAGAACTCTTGGATGCTTAGAGTTTTCTTGGAGCACTTTGGCATTGGAGCAAGAAAGGAAAGAGGAAGCAAAGATGAAGTAGTGAAAGGCAGGATCAAGCAGCTACAACATGCTTCATTGTAGGTATCGACTTGCATGTGTACTTTCCTTGCTAGATTTGGCATGAATGGTATTGCATGTGGTTCTTTTCTATAATGGCATGGGCTTTTCCAAGTGTAATAATCTTTTTAGCTTAGACTTGGAATTTATGGATAGCCATGGTGTGATGGGGTTCTCATGTTTTGTTTGAGCTGGATTTTCGAATGGATTCAAAGCTGAGTGAGGTGGATCTTTGAAATGATAAATCAGATGGCCTAGTGACCCTTGAGTTGGATTGTGGGTTGCGGTAAGGCTAGATTTTATGTTGCCTCAGATGGCTTAGGAATCCTTGCCAGGGAATTGTAGGATATATAGTAAAGCTAAGAGGTGGTTTTCTCTCCTTTGGGCCTAGTAATCCCGAGTTTGGGATATGTGGTAAAGCCTGGAGAGTGGGTCTCAGTTTAGGGCCTAGTGCTCGGGGTTTGGATTGCAGTAAATCTTGAGAGGCTAGGAGATGGGAAAATTCCTCACGATGTAGGTGGAGAAATCTGATGGGATCCATGCTTGTTTGGCCTAGTGATCGGGTGGAGATCATGTAAACCTTATTATGATGTGTTCATTATGTTGGCCTAGTGATCGAGGATGGATTATGGTAAAGCCTGGTTTCTATTGATGAGGGTGAGGTGGTTTAGCCTCAGTATGCACTGGTTGAGTTCTTTTGGTTTGAGTCCCACTTTCATGCTTGGAATATGGCACGTGGGAATGGCTGAAGAGAGATTTGGTTCAACCATTCTATGGTCAAGTGGAACGTGGTAGTCCCATCCAGTTGGTTTATTTCATTCATTAATGAGAAATTCATTCCCTTGATTTTTATGTGCAAATGTATTGACGTATATGTGGATTTTGATGGCTGATGTGTTCATGGTAATTTTGTTCCTATAATGCTGGTTATATGCATATTTTATGATGGTAGCTATGTATGGATCTCAGTATGTTTTTACTTTTATATAAATGGATAACGTTTCTATGACCTAATAGAGGATAATGAAACAATTGGCATGAGGGAACAATGGCTCATAACGATTCTCAGATAAGTATGAGATCACTACAATTACTTCTGTTGTTTATACCTATAGGTTACATGTCAATGATATGTTTGATGAAATGCCTCTCATGTGTAGTCGGGGTCTAGTTAAGGTCTTGATCAACTTATTACTTTTGTATCATTGTTTCCCTGTATTTTTTCCTAATTCTCAACTTAGATCATTTCATTTTGGGTAGTGACATGTACTCTGGACCTGAAAAATTGGTTTAAATCTGAGGGTCTTTGGCACAAAACTAGCAACTTTGGTCCACATTCACTGGCAGGAAGGCCTATGAGAGTGATTTTAGGTTGTTGGTCGCTCCCTTGCCCATAACATGAGAGTGACTATGGCCTAAGAGGTCCAAAACAATAGTGGAACCTATGGACAAGTTGTTCGAGTGGTTGACTTGTCTCCTGAGGGTTATGTTGATGATGTTGGATGACTGTGTGTGATGGTCCGTTGATTCCACTTCCTCAAGGTCACATGGGAGGTCAAATCTAATCATAGTATCCTCTCATCTCATGTTTACCCCGATTGGCATGGTTACTTGGGTGGATGTTGGAGGAAGGTGTTACAATAGCATGTTGTGATGGTTAGGCCCGTGGTTGCTTGGTGGGAGGTCACAATTTTGACTCTCGTGGGGTGGCTTGACCCTCAACCAATTTTTTTTCACCTGTGTGGGGAGGCCATGTGGCTACCTTCCGTTGGCCCACATGGCTCCCTTCTATTGGTCCACGTAATACACACCATCCATCAATGGAAAGCCTACACAACTTCGACCAATGGAGAGAGTCCAAGTGGTAGCCTGTCATTGGTCCTCAAAAACATAGTCAAACCCCAAATTTTCCCAATTTTTCCCTATTGGGGAAAACAGTCAATGGGCTACAACTTGAGATCCTGGTGTCAGATTGAGGTGAAACGAATGTCATTAGATTTAGAATGATAGACACTTCTATTTGGAGCTAGTTTCAAAAAATTATGGGCATTTTCATTTTCGAGCATAAATTTGATCACCTGGTTACTTTGAATCCTTCAATTTGGTTTACTTAACAAGAATTATCAAGAACATAACAATTGTTGGAGATATTAAATTTTCTTTTCCATGCTTTTAATCTTTGATATTCCTCATCATATGTAATCTCTACCTGAGTTGTTTGTTTATACTATTTTTACTATTTAAGATATTTTAGATAGTTAGATTTGAGAGATAACTAAAATATCTCCTAATTCAATGTTTGCTTGATATATTTTAGAATCTACCTAATTTTGTGGTAAATATGGTGTGATTATATTACACTAATTTGATGTATTTATATTAATGTTCAATAGAAGATAGAATGTAGCTTTGAATGTGCAAGATTTGTAAATTGGCATTTGAGCTAGTAGTTCTTGGTGTGACTCCCTTATGGGAGGGTCTAGAAATATGTGAGATGTGAGAGTAGTTTTCTAGAGAAATAGGTTAGACTCGCAAGTAGATTAGTTGTTTTGGGAGTGATTGGAAGAGTTTTATAATGGGCCTTCAAGACCATGGGCAACACAAATTTCAGTAACAGGGCCATTTTTGGTTAAGGAACTTGGTAGGGAGACATGCATTAATGGCCAACATTTTGAGGGGATCATTCCATCGAATTAAATTGGGAAATTTCATGTATCTAGATCATTATAGTATTATTATATAGTTTCTTTATGTGTTTGTATCACGCTCCCAATTATAATAGGCATTTGTTGTGGTGTTTCGTCAACATTTGATAGGAAAATAGTCAATAGGGAATGCTAATATGGATGGAGTTAACTCACCCTCTTGTTCCCTGCATGGAGGAATTTGTACAAGAGATGAGCACAATAAAGGGATCAGCAGAGGAAGACATGGGGTTGACCAACATAAAATACATGATGATTAAGACTTTGACTACCACTACAATAGGGAGGAATATGAAAAATATATACAACCTAATATCAAATTGAAGAAGATTCATTTCATGAAGGATGATTACAACAATTACTCACATATAAATGTAAATTTTCATTACATACAAATATGTCACTCAAAAACATGACCTTTATAGAATTTTCTTGTAGATTCAAACTGCAGATTGTAATATGCTAAAAAATTTGACTTGAATCTACTCTACTCTGTTAGGTGTGGAGCCTGATTATCTTCTTTATTCAAAGGTATCACCATGTTGGACCCTAGTTCATAACAGGGTGGAAATGGTGTGTGTCATTTAATCACCATCAGGGGGGTCCAAAGGGGGGCGACAACGATTTTATGAGCCCCCCCCTCCCTGGTGGGGGTTCAAGGGTAGTGCCCCCAAACCTAAAAATAGATGTAAAATTGCCTTGTAAAATATTGTAATTTTGTAGTGAATCTGGGTCGTTCATTAGGCAGAGATCTGACGGTAGAAGCTATGTTTAATGTAGGTTTTTTCCCCTAGAAGGTAACCCCTCAGTATATATGAGGGAATTGTATTGCGGCTATGTAGATGTGTATTCTGAGTGAGAAAGAGAGAGGAGATTCTATGAGAGCGAAGAGGGAATTACAACGGATCTGTTGTAGATTGTATTTCTTCATTTTTGTTGGATACTATAAAAGGAAGGATTATTTGTTTCACCGTAGACATAGCCCAAATTGGTTGAACCACATATATTTATGTCACTCTCTTGTTTTATGTGTTTTTGTATTTGTTTTTCTGCAATATTTTATGTGTTCCATTGCTCTGTAATATATATTTTTCCAACATACTCATCAGCAGAAACAAAAATTGATCGATGAAATCATGAAGCAGAAGAAAGAAGAATTTCAATCACACATAACACAATAATTTTATGGGGAAAGCCATAGCTAAAAGCGCTTGCTAACTATATATTTCATTAATTGGAAGATATGGGAAGAAAATACAGTGCTTGTTCAACTCGAACAATCTCTGCACAATTATAATCTATCTCACTGCTTCACAAACCAACTCAAGCCAATAATTAGCCAAATATGTTGCTTACCAAGCTCCTATTTCCTTGCGTAGTTTCCTAGGAAATTAGCCATATTTAATTGGGAAATTCCCCATCCATAATTTCACAATCCATCCATAGGCCTTCCTCTGATTGCATGCACCATTGGTTTGATTTAGATTATTTAACAACTAATAGTACATTGTCGTTGAACTCCAATCTCAACGAGGTCTTTCTCATAACTGAAAAACATGATTTATTTATGAGTGATTTATCAGTTATTTGATTGATCACTACATGCGAATTAAATCCAAATTAATTCACTTGACCTCTCCCTAGTTCCTACATCAATTAGAACTAGTTTAACTAAATTTAACTCAGTTAAATCGAATTAAATAATCACAACTCAATGATAACTCAACCGGGGCCCACGCCCCAATGGTTAGTTCAACTGGTCAAATAAGTGCCTCACAGTTTGGGAGGTCACAGGGTCAATTCTCCCTGAAGCCCTTGGGGTTAGGCCTAGTTATTGGCTGCGAGGCTTGATACCCTTAATCAAGCTTAGATACTTCCGTGGATGTAGAGGCCACCCAGTGACCGCGGGTGTCCGTGAACCACCAAAAAAAAAAAAAAAAACAAACAAACAAACAAAACAAAACAAAAAACAAAAAAACTCAAACTCTAGATAGACTCCCAACTCAAATTTACTAAGTCAACTAAACTTAGTGAACTGTTACAAGTTGCTATGAGAATTAGAATTAGAATTTAATTCCTAATTTTTTTCAAGGACAAATTAAATGAGGACTTTTCTTGATGTTACTTTTAACATTTCTTGTTGCTATTTTCAAGCTATGAGAATTAGAATTACAATTTAATTCCTAATTTATTTCAAGGAAAAATTAAATTAGAATGTTTCTTGATGTTATTTCTAACATTTCTTTTTGCCATTTTCAACACTCCCTCTCAACAATAAAGGAATTCAACTCTATCCCAGTCAAGTACCTTTGGAATGTTTTGTATGCAAAACTTGTCATTGTTGTTGTTGCTACTGCAACATCTACAACTAAAAAACATCAAAACAAAATAAATTGAATCAACTTATGTAAAAACCTTGGTGAAAATTCCATGTAAAAATAGATAAGACCACGGTTTATGGGACACGTATTCCAAGTATAATGTTGGGCAAGACATCCTAGTGGGTGTCAATTTGGTTATTTATAGCTAAGGAAATTGGCAAAGGCAATGGTTAAGGCTTTGGAAAGGAAAAATGGCATTTTTGGCACAAATATTTATGAAAATAATGGAAATTAGGAGAAAAAGGAGGTGAAAGGTCACAAGTTGCATGTGAGGAGGAAAATGAAGGAAAATAATGCAAAATGAAAAAAATAGAGGCCTCTTTCATAAAAAGGCTTCTAAGGGTCAGTTGGTAACTTCTTGTCAGTTTGTGTTGGAGTTCTCTCATTATTCTCTCTCTCTCTTTCTCTCTCTCTCTCATACTGTTCGACACAGAGTATTCTTGGAGCACTTTGGCATTGGAGCAAGAAAGGAAAAGAAGGAAAGAGGAAGCAAAGATCAAGTAGGGAAAGGTAAGATCAATCAGCTATAACAGGCTTCATTGTAGGTATCGATCTGCATGTGTATTTTCCTTGCTATATTTGGCATGCATGGGATTGCATGTGGTTCTTTTCTACCATGGAATGGATTTTTCCAGGTGTGACAATATTTTTCATCCTAGCCTTGCCATTTCCTGATAAATTTGATGAGATGGGTTCTCTCATTCGGTTTATGTGGGATGGTCGACTTAGATCATGAAGCCATTGTCCTAGTAACCCCTCAACCAAAATGTGGGTTGCGGTAAAGCCAGATTGTGTGCATCAGTGGGCCTAGGAATCCTTGTCAGTGTGATGGGATATACGGTAAAGCGAAGAGGTGGATTTTCTCTCTGTTGGGCCAAGTGATCTCAGGATGGGATGCACAATAAAGTCTAGAGAGTATGTCTCTGTGTAGGGCCTAGAGATCTCTGGATCATACTGTGGATTGCAGTAAAGCCTAAGAGACTAGGAGGCACTCAAATTCCTCACAGTGTAGGCAAAGAACTCCAGTGGAAACCATGTTGATTGGTGTTTTTGATGTGTTCTATGAGTCCCACATTCATGCTTGGAATATGGCATGGGGGTGATTGGCTAAAGAGAGACTTTTCTAAACTAATCTATAGTCGGGTGGAACGTGGTAGTCCCATCTCCAGTTGGGTCATTGCATTCATTAATGAGAAATTAATTTTGTTTATTTTCATGTGTAAATGTACTGATGTATATATGGATTTTGATGGCTATTATGTTTATGGTATTTATGTTCCTATTATGCTACTTATATGTACATTTTATGACAACATCTTGTATGGATCTCAACATGCTTTTAATTGTATATGAATGGATATTGTGTCTATGGCCTAATAGAGGATAATTCAGCAATTGACATGAGGGAACAATGGTTCATAACAATTCTTAAATAAGTATGAGATCCCTACACTTAATTATGTTGTTTACACCTGTAGGTTACATGTTGATGATATGTTTGACGAAATTCCTATCATGGCTAGTAGGGGTCTGGTTAGGATCTTGTTCAACTCCTTTCTTTTGCATCATTGTTTTCCTGTATTTTTATTGATTCTAAGTTATCACTCCATTCTGTGCAGTGGCCTAGGTTCTAGGCCTGAAAAAGTGGCTTAAATCCCGAGGTCGCTAGCACAAAACTATAAATTTTTGTCTCTTGTCACTGGTAGGCAAGCCTATGAGAGTGAATTTGGGTTGTTGGTCACTCCCTTGCCCATAGAATGAGAGTTGCTATGACCTAAGAGATCTATAACAACAGTGGGATCTAAGGATAGGTTGTTTGAGTGGCTGACTTGTCTCGTGAGGGTTTTGTTGATGATGTTGGATGACTGCATGTGATGTTCTGTCGATTCCACTTCCTTAAGGTCACATAGGAGGTTGAATCTAATCATAGTAGCCTCTTGTCTCATGTTTTCCCCGGTTGGCATGGTTACTTGGGTGGATGTGGGAGGAGGGTGTTACGGAGAGGTATTAGAGCATGGTTTAACCCTCAGACTGGATGGGTGGTGTGTGTTGGTCATGTGTGCATGTCAGTTGCATGTGTGTCTCTTACACTTGCATTTCATGTGTTTGTTGCATTTGTTTGATGCTTGGTTATGGTTGTAGTATAGTTATCATGGAGAATTTTATGTTGATTGCGTGAAAGGTATTTGTCATGAGTATGTGACTGGTTGCATATGGTTATATGTCACCTACTTACATCCTTGTATGTTAGGCTACATTCTTGTAGTTTTGATTACATGTATCAGTTTTATAGGTTGATTACAAGAATTGATCGCATATGCTTGACTACATGCATCTATGTGTATGTGTAGTTGATTTGGCATTGCATATGCATGTTGATGGTTGCATGTGGCAATGTGTACAATAGAGTAATGGTTATTGTCATGCATGAGGTCATGGTTTATGTAGTTGATATGGTCATGCATTGATGATTGGACTCTAGCTAGAATGATGTGTATATGGTTTGGCACTCATGTGTTATATGTCTATATGGATTTGTTATGCATGTATGGTCTTGGTTATAGTTATGCATGAATAGTATGTCAAACATACCTTGTGAAGTCATTGTATGCAATTTAGGTCATCATGGTGTTGTTGGTTATTATGATGTTAATGTGTTGGTTGAGATAGTGCAGAATATGCATATCATTAAACTGAAGTTGCAGGACTGGACCTCGAGGCAAGAACATGTTTTCATAGAGGTATTGTATGTTTGGCATGTAGATATGTAAGTTAAGGATTTTTATATGCATTAGGTTATATACATTAAGCTTATTTACATGTATTTTGGTGTTATGGTTGCATACATGATAGATGATAGTTGATTAGCATAGTCATATGCACATGTGTCGGATAGTCAAGAATGATGATAACTTGTGGTTGTATGCATTGCTATTGGTGTTTTATGTTAGATAAATTGATGATTAGGTTATATGTTGTTAATGAGCATGATATATAGCTTATTATTGTTATATTTTATTAACTTGATGATTAGGGTTACTTCATTGAGATCTTGATGTTGTAATTGGATTGGTCATATGCTGATCCAGGTGGATATTGGTGGCCACTCGCCAATTCCACTTGGACCCCCACCATTGCTTCTTTCAATTTTTTAGTTTCCTTAATTGTAGCACAGTTTACTAATTTTAGCAGTTTTTCGGGTCTTAAACTTCCAGAGCCATTTTGAGGCCCCAAACGACATTTTTTGGAAATCTACCGCCAGTCAATTGCTGTCAAAAATTGGATTTTCCGTCTTAGTCCTCAGAGAAATATTTCCAATGGGTTATCATGCGTGTCAAACAGAGATAATATGACCAAGTCGCGACCCCGGGAAGTTGGTTTTCCAACTCACCCCAAAGGGGCCCATAAACTCTTGGTGTTACATCTCCTCGGGTTAGGGTTTTTGTTGTTTAGGGTTTGCTCTTATTGTTCAATAGTAAAAAGGCCCTTGAGCCTCATTATAAGGCAGTTCAGAGGCATGTAGCTGCCACATCTCTTCTCAAAAATAAGCCACCATCGCCCTAGCTAGTTTATTTCCATTTATGTTTGTAAGCATATTTCAATATTTTACATTAATGAAATGAAGTATTATTTCCATTGCATCCCTGTGTTTATGGTTATCTTTGTAATTTGTTGTGTTCCTGTTTAAATCCGGATCATATGCGTGATGGTTATTTTCATTGCATTGAAGATCTGTATGTTATATGTATTGTGTTAACCTAGTTTGAACTATGATGATGGTTATGGTTGCAATATTCAGGTATGAGCCGACATATTTGTGATATGGTGTCGTACTAATCTAGACTGATCATAAATATGTGATTGTTATGCATGAATGCCAATTTCTTATGAGCTTATGATGTGAACATGTTAGTTAGTTACTGTTATGGATATCATGATTTATTATTGAGTTGATATGTTGTGAAGTTGTATCATGCTAAACTTGATTGATTGTGCAGACAAGATCACCTCCCGAGAGATACATTAAGGTATGGGTTTGCTTATGTCGTATATTTGATACTTGATTGTTTGATTATGTCATCTAGTTAATTTATTTAACATGGTATGTTGAAAGTTGGTTGAATGTTTTATGAATTTCATAATATGAGTATGTGTTCAAATGATTTTGTTTTAAGATGATTGTACTAACACATATGTTTTGAGACAGTTGGTATTTACTTGAGTATAAGTAGGTGCCAGTTGTAGCATTATGTCTAAGGACTATGAGTTGACTATGGATTATGACATGATTATTAGTCTTGGTAAAGGTTGATTTCAAATTGATATATATGATTGTCTTGAAATTTGGAATGTATGGTTGACATGTGTGAAGAGTTTTAGGAAAAATGCTTGGTATTACCGTGACAAGGTAATAGTTGATGTGTTTGCATAACTAATAGTTGGGTGATGTGACATCGCATAGTAAGCCTCGATTACAATAAGGTAAAAAGGTAAAAGAAAGGAATTAGGCAAGAATTCCTTCGGCTATGTTTGGAAAACCTAATTCCAAACGAATGAGTTCTTGCATATAGGAAGTATTCTTAAACTTAATCTTGTCAGTCATTATGTGGATACATGCTATATTTATGAACATGTACTTGACAAGTATATTAGCTAGTCTTTAGTTACAGGTGGATATGTGAAAGGATTGGAGTCCCTTGAGAGATGGAGTGGATGTGTATAGTTGCAAGAAAAATGCTTGGCACAACAAGGTAAAGTAACTAGTGTATTGTCATGTTTATTTATGCACTAACAGTTATGTGTTAATGACAACATGATGCAGGGAGTTACATGGCAAGAGAGGTTGCCATGAAATCTCGAAGAAGGCTCAGGTGGAGCTTTCCTTTGGAACCATGGGGATTGAGTCATGGCGTCCGTTGTTAGTCTAATACTTTTGTTCTTTTTCAATTGTTGCACTTGATTTGTGATTTTTATTGTGACTGGTGTATAACTATGCCATTTTGTTGCATCATGGTATTGCTTTTGGTTTTCATGGTCTTCTTGTTGTTATTTTTGTTCTTACCTTTTATTGTTTTGAGCCTTGGGAATTGGTTTGGAAAGAGGAAAGTTAATGGAGATTGGGGAGATCTATGTGGTACCCAACGGGTAATGTAAGACACGGATGAATCTTTTTGCATAAGTAAGCACGGCAGAAGGTAATACTATGACTATTGGTTGGACTAGTTGTTTCCATTGGTGTTAATTGACGATAACAGTACAATCATGAGAAAGGTAACAATAAAAGGTAAAGTAAATATATCTGAGGTGTTATATGCCTTGGCTATGTTGGAAACTATTTTTATGCACAAATAAGGAAGTTCTCTTAATCTTGACCTTATGATATATGGTAATTGTATTATGATCATGATTATGCGATGTTTATATATGTATACATGTAGGTGTGTACATATGTCATGTTTGATAGGGTCGTCATGGATCATGATTATTAACGTTAACATTTATGTGTATATATATGTATGTATGAATATCATTGTCTGACAAGATCATGATTTTTTATGCTAATCTTTACGTATATGTATGTATGTATCCATGTATCTATGTCACTATTGGACAGGATCATCAAGAATCATCCTTGTGTTGGAATTATTGCTTACACATGCGAACGAGAAGAAGAGATTACTGGCTATGAGGAATCAAGTGGGAAGAGTAGCCCTGACAAATATACGAGGTCAGTATCATGTGGTTATGAATTGATATTGTATACTTGTATTATGTCTATGTTATGGACAAGTTATACCAAGGAATACATCAATGAAATAAAAGTAGTGTGGTTTGTACTAGGATAAGCACGGATAAGACAATGGAAACAAGGTTTCTTGGTAAGGTAGTGTGGTTTCAGATGTGTGGTATTACTATTGTGCATATGTCGTACATGTTGTACATGTTGCATATGTGATGATTGTGTGCATGCAGTATTGTGCATATGTAGTATGTGTAGATGTTGTTTATGAAATATTGTGTACAGGATGTTAGTACAAATAGTGTTGTACGAATGTTGCATATTTAGTATTGGGTATAGATGGTGCTATGTACATGTTGGATATATGGTGTTGTGTACATATTGTACTATGTGCATGATGGATATTGTTAGGCCCCTATACTACTAGTGTAACACCTTATTGTTATTAGTACAACCCACTTATTATATTGATGTACCCATGTAGTGCCCATATTGTTACTATTGTGCCCCATAGAAGCCCACTATTGTTATTATTGTGCCCTTACATTATTATTGCTATGTCGGCTATGATTATGTTATGACCCCTTAAACTCCTATATATAGAAAGGAGGTCTTTTCATTTGTATCATCCAAGAATTGTTCATTTAAGTAATGTAAAGGAGGTTGCCCCCTCGAAGAGGCTGAATTCTAAGGCGTTGATCTATCTTTTCTATCTTTTCTTGAGCTGGTTTCATAACATTTGGTATCAGAGCTTTGGATTCTAGGGTTTTGCTGCTACAAACAGGTCATCGTGGCATTTTCGCTATAACTTTTTTTTCTGTGACGTTTCAGAAGTCCCAAAAAAAACCCATTTGATAATAAATCGCGCTGAACCTTGAGTTCGAATTTCAAAGCTTTTCGCACGATATTTGCGGAGATATGATCTAAGGAAGTTGGTCTTTTTGCAGACTCCTGAATTACATTCAAAACAGGTTACCTGGGGAAAATCGTCATAACTTTCTCTCTGGGGATCGGATTGAAATTTTGTAAGAAGGTATAGAAAGAGGACGGACTTTAGTTTCTTGTATGCATTTTTCAGATCCAAAGGTCGAAATAGTGACTCGTGGCACATCATACAAGTTCTCTCTACTGAACTAGTCTATAATCAAGTCACTGTGGGAGATTTGGCATAACTCTTTCTTGGAGAATCAAATTTGGATTAGACTGGTGGCATTGGAAAGATGAAACAGAGGGCTACTACAGGTAGCAATTTCAAAACTTAAATATCTGAAAGTACAGAGTTATATTCGTTTCAAGATCGAGGTCCTAAAATCAAGAAAAAGCAAGATGAGAAAGTTTGATGGCAAGGATACGGTAAATTGGATACTTCAGATGGAGCAATATTTTGATCTACATGGTGTACCACTGTTACAAAAGGTATGTATTGCATCTTCATATTTAGAACGGATCAATTTTTATGTTATAAAGGACTTTGTTCTCGTAAACAACTTGTTACGTGGTCAATTCTCACGGAGGAAATGATAGCACATTATGAGGATACAAAGAGCAACACCTTCTTTAGAGAAACACCACAACAATTGGAAAGAGTAAAAGGGCTTTGTGACATATTGGAAAGTAAAATTATGGCAACAAGGAAGTCTACCCCTCACAACTATAAAGATGGAAGTGTTGTTTCTCCTAGCCTTCCACAACCTACAAGGGTTACACCACAACAATTGGAAGAAAAAAGAGAAAAAGTGCTTTGTTACAATTGTGATAGCAAATGCACTAAAGGTCATAAGTGTGCTAAGAAGAAATTATTTTACATAGAATATGAAGAGGAGGAAGAAAAGGATCAAGAAACATCAAAAGAAGAAGATATATGCCAGGACCCCACCCCAGAGAAAGAAGAAATGAATCATACCATATCTTGTAAAACATTGGCAAGAATTACCACTCCTCAAACTCTCAAGATAGAAGGACATATCAAGAATAAAAAGGTGCAAGAAGTGAAAAATCACATTGAGAAAGAAGAAATGAATCCAACCATATCTTGTAATTCATTGGTTGAAATTACCACTCCTCAAACTATCAAGATAGAAGGATATATCAAGAAGAAAAATGTTCAAGAAGTGAAAGATCACATTGAGCATCAAGAAATGAATCCGACCATATCTTGTAAAGGATTGGAAGAAATTACCACTCCTCAAACTATAGAGATAGAAGGACATATCAAGAAGAAAAAGGTTCAAGCAGTGAAAGATCACATCGAGCATCAACAACAAGTTCTCCAACTTTTAAAGGATAACGCCGCTTCAGTGCAAAATCAAATGAAACAACATGTAGATCAACATTGTAGTGAAAAATGTTTTGATGTAGGTGATTGGGTATTTTTACTCCTACATCTCAAGCAAGCTATTTATGAGAAGGAAATGTTGGCAATACTACATGCACTTAAAAAATGGCGACCTTACCGAATGGGAAGACTCTTCAAGAATGAGGATGTGGAAGCATTGTTTTGTGCTATTTCTATTATCCAACTAGATTGGATAAACGAAGCAAGGGATGAATGGAAGAAGGACGAAGAAGTGTGGCCACTTATTCAAAAGTTGCAAAAGATCCCAATTCAAACAATATTGCCAGAAATTGAAGAGGAAGGAAAAATCATATTGGAACCTGGAGCAGTCATAGAAACAAGAACCCGACAGCTACAAAATCGATCAATTTCAGAGTATCTCATCAAGTGGAAGAACTTACCCATTGAAGATTCCACATGGGAGAGAAAGAATTTTATACAGAAGCATCAAGAACTACTCAAGCGTTGAGGACAACGCTTTTTGAAGGAGAGGGGCATGTTAGGCCCCTATACTACTAGTGTAACCCCTTATTGTTATTAGTACAACCCACTTATTATATTGATGTACCCATGTAGTGCCCATATTGTTACTATTGTGCCCCATAGAAGCCCACTATTGTTATTATTGTGCCCTTACATTATTATTGTTATGTCGGCTATGATTATGTTATGACCCCTTAGACTCCTATATATAGACAGGAGGTCTTTTCATTTGTATCATCCAAGAATTGTTCATTTAAGTAATGTAAAGGAGGTTGCCCCCTCGAAGAGGCTGAATTCTAAGGCATTGATTTATCTTTTCTATCTTTTCTTGAGCTGGTTTCATAACAGATATGCAGTGTCATGTGCATATGGTGCTTTGTTCATGTTGGATATGCAGTGTTGTGTATAGATGATGCTATGTACATGTTGGATATGTAGTGATATGTACAAGTGGTGTTTCGTGCATGTTGTACATGTGGTGCTATGTACATATGGTGTGGTGTACATGACTGTACAAGTAGTGATGTGTGCATGTGGTGTTTTCTACATGTTTTACAAGTGGCGTTGTGTGTAGGTGGTGTTGTGTACATGTCGTGAATGTGGCACTGTGTACATGAGGTGTCGCATACATGTTATGCATCTGGTATTGTGTACATATGGTATTGTGTATACGTTCTACAATGGTGCAGTGTACATGTGGTGCTTTGTACATGTGGAATTGGGTGCATGTCATACATGTTGTGTTGCGAGCATGTGATACTATGTATGTGTATTGTGTAGTTGCGGTGTCGTGACATGCATACTTGTTGTGTTGTACTCTGTGTGGGTACATGTATCATGTGACATTATACATCAGGTATGGATGTATAAGTTGTGTTGTATATCGGATGCATGTGTATGCATTTTGTGGTGTTGCATGTTGTGTGCGGATGCATGTCTTATGATGTACATTGTGTATGTATACGTGTTGTGTTGCATTGTACACTGGCTGTAGGTGTATGTGTGTTATGTCAAATGTAGGTGCATGTATTGCATGGTGTGGTATGTCGTGTGTGGTTGTATGTGTGTGATGCACACTATGCGTATGTGCAGATGGTTGAGGAGAAAGCACTAGGTGTTTTTCGGGCGTGGCAACCGATCTAGTGTGCGTATAGAATAAGGAGAAAGGTAGAAGCTAAGGATTGATTAAAGGATAAGTATCAATATTTTATTTCAGTTTAATTACACATGGTATTTGTGATTTTGGTCTATGATGATTACAAGTGATCTATGATTTTGGTTTATGATGGTTACACCTGATTTATGATTTTGATCTATTATGGTTGTGTTTTGAGCTAACCTGATGTGATATGCTTATACATGATGATTTGGTCAAAGATGCTAGTTTGACTTGTTGTGACAGGAAGCGAACAAGATTGCAAATGTACCTTATGGACGAGCTACCAATGAGGAATGCATGAAAATGGTCAGTTGGGTGGTTGAAATCGAATGCAAGAATTAGCAGCAGCAGCATAGGAATTAAAACATGTCGCAGTATGTTGGTGAAGTACTTTAGGAACAGGGCCATTGTGGGACACTGATACCCAATAGTATCCATTGATTTCCATGAGCATTCTATGACCGGTATGATGGTTTTGAGGCAGGTATATGCCTTGGTTTTTTTATCTTTTGATGTGAGGAGGCCTAGCTAAGGGATGGACTTCTCGAGATGGGGGTGCCAATGGAACTTGGAGGGTGAGCGACTGCACGGAAGGGATTGATCAGATTTCTCGAGGGACTGTGTAGCAGAGAAGGGAAGGTTGGGGATGCATTTTTTTTGTCATTAGTGTTTCCATATGGAATCAGATGCACATTGGGAGTTTTCCCTAGAAAAATGAGTCGGTAACCGTTATAAGTGTCATTGAACACTGAGGATGATGTTCCCCCAAGGGGAGGGTTTTGTAATAGCCCTGGAAAAAATTCCATGTAAAAATATATAAGACCACGGTTGATGGGACACATATTCCAAGCATAATATTGGGCAAGAAATCCTAGTGGGTGTTCATTTGGTTATTTATGGCTAAGGAAATTGGTACAGGAAATGGCTAAGGCTTTGGAAAGGAAAAATGACATTTTTAGCACAATTATTTATGAAAATAATGGAAATTAGGAGAAAAAGGAGGTGAAAGGTCATAGGTTGCATGTGAGGAGGAAAATAATGGAAAATGAAGAAAATATAGTCCTCATTCATAAAAAGGATTATGAGGATCAGTTGCTAACCTTTTGCAAGTTTAGTGTAGGATCTCTCTAATTATTCTCTCTCTCTCTCTCATACTCTTGGACACTTAAAGTTTTCTTTGAGCACTTTGGCATTGGAGGAAGAAAGGAAAAGAAGGAAAGAGGAAGCAAAGATCAAGTAGGGAAAGGCAGGATCAATCAACTACAATAGGCTTCATTGCAGGCATATACTTGCATGTGTATTTTCCTTGCTAGATTTGGCGATTGAATGTGCTTATTTTCTACCATGGCATAATTTTTGCCAGGTGTGATAGTATTTTCAGCCTAGCCTTATCATTTCCTGATAACTTTGATGAGATGGGTTCTCTCATTTAATTTATGTGGGATGATCGGATTGGATTTGAAGTTGAGTGGGGTGGATCTCCGAATTGAAAAACACATGTTCTAAGTGGTCCCTGAACCAGATTGAGGATCATGAAGCCACTGGCCTAGTAACCCCTGAACCAAATTGTGGGTTGCAGTAAACCCAAATTGTGTGCCTTGGTGGACCTAGGAATCCTTGTTGAGGAATGACAAGATATATGGTAAAGCCTTGAGGTGGATTTTCTCTCCATTGGGCCTAGTGATCTTGGGATGGGATGCACGTAAAGCCTAAAGAGTGTGTCTCGGTGTAGGGCATAGTGATCCCTAGATCAGATTGTGGATTGTGGTAAAGCCTAAGAGACTAGGAGGAACTCAAATTCCTCGTGGTGTAGCGGAGAACTCCGCTGGCATCCATGTTGATTGGTGTTTTCAATATGTTCTATGGGTCCCACATTTATTCTTGGAATATGGCACGAGGGTAATTGGCTAAAGAGGGACTTCGCTCAGCCAATCTATGGTCGGGTGGAACATGGTAGTCCCATCTCTGGTTGGTTCATTGCATTCATTAATGAGAAATTCATTCCCTTGATTTTCATGTGTAAATGTATTGATGTATATATAGATTTTAATGGCTGATATGTTTATGGTATTTATGTTCCTATTATGTTGGTTATATGTACATTTTATGACAGCATATATGTATGGCTCTCAACATGGTTTTACTTGTTCATGAATGGATAATGTGTCTATGACCTAATAGAGGATAATTCAAAAATTGACATGAGGGAACAATGATTCATAGTTATTCTCAAATAAGTATGAGATACCTACACTTAATTCTGTTGTTTACACCTGTAGGTTACATGTTGATGATATGTTTGACGAAATGCATGTCATGGCTAGTAGGGGTATGGTTATGGTCTTGTTCAAATCCTTGCTTTGGCATCATTATTTCCCTTTATTTTTACTAATTCTAAGCTATCACTCCATTCTAGGTAGTGGCCTGGCATCTGGACCTAAAAAAGTGGCTTAAATCCCGGGGTTGTTCGCATAAAACTACTAATTGTGGTCTTTGGTTTCTAGCAGGCAAGCCTGTGAGAGCGACTTTGGGTTGATGGTCTCTCCCTTGCCCATAGCATGAGAGCGAGTATGGCCTAAGAGATCCATAAAAACAATGGGATCCAGGGACAGGTTGTCTGAGTGGCTGACTTGTCTCTTGAGGGTTTTGTTGATGCTGTTGGATGATTATGTGTGATGTTCTATCAATTCCACTTCCTTAAGGTCACATAGGAGGTCAAATCTGATCATAGTAGCCTCTTGTCACATGTTTACCCTGGTTGGCATGGTTACCTAGGTGGATGTGGGAGGAGGGTGGTACACTATGTCTGCAATTGTCTATTGGAAAAATTGTGCTTTTGCTAACTCTGCTCCTGAGCCTCGTGCCCTACTATCAACACTACTCTACACTCCTCAATATCTGTTTGGCATTGATCCTCCTACTCCTGAATATTATGCCCCCCCGTATCAAGGTAATGATCCATGAGACAAAAAACACCTCAATGGATCCTACCCAATTTCTGAACTCTTTGGACTATTGCTTCACATTGCCCCACCTCTTACCTGGAGGTATGGATACCTGTGCTCCCTCTGCCCACTTGGCTCAAAATTTCCCCCTACTAGAGGTCTCTACTTAAGTGGATGTATCCACTTGGTCTCCTCTCTACTTCTCCAATTGTGGTTGCTCCACAACTTGTTGAGGTTGGTTCTAAGGCTGCATCTTGAGAGGTAATTCATGCTCCCTCTCAACCACCAAGTCTATACTTTTCCTTGCTCCCCAATGCTTTGCATGCATTATTGTACCTCAAGTGAAAATAGGTTCTTAACTCACACACTGATCTATTTCACCTATCCCATGGCGATGTGTCCAAGGAAAACGTTTCCTTTGCTAAAAATAATATCGTAGCCACGGTCTTCCGATACCGCGATGGAAACAAGATTCTTCTTTAGTCCTAGAACATACATCACATCTGTGAGTCTAAGATGGGAGCGAGAATACCTTTGAAAAGTAAAAATACCTATGTTGGTCACGCTATACCTCCCATCGTCTCCAAACTCTATGTTCTTCTTGAGGTCTTCCTCCTCCAAGTCACTGAAGAGATCTCTATTCCTCATCATATGGAATGCGACACCGTTGTCGAGATACCACATACTTCCCATTACAGTGATTTCCATGCATGCAATGAGAGTGAAATCAAGTTTGAATTATGAAGCTAGAGCATCACCTGTTGCTTCTACTATAGGCTCCTTCTTGCTTACTTTCTTCTGTAAGCATTTCATGGCATAGTGCCTGAACTCGTGACAGTGAAAACACTTTATGTTCGACAAGTCATTCTTCTTTCCACCCTCCCCACCTTGGGACTTCTTTCCCTTGGATTTATTTTCTTTGCTAACTAATGAAAATTACTCTTCCACTTCTTTGGATGAGCTCCCATCTCTGGTGTTCCACCAAATATCTTCTTGTACCAAGTCGGACCACAACCGCTCCCACGCTGGTAATTTCTCCCTTGAATTAATTGATTCGTGGTAACTTTTCCAGCTCTTGGGAAGTCCTAGAAGCGATATTCTCACCAAATAATCTTTAGCAGATATAACACTGATACTTCCAAGCTCATCCTGACATCAAGTGAACTTGGTCATGTACTTTAGTATTGAGTCACCCTTCTCCATTATTATCTTTCTGAGATTGTCCTTTAGTGTGAGCTTCTTGTGGTAATTATTGTTTTGAAACTGGTCTGTCAAGGTCTTCCACATTGCAAATGGAGTTTCCTTATCGTGGAGATTCGAGACAATATGATCTTGAACTCCTTCTAGGATAATTATTCTAGCATTTGCCACACACTTTCTCCACTTTGTCAGATCTTTAGCATCAGATTTTGGATGCTTCAGGATATCGTGATCTATGAATTTCTTCAGCCCATTTTCTTCCAAAACTACCTCCATATTGTCCTTCCAAGCAATATAGTTCGTACTACCCTCAAGGGCATATTCGCGTCTCAATTTGTAGAACGAAATCCTGTTGGCACTCAAGTATGATACTGCAAATTCAATTTCTCCTACAAAAAAAACTCATATTCTCCTCTTATATAGTGATTTCAACTCTAATACCATGTACAATTTTCTTGTATATTCAAACTTCATATTGTAATATGTTAAAACAATTTACTTGAATCTACTCTACTCATCAGTAGAAACAAAAATTGATCGATGAAATCACGAAGCAAAAAAAGGAATGATTTCAATCACACATAACAAAATAATTTTCAGGGGAAAGCCACAGCTAAAAGCCCCTGTTATATGTATATTGCATTAATCAAAATAACTGAGAAGAAAATACAATGCTTGTTCAACTCGAACAATCTCCGCACAAGTACAATCTATCTCATTGCTTCACAAACCAGCTCAAGCCAATACTTACCAAATTTGTTGCCTGCTAAACTCCTATTTCCTTGCATGGTTTCCTAGGGAATTAGCCCATATTTAATAAGGAAATTCCTCATCCATAACTGTACAATCCATCCATAGGCTTTCCTCTGATTGCATGCCCCATTGGTTTAATTTAGATGATTTTACAATTGATAGTACACTATCCCTGAACTCCAACCTCAACTATTTCTTTCTCATAACTAACATGCATGAGTTATTTATGAGTGAATTATCAATTATCTAATTGATCATTGCATGTGAATTAAATCCAAATTAATTCACTTGACCTCTCACTAATTCCTCCATCAGTTAGAACTAGTTTAACTAAATTTAATTTAATTTAATTGAATTAAATAATTATAAATCAATAATAACTCAATATGGGCCCCTAATTAGATGACTCTAGATAGACTCCCAACTCGAATTTACTAAGTCAACTAAGTCAACTTAAGTTAGTTAACTGTTACAAGTTGTTATGAGAATTAGAATTACAATTTAATTCAAGGACAAATTAAATTAGGATTTTTCTTGATTTACTTCATTCTCAATTGATATCCAATGTGGGAATGCATGCCTACTTAACCATGGATATTTTGTCAAAGAAAAATATGGCATGATTGCAAATGTGGTTATTAGAAAAATTTTCTATATTTATTTTTTGTTTTTTAAATAAACGAGGATGAATATTAAAAATCATATTAATGAGATCATTTTCTACGTTTGACTCTAGATATATTCAGTATATAAAATACTGTCTTACATGATTGGCGAATGTAGAAATTCCTTGTAGATTCAAACTACAATTTGTAATATGCTAAAACAATTGACTTGAATCTGCTCTACTCATCAATGAAAACAATAAACTATCGATGAAATCACGAAGCATAAAAGAGAAAGAATTCAATCACACATAACACAATAATTTTCAAGGGAAAGCCACAGCTAAAAACTCATGCTATCTATATATTGCATTAATAATAAAATATGAGAAGATTATAAAGCTTTGTGCAAGCCCGAGAAACCTCTACACTATCTCAATCTATCTCACTCTTTTCTAGACAAGCTCAATCCAATACTTAACCAAATTCTTTCTTTCCCAAGTCACTATTTTCTTGTGCAGTTTCCTTGGGACTTAGCCCATATTTAATTGCAAAATTCCACAAATATGGATTGTGCAATCCTCATAGGCCTTCCTTTGATTGAATGCACCACATGTACAATTCAGATGATTATAGAACTAATAGTACATTGTCCCTAAATTCCAGTCTCAACTGGGTCTTTCTCTGATCTGACATGCATGAGTTAATTATGAGTGAATGTTCAATTTACTAGTTTATCAGTGTTGGTTACACCCCACTAATATAGGTTGTACCCCACTACTGGATCTCTCACTAATTCCTCCATCAGTTGGAACTAGTTTAACTGAATTTAACTCAGTTAAACTGAATTAAATAATTACAACTCAAAATAAATTCAACCAGGGCTCCTAAAAAGTAGGAGACACTCTACATGACTCTAGTTAGATTCCTAACTCGAATTAACTGGGCCAACTAAGTCAAATTAACTTAGTTAACTATTACAAGTTGTTATGAGAATTGGAATTACAATTTAATTCCTAATTTAATTCAAGGACAAAATTAAATTAGGATTTCCTTGTTTCATTTCTAGCACACATGATTCTCCTCTGCACACAATCTCGTAGATGGTGATACTAGATGTCGATATGTTTGGACCGATCATGAAAAACTGTATTCTCATAGATTTTGATACAACTCTATGTCATAGTAAATCATTGTAGGATCCATCTGCTGACCAAATAACCCAACAATGATCTTCCTCATCCAGATAGCCTCACAAGTTTCTTGACTAGCAACCATGTACTCTACTTCTGTTGAACCAAGTGCAACTGGTCTTTGCTTCCTGCTGTACCAACAAACTATTACTGACCCAATATTGAAGATTCCCCCCGATGTGCTCTTTCTATTGGATGGAATCCCTGCCCAATCTGCATCTGTGAAGCCTTGAAGCTTCACTCCCTTTGTCCGTTTGTACTAAAGGCCAAACTGAGTGGTGCCTTTGAGGTATCTCAACACATGTTTAGCAGCCTTCCTATAAATTTTGATTGGATTAACCATGGCTTGACTAAGCTGGCTAACTGCAAAAGACATGTCCAATCATTTGTTCACCAAATACATAAGTGAACCCAAAATATTTCTATAAATAGTAGCCTCCACTACTTCACCTGAAGTAGTATCCTCCTTCCTCCAATTACTTGCTAGAGGAGTCTCCATGGGTTTGAGGTTGTCCATGTGGAACTTATTCAGTATCTCGTTGGTATACTTTCCTTGAGAGACAAATAGTTCCCCATCTCCTTGCCATACCTCCATACCAAGAAATTAATACATGAGCCCTAGGTCCTTCATCTTGAATTCTCTTGCAAGATCCTCTTTGCAAGATTTTATCAGCTTCTCATCACCTATTATAGTCAAATCATTGACATATAATACTATAATCAACAACTCACCTTCAACCACAATATGGTAAAGGTTTGCATCTACTTCACTTTTGGTGAAGCCCAACACGGTGAAATAACTGTCAATTTTGGTGTACTCAGCAGAGGGTGCTTGTTTTAGTCCATACAACGCTCGCTTGGGTCTACACACATGTGACTCTCTATTGAAGGTCTCAAATCCTTCTGGATTCTCAATATACAACTCTTCCTCATTCATACCATTGAGGAATGTTGTCTTCACATCCATCTTATGTATCTTCCATCTCATTTGCGCTGACAGTTCTAGAATGGATTTGATTGAACAATACCTTTCTACTGGAGAAAAGGTCTCATCGTAATAAATTCCCTCCACATGAGAGAACCCTCTTGCCACAAATCGGGCCTTGTGTTTATCCACACTCCCATCTATTACTTGCTTTACCTTGTAAATCCATTTGGAACTCACCACTTACTTGTCTGTTGGTCTTGGGACCACTTCCAAAATGTTGTTTCTGATAATGGTGTCATACTCCTCAACCATCGCATCAATCCATTCTGGTTTTTACATTTCTTCGTCGAATGAGGATGGCTCAACCTCTACACTCTCTCTCATTAGATCCATGTAGTCAATGTACTGATCTAGTGACCTCCTTTGTCTGTGTTGTGATGTGGGTGCTCCCGCATTCTCTCTAGCATCATGCATCAATCTATCAGTTCTCAGGATGAGTACACTAGAAGAATATTTTTCAAGTAAGAAATGAGATGTGGCACACCTCAGGATATTTGTTTCATCTGTATACTATCATGTTACCAAGAATGCATGGAAAAAGCTAGAGCCAACAACTGAGTTGGGTATATTTGTGGGGTACACTAATACACCTCACAACTATCGGGTGTACCTGTCATCCAACAAGATGACAATGGTTCGTAGAGATGTAAAGTTCGATGAAGAGAAGGTCATGCTTGTATTATTTAGGATATTGTTCATTAGTGGGATTTGATAGATTTACTACATGAAAAGTATGCGTAGGTGTTGACATGGCCATGACCAACATATGAGACTTGATGATTGAGACTCTAACTACCACCATAATATGGAGGAAGATAAACAATATATACAAGCTAATATAAACTTAAAGAAAAATCACTTTTTGAAATATAATTACATTGATTAATGGAATCTAAATTTAAATGGTCATTCCATACAAATTTGTCACTCATACAACCATGGAGATTTTGTCCCAGAAAGAATACCATGATAAGATTAGAGATGTGACCATTAGAAACAAATATTTTTTTTGTTTACAAAATAGAGGATGATGAATAATATAAATCATATTAAGGAGGTAATTTTCTAAGTTTGACTATTGGTACATCATTATATAGACTACTTTCTTACATAGTTAGCACAAACAAAAGAATTGAAATTTCCTCGAAAAATAGCCAAAGACATTAAAAAATATCAAGATCTATCGTTGTGTAAAACTTAACTTTCAAACCTTTCGTCCTTATCATTGTATACTGGCAACATGCCAGCCTCACTCAAGTGGAATTTTAGAATCTGAATTCTCCATGCACGACAAAATGCACTACCAAAACACAATAGGGTTTTGTCCTCTGAAACATGAAAAATGCCTATGATGTGAAACAAAGTCTTTGAGGATGGACATGCAGAACATTAATAAACTAAGGATACCGACTGATTGACTAATTCTTTCTTGCGATGAAGTGCCAAAAACTGTAATGATAAATTTTGCATTCTCTAAATTTTAGTGGATCTTAAAAAATAAAACACACTTTTACATGCATGTAAGAAGCATTGAAATACTCATGCAAGTGGGGTGCTTATGTTCGCAGAGGTTGATGTTTCTACTGGTTCTTCAATGCAAATGTTGTTTTTTTCGAGGTTTATTATGCGATGCTTGCTTTAACTATTAGTTAATGGTGCAAAAGAAGGAATTACTGCAATTGCATCTTCTCACCAAATGGACTTAACAAAGAGTAATGAAATTGTTCCATTTGCAATTTAAATTAATTTTGTTGGAGATGATGTTCATTGCTAATGTCATTGAACAAAATGTAATTGAAGAGAACGATCCTGTTCAGAACCAAAATAAAATTACATCGAGAGAGAGGTTTCTTTTGATAGCCTGAAGGAGGACTTCATATTTTGCATATTTCAATCCTCAAAATGATGAACCATCATCTTCTCAGCGGAAGTCCCGACCCAATGCTTGTCAGGAAATGATTTCTAGCAATGAAAACCCTGTTTCTTTAGTTAATGAATGGAAGCCTTCCCGGGACAAAGACTTTGTGACCCAAGTTATACCTCCTTGGCTATATGATTTATGTTTAAACCTTTTGTGCAAACATGTTGAACATATTGAGACACTGGAAGGAATTCCTGATTCAACCAAGAACAAAATATATACTTCTTTTTGTGCATTGCATAAAATGACTCCTCGAACCTTAGGATTATTCATTACAGGGTCTCCAACACAAATTTGCATTCCAGACTACTCTCTTATACCAGAGGAAGATCTTACCAAGCTCATTGAAGAATGTTCAACAACTAATCTAGAGGTACTACAATTGGGCATGTGTGGACGCACTTTTTCAGATCGTTTACTACAAGCTACCTTTGCTCGTTCTTCTGCAAGCTTGCCTTACTTAACTTGCCTCTCTCTGAAGGGTGCATATCGCCTATCAAATGTTGGATTGAGATCATTTGTGTGGATGGATCATTTGCTAAGTTCTGTTGATTTGAGTCAGTGCTCATTATTATCTATAGCTGGCATTAATACTCTAGCTGACACTTTGGCTACAGTGATTAAGGAATTGCATTTGGAATGATGTTTGCAGTTAGAACCCTTCAAGATTATGACTGTCTCCCACTGAGGTGGAAAGTTCTTTAAAATCATACTTTGAAGCATATGAATTTTTGGATTCTTTGATGAGTCTGATCAAGAAACTGATAGCTTGCTTAGTAAAGTTGCAGATAGTCTATCTGAATCCTTGAGCATAGTACCTCAAGAGTCCATAGATATCATGTTAGAAAAATGGAAAGAAAAACATGAATTGAATTAACTAGCAGCTCATAGGCGAGCAAGTTGCACCTGGAGACTGCACAAACTGGAGCATCCACTCTCCTCCTTAATTAACCAAAGCTAATACAATAAATACATCTCAAAAAAATAGGGAGGTGAGAACAAACTCCTACAACCTAGGAACTAATCCTAACTTAAGGAGTTACGTTACAACCATGTAACCATTTCTCCATTAATACAATATAATATTAATTATTTTCAACTCTCCCCCTTAATGGAGAAAGGATTATCCTAAAGTCCTAACATCCCCCTAAACAATTCAAACTTCACTTTCCCAAGAGGCTTTGTAAAAATATCAACCATATTGTCACATGTTTTACAGTATTCAATAAAAATTTCTTTTGACTGGACTTTTTCTCTTACAAAGTGAAACTGAGTATCTATGTGTTTCATGTTCTTATGAAACACTGGGTTGTTCGCCAACTTAATGGAACTCTAGTTGTCACAATTTATGATAGTCACTTATTTCTACTCTTCTCCTGCATCATGGAGAAGCCTCCTCAACCAGATAACTTCACATGTTTTTGTGTGTAGGTTTTAACCCTGTACATAAATTACCTGCATACGAATTCTTAAACAAAGAAAATAAACAATGCGAGAGCATAACACATAAAACACATATGCACATATATTTTCCCCTGGATCCCAAAACCGGGACTACCAGCTTGATTTTTCATTATGTTCCTTTCAATGTTACAATACATATTTATACATGCCGAAGCATCCAATACCATGGACCGAAATCCATCGCATCCAATACCATGGACCGAAAACCATCGCGTCCAATACCATGGACAAAAAACCATCGCGTCCAAAAAAAACATGTGCGAAAATCATGCACAAAACCATAGGTGGGTTCGCCCAACCTAACATAGGGTCCAAAACCAAAATTTTTCGGGGCGCTGCCCCGGACCCCATAAAGTGGGGTTACGGGTGCCCTTCAAACCCCCTATTAACTATGTGGAAAGAATATAACACAACCCAACAATCTCCCACTTGTTGTTTTCTTTCCACAGGGGGCCACAGGAGAGCTTAGTCATTTTTCCAGCCCTGAGATGCCCATTGCTTCTCTACACCAAGAGAACTTCTCAGAGCTCACAGATTTTGTCAATGCATCTGTAGTATTCTTCAAAGTGTCCACCTTTACCAACAACACCTTTCTGTCTTTTATCATATCCCTCAAAAAGTGATACTGAACATCAATGTGCTTTGTCTTTGAATGATAAGCAGGGTTCTTTGCCAAGAAAATTGCACTTTCGCTGTCACAGTCTATTCTTATAGTTCCCTGTACTAACCCCATACTTGAACACAATCTCTGCAACCAAACTGCTTCCTTGCTTGCATGAGTGGCTGCCATGTATTCTGCCTTTGTAGTTGATAGTGCCACTATAGATTGTTTCTTACTCATCCAACTAACTGCACCTCCAAATAGGTTAAACACATACCCACTTGTAGATCTTCTCTGATCCAGATCTCCAGCCCAGTCTGCATCAACAAAGACATGAATATCCAACACTCTGTCCAATCCTGGTCTTCCTTGGTAGCACAAACCATAATCACTAGTGCCACGCAAATACCTGAAAACCCGCTTCACTGTTGTCCAGTGCTCCTTCCCAGGTTTTGACATAAACCTGCTCAATACTCCCACTGCATCTGCAATGTCTGGTTTAGTACAGACCATTGCATACATCAGGCTACCCACTGCACTTGCATATGGAACATGGGACATGTCCTCTTCCTCTTCTTGTGTCTTGGGACACTGTTCAGTAGATAACCTCACACCTACAGGAATAGGAACCTTCACCGGTTTACTATCCTACATATTAAACCTCCACAGTATTGTCTCGACATACTTCCTTTGGTTTAACCAGAGCTTCCTCTTTGCCCGATCTCTTTTAATTTCCATGCCCAAAATATAGTTTGCAGCACCAAGATCTTTCATGTCGAATTTAGAGGACAATTGGGTCTTCAAATCCTGGATAATTTCTTTTTCATTTCCAACCAGCAACATATCATCCACATACAAGACCAGATAAATAACACGTTCACCAATTAATTTAAAATACACACAATGATCTGCTTTGCTTCTGGTGAAGCCAAGTCCCCGTATAAATGTATCAAATTTCTGATACCACATCCTTGGTGACTGTTTTAACCCATACAGAGACTTCTTTAACTTGCATACCAGTTCTTTCTTACCCTTCACCACAAAGCCTTCAGGTTGCTTCATGTAGATTTCCTCTTCCAAATCCCCGTGAAGAAATGTTGTCTTCACATCCATTTGTTCTACCTCAAAATCAAAAACATCAACAACAGATAAAAGTAATCTAATAGAAGTTACCTTGGCAACAGGAGAAAAAATATCACCAAAATCAATTCCCGGCACCTGGGAATAACCTTTTGCTACCAACCGAGATTTGTATTTCTCCACCTTTCCTTCTGCATTTGTCTTCTTCTTGAACACCCATTTGCTTCCAATGGGTTTCCTTCCAGCCGGCAACTCCACTAGATCCCAAGCTTCATTTTTGTGCAAAGATGCCATTTCATCAACCATGGCCTCTTTCCAGAGTTTTCCATCCTCTGAATCCACTGCTTCCTTCACAGTTCTGGGATCATCATCAGTAACAGACAAAGCAAAATTTGAACAGAAAGCAGATGGACTATACCTTTCTGGCTGCCTTCTTTCTCGAACTGATCTTCTCACAGCCAGAGTTTGTGGCTCTTCATCTTCTGATTCCTCCTCTGCTACAGAGTCTGATTCTTCCTCCTTTAGTTCAAACTCTATCTTCACAGGTTCCTTTGGTTGGACTTCATGTTTAATAACATCTTTCACCTCTCTGAACACCACATCTCGACTGTACACAACCTTCCGTGTGACTGGGTTCCAAAGCTTATAACCCTTTAAACCATCTTTATACCCAATAAAGATGCACTTTTCATATTTAATATCCAACTTGGTTCGTTTCTCCTTTGGAACATGTACATATGCATCACATCCAAAGACCCTCAGATGTGAAAGAGAGGGTTTCTTACCAGTCCATACTTCTTGTGGAGTCTTATCCTCCAATGCTGATGAAGGTGACCTGTTGACCAGGTAACATGCAGTATCCACCGCCTCTGCCCAGAATTCTTGTCCTAACCCAGCACCACTGAGCATGCTTCTTTCCCTTTCCATCAACGTTTTGTTCATTCTTTCTGCGACTCCATTTTGCTGAGGTGTATATGGAGTAGTCTTCTGCCGTGCTATACCACACTTCTTACAGAATTCTTCAAATTCCTTGCTACAAAACTCTCCACCATTATCTGTCCTCAGCACCTTTATCTTCTTCTCTGTCTGATTTTCCACCAAAGCCTTAAATTCTTTAAACCTGTCAAAGACTTCAGATTTCTTCTTAAGGAAATATATCCATGTATTCCTTGAGAAGTCATCTATAAATGATACATAGTACACAAACTTACCCAGTGATGGAACCTTCACAGGTCCAAACACATCACTGTGCACAAGCTCTAATATCTGTTTCGTCCTCTTACCACCAGAGGGGAAACTCACCCGATTCTGCTTCCCATATACACAATTTTCACAGAAATCAAAATCCAGAGAGCTATTATTCATACCTTCTACCATACCTTTACCATGAAGTATTCGAAGGCCCTTCTCTCCAATATGTCCAAGCCTTTGATGCCACAACATGGTCTTCTCTCCAGAGACCACTAGATTTTCTACTCCATTTTCAGGAACCATAGAACTATTGCACCCATCAACAACGGTGCTACCTTGCAGCTTGTACAGAGTTCCAATCCGAACTCCCCGCATCAATATCAGTGCTCCTCGAACCATCTTGCAGGTATCTTTCTCGAACACTATCTTTACACCTGCATCATCCAACTTGCTTACAGAAATCAGATTTCTGGCCAATGCAGGAATATGTAGAACACCCGGAAGTGTTCTAACCCTTCCACCTTGCAACTTCAACTTTACTTTTCCGCAACCAATGATTCTAGCCTTCCTATCATCTCCTAAGAAGACATCACCACCATCGTATTTCTCATACTCGCAGAACCACTCTCTATGGGGAGTGAAGTGAAAGGATGCACCTGAGTCAATCGACCATGCCTCATGATCTACATGCGTACTTGAAGAAGCCAAGTACACATCCCCACCTTCATCTGAGGTGGTTTTCGCCTCTGTAGAAGGAGCATCATCAGATCCCTTTCCTTTATCGGGAGCTTTAGATTTACAATCCCTTCTGAAGTGCCCTTCCTTTCTGCATTTCCAGCACACCACCTTTGTAGGTTTTCCTGGAGATTTAGATCTCCCTCTAGATTTAGATCTCCCACTCGATGACTTATTTTTGTTTCTGTTCAGGGACCGTCCTCGTACAGACAAGGCATCACCATTCTGGCTCTCCATATTTTTTCGTCTCATCTCCTTCGTCAGCAAGGCTGAGACTATTTCATCAAACTGCAGAGCAGTTGCATTGCTACCTATTGCAATAACTAGACTATCCCACAAATCTGGTAGAGAACACAACAAACTGATGCACTTATCTTCATCTGAAATTTTAATCTCAACAGATAATAACTGACTTACCACAGTATTAAACGCATTCAGATGCTCTGTCACCGAGTCTCCATCTTTCATCCTCAGGTTATACAGCTTTTTCCGCAGGAATAGTTTATTCACCAGAGACTTAGATTGGTACAAAGTCCCTAACTTGTCCCACAAAGCCTTCGCCGTAGCTTCCCCTGATACATTCAACAATACTGAATCTGAGACACACAATCGTATTGTGCTCTTTGCCTTCCGATCCAACTTCTTCCATTCTTCATCGGTCACTCCCGTTGGTTTAGTACCCAGATCTACCGCGATCCACTGATCTTTATCCACCAACAAATCCTCCATCTTGAGTTTCCACAACTCAAAACTCTGACCATTGAACTTCTCAATCTCTATCTTTCCACTGCTCGCCATCTTCTTTCACCACCAGAATCGATCTCGCAGATCTCCCTCTGAACAGAGTTTACCACAGGCCCGAGCAAAAAACCCCTCAGCAACAAAGGCGTCCCCTTGAAGCCAAAACAGCTCTGATACCAAATGTAGGTTTTAACCCTGTACAGAAATTACCTGCATACGAATTCTTAAACAAAGAAAATAAACAATGCGAGAGCATAACACATAAAACACATATGCACTTATATTTTCCCCTGGATCCCAAAACCGGGACTACCAGCTTGATTTTTCATTATGTTCCTTTCAATGTTACAATACATATTTATACATTTCGAAGCATCCAATACCATGGACCGAAATCCATCGCATCCAATACCATGGACCGAAAACCATTGCGTCCAATACCATGGACAAAAAACCATCGCGTCCAAAAAAAACATGTGCGAAAATCATGCACAAAACCATAGGTGGGTCCGCCCAACCTAACATAGGGTCCAAAACCAAAATTTTTCGGGGCTCTGCCCCGGACCCCATAAAGTGGGGTTACGGGTGCCCTTCAAACCCCCTATTAACTATGTGGAAAGAATATAACACAACCCAACATTGTGCATACTGCTTAGTACTCAGCTTCATCTAAAGATAAAGACAAAGTGCTATGCTTTTCACTGCTCCATGCTATGACCCCAGATCCAATACTGAATTCATAACTCGTGACAGATCATCGATCATCCAGGTTACCTACCCATTCAATGTTTGAAAAAGTTTCTAAAGTAACATCAGATGTATCAGTGTATAAAATACCATAATCACAAGTACCATGAAGATACCTCAGTACACTTTTTTCCGTTACCCATTGACTTTCATGAGGTTTAGACATAAACTGGCTCAACACACTAACAAAGTATGCTAAGTCTAGTCTATTTGTAGTCAAATATATTAGACTACCAACTAGCTGCCTATACAAAGTAGCTTCCACCTCCTTAGAGCCATCATATCTGCATAATTTCAAGTTCTGCTGCAAAGGTACTGATGATGTATTACACTGTTCCATTCTAAACTTTTTGAGTAGCCCTATGACATACTTACCTTGAGTAAGGAAAGTTTTCCCAAAGTCTCTCCACACTTCTAGACCTAGAAAATAATGTAAACTTCTGAGGTATTTCATCTCAAAAACCTATGACATCTGTAGTTTTATTTCTTTGATTAATGCATCTGCATTACCTGTTATAATCATGTCATCCACATACATGAAAATCAAAATTATCTGCCCCTGTTCATCATACATGTTATATAGATTTGGGTCATTCTTACTCCTATGAAAACCATGCTGTAAGAAAAATGAATCAATCTTCTCATACCAAGACCTAGACGCTTGTTTTAAACCATAAAGGGACTTTTTCAATCTACAAAATAAATTCTCCTACCCTTGTTTAACAAACCCTTTGGGCTTCATTAAATAAACCTCTTCTTTTAAAGCACCATTTAAAAATGCAGAATTAATATCTAACTGGTGTAGCTTCCACTGATGTTTTGTAGCTACAGTAATTAACATTATAATATTGTTCAGTTTGGCTACATGAGCAAAGGTTTCTTCATAGTCAATTCCCTCTTTCTGTGAGTAACCCTTTGCTACCAGTCTAGCTTTAAACTTTTGTATACTCCCATCTGCATTAAATTTAGGTTTAAAAAGCCACTTGCAACCTATGGGTATTTTTCCTTCAGGCAATTCAACTAGTTCCCAAGTATTATTTCTAATAATAGATTCAAATTATTCATTAATTGTGGCCCTCCACTCATGAGATTGACTAGCTTCTTTATAATTTGTGGGTTCTATAACATCTAAAATGTTTGACATTAAAGCATAGTCTCTCAATCTGGCTAGCAGTTGAGTCTGCCTACTTGATCTTTTCGATAATGGACTCACCCCAAATTTGTCTGCTTCAGACCTTAGTGGGCTCGACTTACTTATTGCATCACCTGCCTCTTCCTCTTTCTGCTACTGTTGTTGTTGTTGCTGCATGTCCTCACTGCTTTCTTCCATCAACAATGGAATGTGCCACTCTTGAAGGTTGTTCTCCTTATTTCCTTCCTTAGCATGCTCATGAAATAGCACATCTCGACTCGCAAAAACTTTATGAGTCAGAGGATTAAACAATTTAAAAGCTCTAAACTCAGTGCAATATCCTACAAATGTGCATTTCATGGCCTTAGGATCTAGCTTCTTCCTGTCATCCTTGGGAATATGGGCAAAGGCTTTTGACCCAAAAACCCTTAAATGATTCACTGCAGGTTTATATCCATAAAGTGCTTCAAAAGAAGTTTTAAAATTGAGACATTTAGTTGGACTCCCATTTTTCAAGTAAACTGCAATGTTAATGGCTTCAGCCCAAAAACCATCAGATAGACCCTTACCTTGAAGCATACTTCTTGCGCACTCCATAAGGGTTATGTTCTTTCATTCAGAAACTCCATTTTGTTGTGAAGTGTGAGGCACGGTGTACTGTTGAATAATCCCATGATTCCTGCAAAATTTCATGAACTATCCCAACTTGTATTCTCCCCCTTGATCAGAGCGGAGAATCTTAATAAATTTCCCTGTCTTCTTTTCCACCATATTCTTGAATTCTTTAAAGCATTGAAATTTCTGACTCTTCTTTCTAATAAAATATACCCAAGAGAATCTACTGCAAACATTAGTATAGAGTAGAAAATAATATGCACCACCTAGCGACCTAGTTTGCATAGGTCCACATATATCTGTATGCACAAGCTCCAAAATATCTCTTTTCTTCCTATCAGCATTCAAAGGAAACTCTTCTCTATGCATTTTCCCTAATGCACATCCATCACAATCTAAATGAACATTCTGAAAAGAAGGTAATCCATCAACCATACCTTTTCTTTGTAGCAGCATGAGATCTTGTAGGTTAAGATGACTGAATCTTTGATGCCAAAGATTCTCAGCTTTCAATCCTATTGAAGCCAGATCTTGGTGTGGCATGCTCTTTACATTCAACCTATACAGGCATCCCACACACACTCCTGATGCAACTAGTTCCTTTTTGTTGTCCTTTATGACATAATATGATCTGAAGAATTCGACTTGCAGGTCTTGATATGCCATCATTGAAATACAGATCAAGTTCTTCTTGATCCCAGGTACATACATCACAAATGATGGATCCCACTTGGGATTTGAAACGTTGGTACAAAAATGTTTATACTGTGGATTCTTCAGTCAATTCAAAAGATAAAAACCACAGATCTCTCAAATCCAAAATCTTATCCTTGTACGGAGGGGATACTTGGAGTGATATCCTTTCACTCGAAAGTTTTAGAGTGAGGATAAAAAGAAGAGCTGCCCTGTTTGCTCTTCTTTTATCATCATTCTTCAACCCTGATGATGGATCCCACTTGGGATTTGAAACGTTGGTACAAAAATGTTTATACTGTGGATTCTCCGGTCAATTCAAAAGATAAAAACCACAGATCTCTCAAATCCAAAATCTTATCCTTGTACGGAGGGGATACTTGGAGTGATATCCTTTCACTCGAAAGTTTTAGAGTGAGGATAAAAAGAAGCGCTGCCCTGTTTGCTCTTCTTTTATCATCATTCTTCAACCCTGATGATGGATCCCACTTGGGATTTGAAACGTTGGTACAAAAATGTTTATACTGTGGATTCTTCGGTCAATTCAAAAGATAAAAACCACAGATCTCTCAAATCCAAAATCTTATCCTTGTACGGAGGGGATACTTGGAGTGATATCCTTTCACTCTAAAGTTTTAGAGTGAGGATAAAAAGAAGAGCTGCCCTGTTTTCTCTTCTTTTATCATCATTCTTCAACCCTGATGATGGATCCCACTTGGGATTTGAAACGTTGGTACAAAAATGTTTATACTATGGATTCTCCGGTCAATTCAAAAGATAAAAACCACAAATCTCTCAAATCCAAAATCTTATCCTTGTACGGAGGGGATACTTGGAGTGATATCCTTTCACTCGAAAGTTTTAGAGTGAGGATAAAAAGAAGAGCTGCCCTGTTTTCTCTTCTTTTATCATCATTCTTCAACCCTGATGATGGATCCCACTTGGGATTTGAAACGTTGGTACAAAAATGTTTATACTGTGGATTCTCCGGTCAATTCAAAAGATAAAAACCACAGATCTCTCAAATCCAAAATCTTATCCTTGTACGGAGGGGATACTTGGAGTGATATCCTTTCACTCGAAAGTTTTAGAGTGAGGATAAAAAGAAGAGCTGCCCTGTTTGCTCTTCTTTTATCATCATTCTTCAACCCTGATGATGGATCCCACTTGGGATTTGAAACGTTGGTACAAAAATGTTTATACTGTGGATTCTCCGGTCAATTCAAAAGATAAAAACCACAGATCTCTCAAATCCAAAATCTTATCCTTGTACGGAGGGGATACTTGGAGTGATATCCTTTCACTCGAAAGTTTTAGAGTGAGGATAAAAAGAAGAGCTGCCCTGTTTGCTCTTCTTTTATCATCATTGTTCAACCCTGATGATGGATCCCACTTGGGATTTGAAACGTTGGTACAAAAATGTTTATACTGTGGATTCTCCAGTCAATTCAAAAGATAAAAACCACAGATCTCTCAAATCCAAAATCTTATCCTTGTACGGAGGGGATACTTGGAGTGATATCCTTTCACTCGAAAGTTTTAGAGTGAGGATAAAAAGAAGAGCTGCCCTGTTTGCTCTTCTTTTATCATCATTCTTCAACCCTGATGATGGATCCCACTTGGGATTTGAAACGTTGGTACAAAAATGTTTATACTGTGGATTCTCCAGTCAATTCAAAAGATAAAAACCACAGATCTCTCAAATCCAAAATCTTATCCTTGTACGGAGGGGATACTTGGAGTGATATCCTTTCACTCGAAAGTTTTAGAGTGAGGATAAAAAGAAGAGCTGCCCTGTTTGCTCTTCTTTTATCATCATTCTTCAACCCTGATGATGGATCCCACTTGGGATTTGAAACGTTGGTACAAAAATGTTTATACTGTGGATTCTCCGGTCAATTCAAAAAAAAAAAATACATACATCACATTTTTAATATATCTGATATTACCATTAGGTAACATCACTGGAATATAACTGTACCCCTTGATCTAATAACATTTGTCATCACCTAAATATATGTTAGCTCCACAAGAAATTTCTTCAAAATTTTCGAACCAATTTCTATTACCTGTCATATGTGAAGATGCGTTTGAATCTACAAACCATATTTTAGACTCATCCTCCTCAATAGATGAAAGAGCAAAATTAGCTACGAATAATCGAAGATCATGACTATGACCCGCATAAGAAAAATGCCCTGTGTGTTTTCTCTATTTATTTCTAGCCTCATCTTCTTGTTTCTTAAAACAAAACTTAGCTATATGACCGGTTTTCCCACAGTAAAAACATTTAATATCATATTTATTTGGAGACATACCTCTAAATGGTCTCTTTTGAAAAAAGCCACCGCCTTTTTGTCCCTATGGTGGTTTCCCTTTATATGGCTTCTTCTTCGCCATCAAAGCAAGATCGACACTCTATGGTCTCAAATTATGACACCACTCTTCTTCTTGTATAAGGATTCATGTTAGCTCTTAAAATGCAGGGGTTTCCTTCCTTGCAGAAAAGCATGTGATGAACATCTGGTATTCATCTGCCATCCCATTCAATGTAATCGTGACAATATCGAAATCAGACACCTTCTCCCCGATGTCTCCCAATCCATCCTTCTGGTCGTTGACCTGTGTAATGAATCTAGCAATGGATTCATTCTCCGCCATCCTCATGGAAAACAACTTGCCTTTGAGCGACAATATGTTATTGGTGTTCTGTGTCTGGTAGAGGTTCTTGAGTGTAGTCCAAATTTCACTGGATGATATACAATCTCTAGCATGCGGGATAATATTGTCTTTAACAGAAATCTTAGATAAGAATTTCACCTTATTCTCCCTTTTATCCCAATCTTGCATTAGTGTTGCCATGCCGCCTGCTGCCATGGTCAGTTTTAGCTCATCACCATTGATGATCGACCAAGCACTTGATCACTCAAGCAATGTTTGTAGCTTGAATTTCTAATTGGTATAGTTGGTCTCATCGAGTTTATTAGATTCGTTGAGATAAGCTTCTGTAAAATTGTTCATTTTTGACTGATCGAAATCCCAATCCCTCAATCTACAGTCGATTCTCAACAAGTGAATAATTACAAGCTACAAAAACTAATAATCTCAAAACATACCAAAACCTTTGAAACAATCACAGATTTGCCACCAAACTGCCCGATCTACCTCCGATCTGGTTGATTTACCACAAATCTACCATGATCTCTATGTTTGCAACTTAGATCCACCATCAAACTGCCCGATCTGAAGCTTAGAACCATAAAAAACACACCATCACTCTTTTAGACTGAAAAACAATTTATGATTTAAAATCCCTCTAAGGAGAGGTCAATCATCGCGGGTTTGACTCTAAGATCTGCGATGATCATCGCTTTTGTTAGGGTGAAAAACACGATGACCGCTTTATGCTCAGCTAGAGAAATGCCGAGACCTGTGAGAAAATGAATTTCCCCTGTGAGTAAGGTATGTCACTCCAACCACGTAGACTCCGAAATTGTCAGCGATGAGGCTCTTCTGTTGCCACTAGGGCACTGTAGCCATGAAGTCTCTGTAGCCACGAAGGTTCTGTAGCTACAAAGGCTCTATAGCCACTAGGGCTTTAATGTAGCCAATAAGGCTCTGCAGGTAAATCAAGCTCACCGGATCTGAGCTCTGATACCATGTTAGAAAATTGGAAAGAAAAACATGAATTGAATTAACTAGCAGCTCACAGGTGAGCAAGCTACACATGGAGACTGCACAAGCTGGAGCATACACTCTCCTCCTTAATTATCCAAAGATAATGAAATAAAAACATCTCAAAAGAATAGGGAGGTGAGAACAAACTCCTACAAGCTAGGAACTAATCCTAACTTAAGGAGTTACTTTACAACCATGTAACCATTTCTCCATTAATACAATATAATATTAATTATTTTCAACTTATCACAACTATGCAACAAGCAGTTGAAGAAATCAATAATCTCGTGGAAGAGAGCAAAGATCATGCTTAGGTGATTGAAAATGGAGAAGACTTTGTGGAATGGAAGAAGGTAGCGATAGGGAACACATCTTACAAATTGTGAAAGAGTATAAATTGCACATCTAGTGAATTTAGGGAACTATTGGATGAATTATACAACTCATTAGTAAACATTCTTGGTGTTTGCATGTAGAGAGTGGGACCACATTAGTGGAGACGTGTAGAAAATGGGAAATTGATATGTAGGAAAGGAGACTTGTGGAAGCAATGTACATACTGAGGAAATGGAAGGGTCTAATAGAGGAGCTGGAAAAGGGAGGATGGACGAGCATGGTATAAGTTACCTTTATTGGAATTTTCATATTAATTTAATTTTTGTACCTTGTACTTTGTGGGTGAACTATGCAAGTCTTTCCCTGTATAATCTTCTTAGTGAATTGAGTCTTATTACAATGAAAGACCCCAATATTGAATTGGGTGCATGCAATTTTTTTCGAGAAGTCTATTTGTTTCAAGTTTGGAAGGTTTTTTTAACTTTTTTCCTTGTTAAGTTTGTTTATTAATTATTGGAATAATAGGTTTGAAGTGCGAACTCTTCAAATGTTTCATGGTTTTGAAAGATCTGAATCAGGGAAAATTTTAAGGATGGAAATTTATCCTAAATATTAGAAACCTTGGAAAATCTTACTAATGCATAATATGCAAACCATAAAACGCTTAGCGATATTTTAGTAAACATAGTCAAACTTCTAATGATTTTATATAGTATCTATAACGTTTTGGCGATTTTTAAGATAATTTGTTTTTCTCTTATAAAATTTGGGCGAATCATTTTTAGGACAAAATGGGAATTCGCGAATCTTTTTTGTTGGAAAAAGCATGTAAAATTAGCCCATCTGCAAATATTAGCCCCCAAAATTTTCCTTGAACTAAATCTATATATAAAAACCCAATTTAAATAATACAAATGAAAATTTAATAAAAAAGTTTACCTCATTCCAAAAAAAACTCCAAAATATGTCATTTTCTTTTAAACATTAGGAGAGTAAATGTGTATTTTTTTAACAATAATAATATGACACGATATATACAAAAGTTGAAAATACAGTTGCAAAAGTGAGATTTGTACAATATATGTGTTTCTTTTCAATATCATTACAATAATGATATGACACGATATATACAAAAGCTGAAAACACCATTGCATCGAAGTATCACATGTAAATTGTATCGATATATAAAATATCTTGGAACATTCCAAGGGAGTCCCAAATTTCGAATTTAATACTCATACGAACCATGGAGACCTCTAATAGCACCAACAAAACTTGTGTCATCCATTTTCTTTCTGAGTCATTCTTCCCTAATTAAGAAATGCCTGTTACTGGGAACTTTTATACATCCTGCAAAGCGGGCTCATCCATTTTTTTCCTATGTCACTATTTATAAATAATTTGTTTATAGCTGCAAAATATATTAAATTTGGAAATTAATATAAATATATTTTATTTCTAAACTTATTATGAAAAAAGAAGCCTTAAATTTATAAAGTTACATATATCTTTTTAATTACACTTTAAAAATTGTTTATAATTTGAAAAATTTAATGGTTTTCAATGCAATTTGCATTTAGAACAATATCTCAATACATAACAAATCTGGAGTGAAGATGCATCTATATTGATTATTAACACACCACACATATTACACATATTATTAAGTAACAATATCTCAATACATAACAAATTTGGAGTGAAGATGCATCTACATTGATTATTAACACACCACACATATTACACATATTATTGAGTAAGTTCAGTTAATATGATAGGCATGTTCTAAAATTTTAATATAATTATCAACAATTATTAGGTGGATAGCAAGATTTACCCTCCATTGGATCTTCCATAATATTATTAGTAGTAGTCAAAGATTAAAGGTTTAGTTTTACATCTAAAGCAGTTATGCCCTTTTTACTATTTTAATTAAAATCATTAATAACAAAAGTGTGGTGTTAACAATGGCATATGAAATGAGTTAAGATTTTTTGGGCATATAATATTGGGTCATTGTACCTTGCAAAGCCTATTTGTAAATTAAAAATCTCCATTATTAATATTATTACATGTTTATTTTTTAAATATATAAGTTTAACTTACATATTAATTTTTTTATAATTAATAATAATAATAATATTTTTTCACAGAATTGATTAAGATGTGATTCATTTTTTTTCCTACTATTACGTGGGAAATTTGCATTATATTTTTCTTGGTAGAAATTCAAAATGTCTGACTAGTGCTAAAGTAAGGCCAGATTATATTAGTCTGTCTGTTATTTTGGTAGCAATATACTCAACAAAATTGACCTTACATGAAATGATATTTATAGGGTAGTATAAGACATAGGTGATAAAAGACTATTATGTCGCTGGTTTATTAAGGTCCATCCTCTGATCTTCATGGGACCCAGAAACCTCTTCAGTCTCCAAGATTCGCGCTTTGAGGTTGTTAATTTGGTCCTGAAGAGTTTCCAATTGACCTTGAAGGGGATCTAATTCATCATTTTGCTTGGAGATCTTTTAGTGGAGGGAGAGATTCTCGGAGTTGAACTATGGATGACATGTAATCTTGCATATTCAAATTAATATCCATGAAATTCACATTCATGTCATTTAGTTCTTTTCTCTATTGAGCTATGATATCTAGGTGAGCTCCATTTACATTCTCACTATTGTGGCTATAGGTGGCCTGATCTAGGGATTTTCTCCACATAGTGCCTCCTTTTCCTTTTCTCTAAGACGAGTTCTACATTATGATTGGATATAAGAAATATTTATCTATGAATAGCCCAACATGATAGTTAGAATTTTTCCTTACTACATTGTTTTGATTTGGATAAATCCTCAAATTTATGAAGCGTTGACTGTGTCACAGAAGGAGGTGTGATCATCGGGAACACCAGTGACAAAGATGGAACAACACCACTCAAGGAATCTTCTTTCTACTCCAACAAGGGGGATAGATAAAAACAGATTGCCAAGCTGGATTAAGAAAAAGTGACCAGTGAAGTTGAGGAACCCCTGTCAAGAGGAGAAACACAAGCAGATTATACTCCAAGTCTATTGAATCACCACAAAGAGTCACTAGAGGGAGGTTTGATATTTCTAATCTCCATAGATCCCATTTAACCTATTTTATAATCCCTCAATATTGATTTTTGTGTCATATTCCCTTACAACTAAAGATCATTTGCATGGGGAGAGGAATGATGGCGCTCCACTCGTTGTGATTTACCCTTGTGAGAGAATTTGATTTATATAGCTCAGGTTTCAGACATCTTCCATGTGGTACTTCTCAAACGCAGGGGAGGGTGAAGCTAGAGGAAGAGGTTACATCTCTCAGAGGATGATTATATGGTTGGGAGCAGGGAGAAGACTGCCATTTGGAACCACAAAATGAGACATGCACCCAAACACCTGAGTGGCATGAATTTTAACAATTTCCCATTAGGGACTAAAGTTGTGCCTTGTTTCACATATATTTTGAGTGGAGTTGAGCAGTTTGATTTTGCAAATTGTAGACAGAGCGATGAAACTACATTAGATTACACCAACCATGTGTTTTATTACATGAAAGGAATTTTCTATATGGATTTGGTTGGGCAAACACTGTTCAACCCAGCTAATCTCCTCACTCCATTTTCATCGTTCCCTCCCATAAAAAATCAACACATGGAAACTTTTTATCAATGTTTCTTGTTCCTCATCTTTATCTCTGGAAAGCTTAAAGTACGTGCAGACTTGATTGAGGGGACCTGACAAATAATGCGAGTGTTATATCTCGTGGCTTTTCTCTGCGAGTATTTAGTTGCAACTACCAATTATGCAATGCTTGCTTTAACTATTAGTTAATGATGCAGAAGAAGGAATTACTACAATTGCATCTTCTCACCAAATGGACTGAACATAGAATAATGAAACTTTTCCATCTGCAATTCAAATTAATCCTGTTGGAGATGATGTTCAATGCTAATTTCATTAAACAAGATGTAATTGAAGAGAATGATCTTCCTCAGAATCATAATAGAATTACATCGAGAGAGAGGTTTCTTTTGACAGCTCGAAAGTGAGCTTCATCTTTTGCATATTTCAATCCTCAAAATGGTGAACCATCATCTTCTTAGCAAAGGTCCCAACCCAATTATCATCGGGGAAATCTTTCTGGCATGACAACCCTGTTTCTTTAGTTACTGAATGGAATCCTTCTATGGACAAAGACTTTGTGACCCAAGTTATACCTCCTTGGTTATATGATTTATGTTTAAACCTATTGTGCAAACATGTTGAACATATTGAGACGCTAGAAGGAATTCCTCATTCAACCAAGAACAAAATTTATACTTCTTTCTGTGCATTGCATAAAATGACTCCTCAGACCTTAGGATTATTCATTACAGGGTCTCCAACACAAATTTGCATTCCGGACTACTCTAGTATACCAGAGGAAGATCTTACCAAGCTCATTGCAGAATGTTCAATAATTAATTTAGAGGTACTACAATTTGGAATGTGTGGACGCACTTTTTCAGATCGTTTACTACAAGCTACCTTTCCTTGTTCTTCTGCAGGCTTGCCTTTCTTAACTTGCCTCTGTCTGAAGGGTGCATATAGCCTATCCAATGTTGGATTGATATCATTTATGTGGATGGTTCATTTGCTAAGTTCTGTTGATTTGTGTCAGTGCTCATTATTATTTGTAGCTGACATTAATACTCTAGTTGACACTTTGGCTCCAGTGATTATGGAATTGCATCTGGATTGGTGCCAATAGCTAGAACCCTCAAGATTCAACCTGCATTAAATAAGATGCACAATCCTTGTCATTGAACTGCTTTGTTATCTGGCATGTGACTTGAAATAACTTTCTCTAGCATATTGTGGAAAGTTGATTGATGGTGTCGTAGAAGCAATAGGTGTTATGTGTTGTGCACTGAATGTTATCATTCTAGACAATATTTCTCTTTTGATGGACATAACACTTGGCCACCTTGCAAATGGATGCAAATCACTTCAAACCCTATCGTTAAAAAGATGTCCATTCAATGATGAAGTTATTGTCACATTCATTGGTGCTTCAGGGAATTGTTTATCTGATCTTTCACTATACAATGTAAAAGAGGTTTCAAATCATACTATCTTAGCCCTTGTTTATAATACCCATGACACTTTGCATGGTTAGATGTATCTTGGTGTCACAACTTGAAAGATGAGGCTCTAGGGCTGTTGGAAGATTCTTGTTCTCTTCTACGAGAGCTTATATTATTTGGTTGCACCCAGGTTACAAATAAATTCCTTGAAGGTCATTCAAATACTCTTTTGAAAGTTACTGGAGTGAAGGACCAACCCATTTACTGAGAGGTATATTCATCATCCTGTATTAAAAGTGAGGGAAGACTACCTTGTGAAAAATGTGTGCCACAAAGGGTGGGATGATCTTGTTATCACACAATATTTCATTTTGTAGTTGCACACTTGTAAGGTTGTTCTCATGATCCTAAAGAATGGAGGATGAATGTGGTCTACTCAGTTGTTTTGCAATTTTTTTAAGGCTTGCATTGTTGATTTCCATAATGTACAACATTATTCTCTCGTAAATTTAAAGTGTCAGTAAGTGTTTATAAGATGTATAGCAATGCCACTATTACATAGTGATTTCTCAAGAGTCAATAATCATCAAAGAAGACCTCACGTTACTTATTATTTTAGGAAAAAGGAATATAGCTACTTTGAGGATACATAATTGCAGGATTTTGAGGATGCCAACTGCGGATGAGAAGATTCCTTCGAGTCTTTTTTGATAGTCCCTTGCTGCTGTTATGCATGTTGCTATACTTGTTTCCATACAAATTGAAGAAAAAATTCAAGTTAATGTTCCCAAATTGATTTTGATGTGAAAAACATCTTCATTTTCAATGACTGGTCAAAGATTAACACAAAGAACTTAGATTAATTTCTCAAATTTCTCTAGAAGTCCTTGAACTCCATCATGAGTAGCTTTTTCCTTTGCACTTAATTCTTTCATTTCCTTCTTGTTAAGCTTGTATATTTTTACAAGAGGTGTTTGCCTTTGTATCACTAGAGCTTGGCATGTTAATTAAATTGGATTGGATTACTTGAGAGTGAACTAATACCCAGTATTAGTTTGGCCTCTTGATAAGGCACCCTATTATATTTTTTCAATATTTTTTTAATTATGTTGTATGTGTGGTTTATATTGAAATTCGGTTTGAGGAATTTTGATAGGGATTAGGTTTGAGGAATTTTTGGTTTTTAAATAAATGAGTGAACAAGATTGGATTTCAAGAGAATAGTTTTCATTTAATATATCATCCATACAAAAGATATATGAAAAGTATTTGGACGGGTTTTCAATTTCAAATCAAAGAATAACATATTTAATTTAAAAAATATTTATTTCACCACTTATTAAGCGCTACGTTGAACTTCCAACGATTGACTAAATGTTCAAGATTCGTTGGGTTTTGAATCATCCAAAAAGCATTGGTATTCCTTTGTAGTTGCAACTCTCACTAACCGATTGAAAAAGATGGGTGGAGATAGGAATATTTTCATACTCCTCTGCTGCGCGACTTTCACTAATTGATTGAGAAAGATGGGTGAGACATTACTACATTCATGAACATGGTAGTGGCTTCCATGACTAGGGTTGTCCTTTTCTTTTTTCTTATTGCTACTGATCACCAATTTAACCTAAAATAGATGCATGATCATAAAAAAATTACTATTCACAGGTTTCGATCTCCAACTAACCCCAATATATTTGGTTGCTTCTAATCACCAATTTTGTAAATAATCTCTAATTATGCCAAAAGGTGTTTTTTCTATGGAGTTGGCTACGAAAACACTGTTCAGCCCAACCAATCTCCTCGCTCCATTTTCGTCATTCCCTCCCATAAAAAATCAACATGTGGAAACCTTTTATGAACTTTTATTGTTCCTCAAGATATTTCTCATCTTTATCTCTGGCAAGCCTGGAAAGACATATATGTGTACTTGTCTTAGGGATAGGTCATTTTTTAGGGCAGAGGTATAGCGTCTCTAGGGGTAGGTCAGGAGAAAGGGCAGGGGTATAACGTCTCAAGGGTAGGCTGTTTTATAGGGAAAAGGTATAACATCTCATAATATTTTACATTGTCTTCAACTAGCTTTAGTAATCCTCATATTACCTCATATTCATCTTTTGGGTCCTCTTTCGGATCGGGCAAAGAAAGTGAAGATAAATATAGATGTCCTTTTTGGTATCATAGAGAGGATTTGAGTGCACTGTATGTTGAAGCCACATTTTCATCTTCATTGTGGTGAAGAAAACAGTAATCTATATATCCCACAACTTGATCCCAGATATAGAAGGTAGATTTGTTATACTTGTTCAACTTCAGCATTCCCAATGATAATCTGAGAGGAAGATCAGAGTTTGAAATGAATAAGCACCATAAGAAATAAAGTCATCTCCTTTGCCACTCACTGCAACCATCCTAGAGTCCCTTGTATAACCTCTGGTGCCCGTAAGTGGACCTTTGTAAGCCAGTCTCAGTAGGGAATGTAAATTATGGAACTTCAAACTTTCCTTTTGATTTCACCATTGATGATACTTGTCATGCATTTGAATTTTCCTTTCGATGATAGTTGTCGCGCGGGTCATTAATGTTGTATTTCATGAATTAGTCAATTAGATAGCCATGGTCAGCGTGGATCTCAAATATGTTGAAACATGCAAGATTGATAATAATTGTCTCCCAATTGCTTTATTGTTCCCTTTATGTGAATTCAAGGGATAAATTGTTTGGATTACTCGATTACCTATAGTCATGGCATTTCTGGCGCCCTGACGGAATTGTTGGACGAAAAGCAGAATCTCTAAGGGTTCAAGCACTCTAGGGTTTGAATACTTTCCTAATGATCCATCAAGCATATTTATTTTCCACTCATCTAAAATCTTCTTGCTCGTCGATGAAATGGGTAAATATCCTTTGGGTTGGTAAACTGTATATCAAAAAAACAAAATTGGGATTAAGTAGTTGAGAAAATGAATTGAAAGTAATCATTTACTTGTGCTTGAAATGAAAATCAAAGGATGTTTCGAGAACATTATGAATAGCAATTTAAGAACAAGAATTAACCAATATGTGATGCCCACTCGATGTGCCAAAATTGATAGAAATTATACTTCCCTTCATATGTACCACGTAAACAACTTGTTTCCAGGCATTTATTTTTTCATTGATAAAAATTCCTGGTGAATTGGGAAACTTGCCAAAACAAACTATCAGATTGCCTTGCATCATATTTATATTAACAAATTTATTATTGGCGGTTTATCAGAATTAGGGTACCCAAATCCCATTTCTCCAACAGAAGAAGCTTAAGTGATGAACAATCCTCCTGGAGTGCTTCTCTGTGAATATAACTTAACATGGGCAGGTTGAGGAACGTGATTAATTTCTTGGCATCTTACCATTGGAGCCAACATAACTCTGTAAGGTGAAATATGCCAAAAGTGATGTTGTTGGAAAACATGATTCCTATAGCATTCCTGAATCTGTGATGAGCCTTTACCCTTTATCCTTACAACCTTCATTAACAGAATCACTAAGCCCAACAAAAGCCATAAACCTTTTTCCTATTTCCCATCTACGTCTTTTAGTTGGGTATCCTGTGGATCCCAATTGGTTTGGTGAGCAGCTCCCACGGGATACCTGATTTCATCAGGAGTATTGTCAGGGTCAAACAAGGATGCCCCATTTTTCCTTGTCATGAAGGTAATTCTACTATGTGGATAGATAACTTGTACAACACTATAAATCAAGAGGGTCGCGGTGATGGATCATCAATCCACGACAACTTTTGGTTATCATAGTTCTCAACCCAAGTTTGGTTCTTACTATTTATTTCTCAAACTTGGAAACCATATTGTATTCTCATTGCAAACATTTTGTTTTGATATCTAATGAGACGGAAAAAAAGATCAGTGAAAACCAATTTGAGCAGGTGAGCCACTCTTTTTCTGATACCGTTGGTGCTTTGTTATGGTAAAATGGTATAAACTTGAAAGTATATAATTTTAGGTTATAAGTCTAGCTCCCCTTTGTTTTGGGTTGGAGTTGAGGAATTTCTCCCATTGGCACTATACTGGTCTTTTAATTTCCTCTTTACCAAACTCCTCCAACCCTGAGTTGACTCAAGTCTGACTCCAATCTTTTGGGAAAGAAACAAATCAGGGCCATTAATAGATAACTTTGTCCAAAGCATTGTCATAATAGTCAGATTGATTATCAAATTGTATTATATCTTTAAAAGGACAAAAAAAATCATTATCCTTGTTTATTTATCTGATTTCATAACTTGGTCTCTTAACATACAGATGTAAAACCACCCGTCGATGCCCAAAATCCATGGCATTTTTTTGGTTGTGCTATCATCTATAACATTTGTGGATGCTATAGAAAGTAAGACTCAAGTAGAGATCGCATCCATTGACATGACCTCTTTTGATTGCAAGGATTGGAGTGGTTCCTAAGGTTTGGAGGATAGAATTTTTCCCCTTCAATGTGGCATTATGCACCCCATAAGGTGACATTCATAATTCACCCTAGCATGTAGCACAAGGAGATAGTTTCCTTCCACATTCATGTCTCCTCCTTTCGGTGTTCCTTTGTACCTCTTGGTGCAATTGCTAGTCCTAGTTTTCTAGATAATGGAACTTCCACTTAGACGTGGACTCAATTGGAGTGAAGATGAGATCAAAAATATTTACGACAAATGTCATGGCGCCATGAATTTGCTACATAAAAATTGTCTTATAGTACCTGAAAAATATAGTTATCACTTGCAAAGTGGAAGATAAATTATATTAGAAAAATGGAGTTGATCACCAATAAAACATATTTTAAGCAACAATCTAGCTCGCACTACTATTTGTTAAATTGGAAAGATGCTCCCCATTGCTTATAAAAGTTCCTACAATAGTTAGAGATTGTTTTCATAGGGAATAAAGAAATCAAGATTAGAAAAAAATAATAGATCCTATTGTAGAAGTGGCAACCTTGGCCGCTTTGATTGAATTAGTTCTAGGGCCCAAAAAATATTGCAAGGAAGACAATATCAAAACATTATTTGACAAATGCCAATTTTCTATGGAAATGTTAGAAAATAATCCTGCTATAATATCTAGAGAATATAAGCAGTTCCTGCAAAGAGAGATATGTTGTAATAAAAAACATGTTGGAGTTCACTATTTATCAAGAGAAATGTAAGTAAATACTCTTAGAATTATTTGAGTTTTTTTATTTATCAACAATTTTGAAGAATGTAGCAATTTTTACAAATATTAATTCTTACTTGTATTGTACTTAATATATGATATTCCTCATCCTATGTAATCTCTACATGAGTTGTTTGTTTATTTAGTTAGTTTCAAGTGATTTAATCAAACTAAAATAGATGGTAGTTTAATTTTTGGTTGAGATATTTCCTCATCCGGTGTAATCTCTACATGAGTTGTTTATTTACTTAGTTTCAAGAGATTTAGTCAGACTAAAATAGCTAGTAGTTTAATGTTTGGTTAAGGTATTCTCACAACTAATTGATTTTGTGGTTAAACATAGCACACTTATCTTACACCATATTTTGATGTATTTATATTGATTCTTAATAGAATATAGAATACATTTTTGTGTGTGAAAGAATTGTAAATTTGCATCATAGCTTGTTGTAACTCTCTTACATTTCCAACCCAATATGCAAAAGGTCATGTTGCCCCTATCCTAGAATTTAGGTAAGACTCCTCTGCTATCTAGCATGGAAGGCTAATAGAATTTCAAATTCTGCTCATTCAAAAACGAGTAAATGCACATACATGGGGTATATTAATCCTATAACTTTGTTGCCAAACATTGTTTAGTATGTCAAATGTTTTATATCATAGAGCCTCAATTTTTTGGCTAGAACACTGTAGCATTTGTTTGTTGAACTATAACCATTTAATAAAATCAAATTAAAAAAAATGATATTCATGAGAACCCTCAATGTGGAAGTATTATAGAGTTAGAATTGCTAACTAAAATTTTAAATTAAAAAGAAAGTATATGATATTAAAGACATAAAACCAACACTTCAATAGTTAAATCTTGTTGAGGAATCACTTGAATGCCAAAATAGAAGAATATAAATGGGGATCAAGAGAAGACTAAGAGAAGAAATAAAACACATGCTTGAAGTAAGGGAAAATTGGCCTTTTAATAAAAATAAGAGATGGAAATTCATAAATATAAATATTATAAAATTAAGAAATTGATAAGTTTGAATGAGAATCCAAGTAAGAAGACCAAGCTAGGAGAAGCTCACCTTTTTAGTGCATCGTAATGTTAGAAAAATATATTGATGCTAAATTGTTTTGAGTGATTAAATGCTAAATTATTTTGAGTGACTAAATTGAGATTTGTTTGTGGGTTTCTTATATTTGTCCAGTTTCTATTGAGCAAGAACCTTTTGAGTTTCAGAGCTCACCTCCACACTGCCACAATATTCATCTTTCTTATAGCCCCATCGCAGCTTATGTGCCCATGGGAAAGAAGAATACCTGGGGAACAACCAAGGAGAATTATTGGTGAGATTATTGGTGAGTCATCATTGTTCAAACACCAAATGTCAACCAGTTCAATATTAATGGAATGTAAAACATTAGAAATTGTGCAATATCATCTCATTTCAATTTCATCAATCAACCTTCTTGTGAATAATAAAATTATATTACTCGTCATTTCGAATGTGTGTCATCATTAAAATTGCATTATTTCAATAAAAATATTGTAAGCAACACTTGAGCATTATCAATTTTATAGTCTATGGTCGCTATGGATAATTATTTATTATAGTGATATTCCATTATATAAATGTCAATTGATTCTTTACTTTTTAACCATTGTTATGGGAATTGTGGCCAATGATATTCCGATTGGATTTGGCCTTTAATTAAACTTTATTAAACTGTAATATAATAAATATAATATAATTTACTCGTTACACATTTTTAAACTAAATTTTTTAACTTTAATTATGAAACTGCAAGATAAGGATTCTATACAAAATTTACATTAGAAGGTATGATTTATATACCTTTGAGATAATTATGATATAGTGAAGCATAGAAATTTGCTAGTTATAATTAATTATCAACCAAACACTCTCTTAATATATTGGAATAATTGGATTGTTTTTTCTAATGTAATTAAGTGAATTTGTGAAAAAGGAAATAATCTACATCAAGTTGGCCTGCTTATTAGGGAGTCACTATTTCTTTTCAATGAATATAATCTTATACTTGAGCATCCACTAACTAGGATGTCAATATTGTGCAATGAATAAGAGTAATCATTTTAGGATCTTTTTTTGAGTTACATATATCCTAAATTGGTGGCATTTTTATGTTCTAAAATATTATCTCGCTATAGCATTATATGAAATAGGAAATTAATGGGTTTTGGGGTTTCATTAAATCTTTTATATCGTAAATGTTGATTCCTTGGTTGCATCAATTTTATTATAATAAAGTTTTATTGAAATTAACACATTTATTCTATGCTAGTGATGATTGTTTGTGCTCTTCATAACTTGATAAACCTTACTCTAATAGTGTTTCAAGATTAGCTAACAAGCATGGCTACAATTAAAAATATTTACATATACCTCTAGTTGTTATTCATTTTTTTAAAAATGAATGGATTAGTTTTCCATTATCCACCCTTATATAACAAAATATTGATTTAGATGTATAATAAGTGGTTGATTTTGGCAATGTTAGTAATCCAAATCATCAATTGAAACATGTTTATTGTTCCACTGTCAATTCTCAATGTGTGGATCTTTTTAGGTTAACTATAACTTGTATCCTTATTACAATTTGATACTAAAATTAAGTTTTGCTTCACAATACAATTCCCTCCACTAATGTCTCTATATACCTTAAAATATATCAATATAAGGGAGAAGGTACATGTTATCATAGATTGCATAAATATCTAGCTTAATCAGGAAATATAAATTCGATATAATCTAGTGTAGATTTATCAAGTAAAGAATCAAAAGATTCTTATTAGGTGAGGTCATAATAGACGTTGAAGTGTGGAGACGGGACTCACATGTGTAGAAATATTTAGTTTAGCCATGATCTTTCATAGAGATCCATCAACCATAATCAAGGACAGTGCTTTGTGACATACCAATAGCTGTTTTTAGTTTTATAATGAGTGCAAGTGAACAATCTCCTGTAGATATGCCACAAATATTCAAGTCTATGATAACAGTAAAACTTGACTAAACATACCCATATCATATTATTATAATGGATAATTTAAACTAATTTTTATAATGAAAATAATCTCAAAATATTGCATTATTTAACATTAAAACTTGGGAAATGATAGATGTATACAAAGAGCTATTAATTTACCTACGAACATGTAATTTGTAATTATAAACTCATGTAATTTGTAGTTATAAATCTGTAAGGTAGCTTTTAATCACGAATCATGTGGAGGGATTGTGTGACTATATGCAAAGAGTTGTGGTATGGTAGATGTATGCCAACCGTTGTTTTAGTTATTTATTGTAAACTTACTCTTTACAACTATAATCTATAGTTAATAATGGATTGTGTGGTGTTTGAGTTAAATTTTTATTTTGAAATAATGATGATAATTTTGGGGATAAAATTTTGACATCTGAACGAGACATGACAAGTATCATGGAATTTCTATTTACTATTGTAAAACTGAATGTTACCTTCGACAATTTAGATCGAGGACATACAAAATAATAAGAATAATTATAATAAAAAAGAGAGTTTATTTTATAGTAAAAATGTTCTTTTTTCTACACAAGTCGATTAAATGGCCCATTGGTAACTCATTGGAAAAGCATACTTTGAATGAAAATATAATAATAAATTACAATAAATCTAAGTATGACATTTTTAGTTCAAAATTTTGAAAGGGAAATAAGTACTTATTGACAAACATTTGACAAATTTTTATTAGATTTTTAATTCAAAAATATATGTGATAAATATTATGAAATACGAAGATGATTACTTTTAGTTTAATATATCAGCAATTGTGAAGGAAACAAAGAAGTAGACTATTTTTTAGGCATTGGCGAGTTATAAAATAAATTTGTTGAAGTGTATGGGTTGCTACAAGGTTTAATGTTGGCAAAAATAACAAATATTGAAAACTTGGTGGTAATGAGTGCCTCCTTGATAGTTATACAATAGGTAGTGCATGAAACATTACCAAAAGAGTGAAAGTTAAGAGGTATTATCGAAAAGATCGTAGCATTGGAACCATCCTTTCCCAAGCTCATCTTTTGTCATTTCTTGAGATTGCATAATGCTAAAGCAAATTGTTTCACTAATGAAAGTGTAAAATAGTAAGAAGGGGTACTTTTTCATAAAGTCCACCCCTCAATTTCTCCCATCCCTTAACCATGGAATTGTTTGAACTAAAAAAATGAAATTTTGGGGAGGGAAAGGGCCAAAATAATCAACATGTCCCCCCTCCCAAAGTGCATCATGCACAACATAGAACTAATGCCAAATTCATTGGGCTTGAATGCATAAGCATAGATGAAGGCCAGAAGAATCTTGTCATTAGTTTGTCACTACCATTCAATCCATTATTCATGTGCTCCTAATCCATAAATGGTGAAGTGATAGGATATATTCTATTTTGTGGAGAAAGCATTAAGCACTCTTTGAAGTCTTTTGCATTCATGGTGGAAATGACATATATGAATAATGGTTATGGTGGAGTTCTTCAATGTTGTGTTGAGAGGAAATCAAGGTGTGCTTTCTCTGGGATATTTGGAGCAACAATTGGGAGAAGTGCCTATATGTGATCCATCTTCTTGATTCCTCAACCATTGTCATATTCAGGAGTTCCATAATTTGGTTGCCAAGTTTCTAGAATTTATGGTATCCTATGGCAGTAGTCTCAAAGCCAATATGTAGCTCTCAACACCAATCGGGGATTGACAAGGAAATTCAAAAACTTTCCATGTAAATAAGAATTTATGTGTTGTTCAATGATTAAAGGTGAGGCTTGTTAGGCATGTCTTGCTAGCATTGAGCTAGTGTAATTTTTTAATTTGGGAAGTGATGATATTGAAAATTCTAAGGACAATTGATCCTTAGTGTCATCCCTTTATGGAACACTTGATGTTGTGGCTTTGTTCTTATTTTAATGATATGAGTTCAATCTATGGGGAGAGGCATAGGAGCTTACCAGCCTTTAGTGTTTCATGAGCCCCTCATAGTTGGACACTCATTAGTGAATTTATAGTGTGGAAAACTTGGGATTCAAGAATTTCATGTGCAGGTGTTGCAATGGAATAGTTTTAGCAATGAATGGTTGGGTTGGAGGAAAACCAACAACTTTTCTGTACCAAACTAAATTTATTTTTTTGTTGTCCTAATAGCAATGGGATTACTGATGGAAGAAAAAAATCAATAGAGGTGATTAGGAGGATCAAAAATATTTAAATTTGTGTCCCTTCATATCTCCTCCATTATAGATAACGAAGGTAAGTTAATGTAATATAATTATAATTGAATGCACCTATTGCAGTAGAGGATAACTCTAGAACTTAGTTATTGTAAGTTTCGTATGGTCTTGTTGGTATTTTGGAGAGTGCATTCATTTAAATACATGACATCTATTAGGCAACTTAATATTCAAGTATATATTATAAGTGACAATATTGATGAGGTTATAGTTATTTCTAAACTTGTATGAAATTTTAATGTAATCAACTAATGTATTGGTGACAATGTCACTGTAGAATTTTTCTTAATATCAAATTTGCATTACTGTTACTAGAAAAAATTAGTTGAATATAATGAATATATATATATATATATATATATATATATATATATATATATATATATATAGATATAGATATAGATATACATAAAGAAAAATAAAAGGGATATGAAAAATATAGAAAAATAAAAGAAAAAAGAAAAAATAAATAAATCATGTGTAGAAGGTGTACTAATCCAAATGTCACCATACACATAATATTAATTAGCTGTTAATTAGTTTAAAAATTAATTAGCAACTTATTAAATCCTTTTATAAAGTTTGATTTGACATTTTGTCATTTGTTGTCATAATTATGCTATTTTGGACCGTCAGGATGTTCCCCGCCGAAATCAATGGGTGGGGGAACATTTCGGACCGCCCCCTGCATTTCTGACATTTAACCAAGGGGGGGTGGGTGGGGGGTCCGAAAAGTTGAATTCACAAAACTGTCACCGTTGACGTGTCCTCCCTATTCATTTCGAATCCCCATGTTGGAAACATTGAGAAGGGGGGTGAATTAATATTTCTTTTGAATTATTATCTTTACCACTTAGATCACTTATATTTAGAACACAAAAAGAACAATAAGAATAAAAGCTTTTATTATTTTCTTCCTTACAACAAATCAAGTACAATATATTTAGGGCTCCAACCCTAGATGAAGACACTTGTTTGGGCAAATTATAGGCTTATAATTTGACAGACATAAAACATCAACCAGGGGTAGGTAACCTTATGAGATGTTGTGCAAAATATATGCAGACTAATACCTTAAGTGTTCTTCTAAACAAAACCTCACACACATAGCTTCAATATATATTTCCCTCATCAACACTTAGCAGCAAAGGCTATGGAGTGGATTTAATCATCCCACTACAACACCTAAAATTGTTGATGCTTATCAGAAAAATATAATGGATCAATCAAACAACAATTAAATCATTTCAGCATTTCACAACGTAAATTAGATCTTGATCAAATAACCCAAAACATATTCATCAAATAAACTTCACCATTTAACCATTATACATGTGCTGCTACAAATTAGAGAAGAGAAACAAAGATTGTGTAATAACTCTGACGATTCATGAAAGTAATTAAAAGAACACAGATCTGCAACTACTGGAGTTGTGAGTAAAGGGGGCCCTCCCTTACTCACAACCCCTTCAACTGCTAAAGGAGTTTACACAACAATATCAGAAAGACATCGAACTTTATATTAATTCGAACAAGTATTACAATAGAATAAAAGTCTGGTATATCAGCCCCCTTTGTAAATGAAACATAAAAGTATTTATACAAGTGCAAAGACATAAACTTGCCCGAATTAGGAAAACTAACATACTGCAACTATTTTCTAACAATAACTGGAAAAGACAATAAAAATAAACATGTTGATTTTGATCCATGACTGAAAGCATGGATCAAACTGACTCATTGAGTTGTTGGAGTTGTTTCTGAATACGGCCATCTGTGAGAGGTATGAACATTTGGGTGGTTTCAGTGGCAGTTTTGAGGCAACCAATAGGACAACATCCATGTAAATATATTTCTTGACAAAACCCATGTTTTCGTTCTCCTCAAGGTTGGCCGGAACATACTCAACCATCGAGATCGCTGCAAGAAATTAGAGCAGTTACAGGAAATCAACATATCTATAGGAAATCGTCAACTCTACAGGAAATCACTGATCTGCTTTAGAAGATGGTTGGACTGCATAGGATCTGGCCAAGATTCTTGAAATTGTAGATAATTAGATTAGGTATCATTTAACTTCAAAAATACTCAAGAATAAAACGAAATGATACTTTTTAAAATGATTTGCATACCTTAAAGCTCACAACACCCTTTTGATCAAAAGACATAGAATATGGAAAAAAGAGAGTCATGAAGGGTCAAACAGAGTTCAAAAGAGGTGAAGCAAGGCCTTAGAAGCATATTAAAAAATGGACAAAATCAGGAATCAACATCTCCCCCACACCTATCTCCTTGCATGTCCCCTATGCAAGCAAAAATGTTGCAAATCTGAAGGAAAATTCATTCTTTGCCCTGTTCTACAGCTACAGTATCCAGGTGATCCAAGTGTGCCCTGTTGGGCTCAGCTTTCTGAACCTTACTTCCATATTCTTCTTTCTCCTTCTGAAGGTGCTCGATCTGAACCTAGTTTTTCTTCATGACTCAGCATGCCTTCTGATGCTTCACTTTCCACTCCTCCATTTCCTTCTGCAAGCGTAGGTTGTTCTCCTTTAGATTTTTGGTTTCCTTCCAAAGAACCTGTTGAGACATAATGAGCTTGGTGATAGCTTCCTCCATCTCCTTTAGGGACTGCATTTTCTTATAGGTTTCCTCATCCCCATGCCACCCTTGAGAGGACTGAGGTGGAATTGGTTCCTCCTACTCTCAGTAACCTTCCATTGTTTTATCCCCACTTTCCTATAGTTGTGGGTCTTGGACAAACATAACCTCCAACTCTTCTTTGTCAACAAATTTAGCTAACTCAATTTTTACTCGTTTCCCCTTAGACAAGTCTTAGGGATTCTTATCCTTCTTCTCAGTTTTAATTTATTGTACCCCCTCCTCTGTAGTTTCCTTTATCTCCGGCTTCATTGCATGGCTTCTTGTAAAATGCCTAGTAGGAGCAGAGGTACCCTTTGATGGCTTAGGTTTCTTCCCCATAGTTTCCCCAACTACAACCACCTCCTCATCTTTCTTAACCTCCTCTGTCAGCTGACCATGGGTCTGGGGTTTCTTTCTCTGCTTTTTCGATGGTTCCACCTCTTTAGTTTCTAGTAAATCAGGGTCTTTCTCGTCATCCACAAAAAAATTCTCTACTAAAAACTCTTCCCATGTTCTATTTTGTTTCTTCAAAACCTCTATCACGATAATTTTGACAAGACCGTGATGATAGAGATTCTCCTCTATATGTGATGCCCTCTCCTTGGAAGAAGTAGCCATATTCAACAAAGACATCCTAAGATAATATGGTAAATTCAAGGGTTTGTCTCAGAAATGGTCAAGGAGACGAATATGAAACATGAAAGCTAACCCAAAACGACCTTCACAGGTGATATACTTCTACAAGAGAAATAAGAGACATCGATACTTAATTCTAAGATAATCCTGCGGAATCCCCTTGCTCTAGTCCAGGTTTGCATGCTCTTTTATGAGGAACGGTGTGAAAATATCATTGTTGAATCGTTGTTTTTAAACCAATGCTCTCCTTACTATGGAATACCACAAGCTTGGGCTACCGGCCCCTCAGTCAATCTGAACTTAATATTACCCACTTGTGCCCTGTCGCCATTTAGGTTTAGAGCAAAGGACTTCGTTACTTTTGAATTATGCCCACTAAACTTTAAGAATAGAGGCAACCATCCTGCCTTCTCCAACCTTGTCTTACTCTGTGGGTAAGCATCAAGTAATGCAGGACCCTGAGGTTCGAACCTAACAGCGAACTGCATTTTCAACAGTAGCTAGGAGTGGGAGAGAGCAGAGTTTGATCAGTTCATTGATATGCCTCTAAGACCAAGCGAGATAATTCAAAACCCGATAAGAACAAGAATGTTTTAATTTAGGAAAGGTGTAGGGTAATAAGGCAACTTCGAACAATGCAGAACGTGATCATGATTTCCATCATGATCTGTTCTACGAGATAAATGTTGGGAAGATAACTGACGTACACATCAAAATAATAATTGGGAATGGGAACTCGCATTATGACACAATGGCTCATAGCCACCTTATTCTGCGAGGGTGGCCATGACTCGTATTCATGCAAATTCAAAATTTTCATACCATTACCTTTTTACCTTAAGTATTCTGACGTAACTCGTATATGTTCTGCAATATCACCAGTAAATACCCCCCCGGTATGAAAAGTCCTTAGTGTTAGTTGAGTTCCTGGTTCTCCAATGGATTGGCCCGCAATAATACCTACTGCTTCCCTGAGCTTTAGCGAAGAAGCAAGAGGAAACGTTAAGTTGGCTCAACCACTTCCCATTCTCAGCTCACGACCCGATCAACTTACAACTACCCGGGTTCATAGACACAACTGGTCTTCCATATTGAAAAACCCGGTAGTTATATAGCCAGCTACCTTGGTTCATATTGACGACTGGTGGTAATTCATTTAGCCCTAGTAGTTAGAGAACCCCATTCTTGCTTTTCATGCCTGCCTCCTTCTTGAAAATGAAGAAAGAAGCTATTTCGTCACGAGTTCGCGTGAAAAGATTACCTGCTCAATCTTACCTTACAACGGTCAAGCACCTTAGATGACGGTTGCACTTGCTTTGGAATGATAAACCACTTTGACCATATCATATGCAAGCTCGTGTAATTACATGGCCTCAACTAATAATGAAGATGATCAATACTTGCCATATTCTTTAGGATAATGTTCTACTGGAAATTTGTTCTTCAGGAAATAAGTGATTTGCTGCGAGGAATGCAACTGGTGAACCTTTCTGTAGAAAATCCTCTATAGGAAACCATTCCCTCCCCTTTTTCTTGTATAGTTTACTACACATGAATATGGGTGCTGAGGTCGAATGTAATCGCATTGGATTACCAGCCATTTAAGATCATTTGTTAACTAATGTGACGTCCATCGCCATAATGAAATCGAGGACCAAGGTACCTCTGATGCATCCTATCATGTGTGAATGTATGAGCTATTGTCAAACCCCCTGTAGGATCCAGAAGTCAAGGAGCCATGATGAATATCCATTGCTGCTGACGAGATAGCTTGTCATTAAGGTGTACAAGCTTCAAGGCATCAAAAGTCTCTAATCTTGAACCCAAATAATTTGCTGATGTCGATGGGCCAATATTGTTTGAAGGAGGGCCATAAGAGATCCCACATCATTCCAACACAAGAAAACCAAAAATTAACTAAAAGACAGAATTTATTTTGAGGATCCTGAAGAATCTACTGCCCTGTGATTTTAACAAGCCCACAGTAGTTCATGCTCGCCATATTTCAATTTTAGAGAGTCTGAAATACTGAAAAAGAAGACTCGAAGGAGGCTCCTTTTCCATGATTATTCCATTGGGGCTAGAGAAAAGGAATAAAACTATACCCAATGGACATTCCTCTCATGGTTTAATAAGCACAAAAAGGAACAAAGTAAAGTCAGTTTATTATGGTAGAAAATCAAGAAGAGGTAGTGAAAGGAATGATTCCTTTCTCCACCATTTCCAGCTCTTTCTTCTTTCCAATCTCTTCCACAAATTCCTCCATAGATTGGGGCTTCTGATATAGTTTGATTATGTACCCATTCACCAAGAAGGTAACATTTCCATCATCAATTGTTTTAACCCAAACAGATCCATTATCAAAAACTTTCTCAATTTCATAGGGGCCAAGCCAACGTGTGTTAAATTTCCCTTTAAAATTCTTAAATTTTGAATCAAACAACAATGCCCAATCTCCCTCTTTGAACTACTTTTTCTTAATTTATTTGTTGTGCCATTTAGCTCGTTTTTGTTGGATTAGATAAATATGCTAAGAAGCATCCCACCTAATCTCATCCAACTCATTAAGTTGCAGGATTCTCTGCTGCTGTGCTTCATTAAGGTTTATGCCCAAATCTGTTGTCATCTTAAAAGTTCTGATCTGAAATTCAATTGGCAGTAAAACTTGTTTTCCATACACCAATTCATACGGAGAGAAGCCAATGTTGTTTCTCTATGTGATCCTGTAGTCCCATAATGCCTCGGGAAGTCGATCAGACCAATCCTTCTTATGTAATTGTATTGTCTTAGTCAGGATTGTCTCCAACACCTTATTTGTTGATTCCACCTACCCATTGGCCTGTGGATGATAAGGGGTGGACTTCCGATGAGTAATCTGATATTTCTGTACAATTCCGTACACAAGCTTTGACACAAACTGAGTACCCTGATCAGTAACAATTTCCCTTGGTACCCCAAATCTTACAAAAAGATCAGAGAAAAAAAAAGACTAAATAAATATATATATATATATATATATATATATATAATTCGACCATTTCCTTCTCTGTTTCTCTAGGTAGTGCCCTCGCTTCCACCCACTTTGTAACATAATCAGTACAAACTAAAATATAGTTCTTACCTTTGGACATAGGATTTATGGGACCTAGAAAATCAAGAGCCCACATCTCGAATGGTTCTATGAGAACTTATGGCTACAAAGGAATTTCATCCACTTGAACAGGTCGCCGTATTCTCTAGCAGCTGCCACATTTATGAACATACTCCTTTGCATCTTTGAAAAGAGTTGGCCAGTATTAACCTAAGCGGAGGATCTTATAGGATGTCCGCTTATCAGTGAAATGTCCTCCACAAGGTTCATCGTGACAAGCTCTCAAGATTTCATATATGTCTTCCTCTTTGACACAACTGTGAATAATCAAATCAGGTCCGGTGAAAAAGGGGTCTCCTTTTATCCAAGAGTAATCATCACTTTTTCTAATAATTCTCTTTTTATGACTAGATGAGAAGTAGGGTGGTAACTTCCTGTAGCAAGGTAATTGGCCATGTCTACAAACCAAGGTGTTTTGATAGAAATAGCAAACAAATTCTCATTGGGAAATCTATCATTAAAAGGAATATCCTCACCTGCATGGTTGAGCCTAGATAGGAATTCAGCTACCTGATTTTCTTTTCCCGTTCTATCCAATACTGTGATGTCAAATTCCTGCAGTAGTAAAATCCACCTAGTAATCCTGCCATTAGTGACTGGTTTGTTCATGAGATATCGAATAAAAGAATGATCAGTATGTAGAAAAACTTCGTAACTAGTGATGTAATGTCGAAACTTATTAATAACATAAATTACAGCAAGGAACTCTTTCTCAGTTACGATGTAATTCAATTCTGTAGGAGTTAAATTTTTACTAACAAAATAGATAGCATGGGTTACGAGATTTTCCTTTTGGCCCAATACTACTCCTATAGCTAAATCAGAGGCATTAGTGGAAATATGAAAGGTCAATTTCCAATCTTGACCTCTCAAGACAGTTGCTGAAGAAAGCTTTTCCTTAAGTGTATCAAATGCAGCTTGACACTCATCACTCCAATGAAATTCAGATTCTTTAGTCAATAATTTAAACAATGGCGAGGCTACCTTTGTAAAATTCTCAACAAATCTTCTGTAGTAGCCTGCATGTCCAAGAAAACTCCGAACTCCCTTTTGACCAGTTGGTGGGGGCAACTTTTCAATTACTTTGATCTTAGCAAGATCAACTTTAATTCCTGTAGCAAAAACATGATGACCCAAAACAATAACCTTAGTCATAATTATAAAAAAAAAAATTACTCAATGAAATATTAGTTTCTCTACATCTCTGCAAAACTCTCCTAATATTATATAAAGCTTCTTCAAAAGTATCACCTATTACCATAAAATCGTTCATGTAAACCTCTATGCAATCGTGCAAAAGATTAGACAAAATACCAAGTATCGCCCTTTGAAATGTGGTTGGTGCGTTGCATAAACCAAATGGTAGTACCTTATATGCATAGGTTCCTTAGGGACATGTGAATGTCATCTTCCCTTGGTCCTCTAGAGCTATCTTAATTTGATTGTACCCACTAAATCCATCTAGGAAATAAAAATACTTCTTCCCTGCTAAAGTGTCTAGCACTTGGTCAATAAAATCCAAGGGAAAGTGATATTTTAATGTAGCTTTGTTTAGTTCCCTATAATCTACACACACTCGCCATTTACCATTGTCTTTAGGGATGATAACCAGTGGGGATACCCACCGGCTGTCTGAAATACGATAAATGAACTCTACATTTAACAATTTATGGAGTTCATTTTTTACAATTTCTCTCAAAGCGGGGTTCATTCTTCTTTTTGGTTGTCTAACAGGCTTGGCATCTCCCTCTATGTAGATATGATGAATGCATGTTTCCAGGTGAATACCCCTCATGTTTGTATATTCCCAAGAAAATGTATCCGAAAAGTCTTTCAATGTTTGAATTAATTGTTTCTCCTGTTCAGGAGTCAAGGAAGAATTAATATTTAGAGTTTTTCGAGAAAAAAAATTCAATTACCTTACCTCCACATTCAGTCATTGAATACGCAGGAAATGCAGATAAGAGGATTGAATGTAATTCAATTTTTGTACTATATTTATAAGATTTTTGCAGGTTAGTAATGATATCTATATTAGGACTAGACTGCCCCTCTAAATGCTGTAAAAAATCAAGATTAGAAATATAACAATTTATCAGATTTTCCTCTATATTTTCCTTAAGGCTCATGGCTTGGGCTATTGTCAACACTAGGTGAATAATTTCTTAATTATGTTCTTCATCATCCCAATAAGTATTTTCTAATTTTAAGAGGGGTTTGGCAGGGGGGTATAGGTTGATGTGTTTAGTTTCATCCCCATGAGTGATGGTCATGTTTCCAGACCTACACCCTATGTAGGCATCTGTCGTAGCTAACCAAGGTCTTCCCAAAATCAAAGGATGCCCTCCCAAGTTAGTCTTAGGTTGAAGAACATAAAATTCTACAAGGTACTCCCAGGAATCTAATAGATGATAATGTCTTCTAACACACCCTCTAGCTTTACCATAGATCTGTCTGCTAATTCTAACATGGTAGGAGTAGGAAGTAAGTCAAAGGATCCTATGTGAGATAGTGTCTCCATTGTCATCACATTGATGGCTACACCTAAATGGATTAGCGTGTTTCTTATCGGATACCCATTGATAAAGGTAGTAACCACAGGGATTCTAGGGTCTGCATATTTCTCAGTAACAAATCCGGTGGACATAAGACTTGCAAGTTTCCAACCTACTTGAATTGTAGAAGGTTCCTTCTTTTGTCTCCCTAGTTTCTTGGTACATATCTCCCTCATTGTTTTTGCATAAATCAGGGTATCCTTAATTGCTTGCAGTAACGGGATCTTAATGCATACATTTCTCAGTTCAGACACAAGATTGAACTTGGGTTGTTTTATTTTCATCTCCAACCTCTCTGGAAAAGGAGGCTAGATGTCAGGCCAGGCAATAACTCCATAAGGAAAAAAATGATTCGTGTGTTATTCCATCAGGTAGGTCTTCATTATATACATGAGGGAGAGACTGTTCAGTTCATCTCCCGATGACTGTTCATATTTCTTATTTATCTATTTACATATATTCACCCAATCACAAGGATTAGGTGTCAACATTCCCCCCTTAATCTGAAGGGATGTTGGTGAGTCCAAGCATCATTTTGAATCGTTCAAGCTTTTCTCTTCCAAGCGCTTTGGTGAAGATGTCTGCAATTTGCTCATTTGTGGAATAATGACGGAGATGGATTGTTTTGGCCTCAACATGATGTCGAATCAGATGATATTTAGTATTGATCTTCTTCGTTCGATCATGGAACTTTGGGTTGTTGGCCAACTTTATTGCAGAGGTATTGTCAATCATGAGTGGAGTTGATTGTACTTGTTTTACCTGCAAATATTCAAGAATTTTCCTGAGCCACACAATTTCTTTTGTTGCTTCAGTTGCTGCCACGTATTCCGCTTCTGTTGTGGAATCTACTAGAACTGATTGTTTGCGTGATCTCCAGGAGACAGCTCCTGATCCAAGACTCATAGCATATCCTAAAGTACATACCCCAGTTTCTTTGTCTCCATCAAAGTCTGAATCAGAGTATCCAATCAAGCTGAAGTCGTCCACCTGTGTATACTTGATTCCAAAGTCTTGAGTTCCCTTCAAGTACCTTAGAACTCTTTTTGCAGCAGACTAATGTCCCTCACAAGGCTTTTGCATAAACCTGGAGAGGATTCCAACAACAAATGAAATGTCTGGTCTGGTAGTAGCTAGGTAGTTGAGACTTCCTACAAGCTGTCTATAGTTTGTTGCATCCTCAAATTCTTTTCCTTCAATAGATGTGAGCTTTAAGTTTTGTTCCATTGGAGTAGTAAGAGGATTGCACTCTGTCATGCCAAACCTGTTCAACAGATCTCCAGTGTATTTCTTTTGAGAAAGAAATATGGACTTCGGATGTTGGGTTACTTCAATGCCAAGATAGTAATGAACATAACCCAAATCAGTCATTTCAGAACTTTTCCCCAATTCCTTATTTATGGATGCAATGTAGCTTTCATTGTTCCCTGTCATCAAAAGATCATCTACATATACCACATGATATACAACTGTTTTTCCAACTTTCTTGACAAATAAAGTTGCATCATCAAGATCATAATGTTTGAAATTGAGTTTCAGAAGATGCTCAATTAGTTTTTCATACCAGGCTCGTGGTGCTTGTTTGAGGCCATACAAGGACTTCACTAGTTTGCATACTTTATGTTCATGTCCTTTCACAGCAAATCCTTCATGCTGGGACATAAAAACATTCTCTTTTAGATCTCCATTTAAGAAAGCAGTTTTTACATCCATTTGGTGGACTTTCCAACCGTTCTGAGCTGCTAGTGCAAAGAGTGTCCGGATGGTAGCCCATTTTGCTGTGGGGGAAAAATTCTCCTCATAGTCGACCCCTTCTTTTTGTGCAAAACCTTTTTCCACAAGCCTAGCTTTGTGCTTGTCAAGTGAGCCATCAGCTTTATACTTGTTCTTGTAGAGCCACTTGCAGCCAATTGGTTTGGTTCCTAATGGAGGATCAACCAACTTCCAAGTGATGTTCTTTATGAGGGCATCATACTCCTTTAAATTGCATTGCTTCTTTCCATTCATCATGAGAAGTAGCTTCTTTGAAGGAAGTTGGTTCAAAATATGTAGACAAGTTCAATTCACAATCATAAGAAACATCCATATCAACAGGTGAATTAGAGTCATCCACATCACCTCCATTTTGCCGGTTTGAATTTCTAGTTCCTGTCTTTCCAACCTCATCAGGATAAACACTTTCAAGTGTCTTTGTCAACCACTTTGGGGGACCTTTTTCAAATGGTCTAGGCTGCTCCATTGATTGAGTTGGGACTGAATCAAGATTGAGTCTCCCAATTCTATCAATCACACCACTTAAAGCATCATCCGTTGTTGGAGTTTCATGCGGGGGAGAGTGTTCTTCAGAAGAAGATTCCACATGTTGATCTAGTATAGGAATCCCCCCTTCAAGATGTGGAATCTGATTATCAAATTCTTGAAATGATTTTTCTTTTGTGAATCTATCCAAGCGATCAAGTTGCCGCTCAACAACATTGTCAGTTTTGGATGATTCAAGAAAATTTACATCTCTAGATACAACAAACTTCTTATTTACTTCATCATAGAGGCGGTATGGTTTGGAGGTGTTTGAATACCCCAGAAAGATACACTTACGACTTCTAGCACCAAGTTTGTTTCTATGTACCTTTGGTACCAAGGCATAACAGGTGGAACCAAAGACCCTGAGATGCTTTACCGAAGGAACATATCCATACCACATTTCATATGGGGTCTTGTTTCTTATAGCATTAGATGGACATCTATTCTTTATATATGCAGCACATAGAATAGCATCAGCCCAAAACATTATCTTTACATTTTTGAAGAAGAGCATGGATTGTACCATATTTAAGATTGTCCTATTCATTCTTTCAGCTACACCATTCTGTTAGGGATTATAAGGCACAGTTGTTTGATGTTTGATCCCATTTTGGCGAAGATAGTTTTCAAATTCATTTGACGTGTATTCTTTTCCATTATCAGTGCGAATAGACCCAATATGAGATTGTGCATCATTTTCAATCCATTTATGAAAATTCTTGAATGTTTGAAAAGCATCAGATTTGTTCTTCAATAAATAAACCCAACACATTCTGGTGTAGTCATCAATAAATGTCATGATATATTTATTTCCATTTGTAGAAGGAACAGGCATTGGACCACATAAATTTGAATGAATGAGTTCAAGTTTTCTATGTCCTCTTGAATGTGAATCATGAAAAGACTGTTTGCTATGCTTTCCTAGAATGCAATCATCACATTGCTTAAGTTTCCTAGGAATTGTAGGCAAATCAGCAACACCATTTTTCTTCAACATGCGGAGACTGTCATAGTTCAAATGTCCAAATCTAGCATGCCATAATAAACTTGATGGAAGTGTACCTTCTTCATGATGAGAATTGTATGAGAAATGTTGTGCACGAGTAGAGGTTCCTTGTAGCTTGAGAAACCTTTATTCTTCTATTCTCCTCATGACAAGTGAGTGGTCAGATGCTTTTCTTACCTCAAACTTGCCATCAAACATATGAATGGAGTGACCTTGATGGTGGATGCGGACCAAGGACATCAAGTTTCTCTTGAGTTGTGGGAGATATAGAACATGATGCAGAAGAAAGTCTGGAAGACCATGCAGTTTAAGCCTGATTGTGCCAAGCCCCGATCGCTTGATTTTTGATTGGTCTGCAAAGTATACTACTCCATCAACATTGTCAGTGAAATCTTCAAAAAAATCTTTTCTATGATTCATGTGGCAAGTTGCTCCTGAATCGAGCAATCAATAATTTTTCCAAGAAGCAAGTGTAGCATTAAATAAATCTTCATTTACTCCAATGTTACATTGTACCACAACATAGTGAGAGGATTCAAGTGCTTTACCTTTGTCTGTATCATCAGTTTTACCTTTCTATTGGTTTCTTTTCTGCTCAATTTTGTCCCATGGTAGCTTGCATGTAGAGGCATCATGTGATCCATTTATTTTGCAGCGTATGCAGTGCAAATCTGCCTTTTCTCCTTGAGAATGTCTGCCCCCCCGCCTCTGAAATATCTTCCTCTTCCTCTTCGACCACCTCTTCCTCTTGTAGAATCTTGAGCAGGATGCTTTTCTTTATGAGCAAGGCACACAGCCTCTTCAGAAGATTCAGGGGCTGTCTTCTTTCCAAAATCTTTCTCTCTTTCAGCAAACTTTTTCACAAGAGAGTCAAAGGTTATATCTTTGAGATTTCCATTTGCTTGCAATGACTCAAGATAATTGGAGTAAGTAGGATAAAGTGCCTTGAGAAAAGTGATAAGAGGAATATCCAATTCAACCTTAGTGGATTTAATATCATGCATTATAGACTTTACTTCAGATGCAAGAGCAAGAGGATCATTATTTTGCAGTTCAAGAGTGAAGAGTTTAATCATGATTTGAACAACTTCAAGTGCAGAATGTGAGTCATAGAGTTCTTTCAGCTTTTGTAAGGCTTCAAAGGCAGTTGAATATGATGAAATATGGCGACTCACCTCTTCATTTACAGATGCTGTGATTAATGCATAAGCTTTGTTGTTCTTGTTTTCCCAAATGACGAGCTCTTTGTCTGAGGTAGGCTGTACTGGTTCATTGTCTCCGTCTCCGACACACACTCCTTTCCACAACTCATTGAAAATGAGGGTGTGTTTTATCATCCGGGACCATTCAGGATAGTTCTCCTTGCCAGTGAGAACTATTCCCACCATGGATATGATTGAATGCATTTTGTAAAAAAATTATTTCTGCTGATAGAAAAATACTTCTGCCAATATACAGTAAAATTGTACTCAAAAGGGCATTCTCTCCATATAGGGCTTTGTACTATCTTTTTCTTTAATGAAAATATAAAACATAGATCATCTATGCATTCTCAAAAGATTTCAAATCTCTTCCTTATATACCAATATGGATGCCAATACCATGCAGTCAGCGTACCAAAAATAAGGGGCTCAATACAATTCCATGTGTTAAACAGAGTTAAGAGTACACATTTTACATGTCAAAAAGTCTTCAACGTATATACCAAAAACTTCAAAGTATATGCCAACGCACGTTCCATGTTATTTATGTGCAAGGTAACTCCAACCTACTTTCGCCATTCCTTGGTAGAGGCTGTCAACAACAATTTAGACAAGGCTCAAAATCAAAACTGCGCACCCCGCATTCCAAGCACTGAGACCCATGGAAACTGGTCTTTCCAGCAACTTGAACACCCAACAAATGTTGGCATTTCTGTAGCGCTTTCCCTAAAGTAAACTGCCAAGAGTCGTGACAACTGGTCCAAAACTTCAGGTTTCACAACAAGTCGTTGTTGCACAACGATTGACAACAAATACTAGTGAGTCTGTAGTGCTTCCCCTAAACTAAACTGCTGAAAGTCATGACAACCGGTCCAAAACTTCAGGTTTCTTAGTAAGCCATTGTTGCACAATGATGGACAGATAACTTTCTGGCCAACACGTCAAATGCCTACATCGAGGAGTTACAAAAGGCATGGGACACCGATCCACAGAGCATCATTCACGCAACAGCGTTCTGTCAGTCAACCATCAAAAAATACCGGAGCAACGTATGTGTGAAAAACATGAAACAACGTTTATATGGAGCATTGATTCGAAAGTGTAAAGATTACCCAAAAAAAGAACCCTTTCTAGAATAGTTAGAACCTTGGCTGAGGTGATGGCTTTTAGTGATGGCGGCAGCGCGACTCATGCACCAGCATTCCTCAAACGCACTGTATGGGCTCACGATAATGCTGGAGGCAATAGCTTTCAGTGGAATAAGTATGGCAGAAAACGTTATGGCAGAAAAATTTTATGGACTTAATGCGCTTTGATTCCTTTGAACAGTATGGCAGAAAACGTTTATGGACAGTCCAGAGAGCCAGAGAGCACAGGTAGTGTCAGGATCTGAATTATATGGACAGCTAATTGTATGGAGGAGAAGCGCTTCTATATGGAGAGCAGACTAGGGAGTTACAAGGTGTTAGGACCTCATATTGTCTCTTTTTGACCATACATTTTGCTATGATGTCATCCTTTTTCAACTTATACTTAAAGTCCTTGTTATTATTTTAACCCAATTATCCCAAAGGTACACAATATCTCTTCTCATCACTATACGTTTAATTATTTTACATATAATTACGCTATCTTCATTATTAACCATTGAATTGATAGTTGTTGAACGGTTAAAGAACAATGTGCAGTTCACGTTGCTAAAACTGCCTCGAGATTGCAAGATTACTTCGACAGTTGCTGAAACAGTAGGAACGACTCGCAAATCTCATGGATGAACAATTGTGATTTGCAGTCTAGATTTGACAGCAACAGAAGAAGATCACCGAAGGAGCTGCTACACTGGATGTAATGATCATGATCTAAAGACAGTATTTTTTTAACAACATTTTGTTAAAGGGAAAAATGACTTCCCTATTTTTGTATAAAGGGTTAAAATAGGACTTACAATATAATCTATTGTAATATATGTCTCCTCTTTAAAAAGTGAAGACATCTACATTAGAAGGGGACGAATAGACTACGGGAGAAGGCTTGGTTGAAGGAACAGAACTGGAATCCTTTTTCTGTAATATGACATATTGATGGATGAATAAAATCTTGTTCTAAACATTTCTTCCTAGTTCCTGTTTCCTGGGGAATCTTATGATAAGGATAGGGCCCACCTTCATTACAAGATTCACCCATTATATTTCTACAGTGCGTTAAGTGTGTCTTTTATTCATGCTTTGTTAACAGTACTGTTTACTGAATATTGTTCTTGCATTATTGCTGAAACTATGTTTTCTCTTTAATTAATTGCTGCATTATTTATTTCATCCACAGTTAATTCATGAGTCTGCATTGGCAATTGAGTTTACAGAGTGAGTTGGCAGCTTGATAATCAGAAACAGGTGCTGAAGATTCCTACTCTAGGAATAGGGTCATGTTCTCTGTTACAGCATAGCCAATGCTTTCCTTTGCAGATTGATTCTCTTTCATTAGATTACTCCTTTAATGAAATTAAGCATTCTTTGGTAGCTGTATGCAATAGATTGTTTTTGCTGTAACTCAGAGTGGAGCTTCAGTTTGCTTAAGCAAGGTGTGACTAGTTTTTACTACAACTTTTATTGCTTTTAAGATTGAGTACATATAGTACGTAGTTGCCTTTGAAATAACAAACTTCCCTGGGTTGACAATTTATGTATCACTTGGTTGTTTGAATTAATAAGCAATTAAAGTGACCAACATTTTGGTGCCGTTGCCGGGGAAGGCAATCATAGATTTTAAAAGCACTGATGATTTTCTTTTAGATGTATAAAATGCATGAGAGGATGCAAGAAAACTAATCCTACAGGTGGCAAAGGCAAAAGAAGAGGAGGAAGAAAAACTTTTATTGATGAGATCATTTCAAAAGCTGAAACTTCTCAGAGGTTAAGCTCTCAAAGGCCACAGACTCAGTACTCTCTCCAAACAGACCACGAAATGAAGGAAGTAGTGGGACCTGAAAGGGTTGTAGAGACAATAGAACATACTGAGGAACTAGTAGAGGACATTGAAGAACCAATAGAAGATATTGAAGATATTGAAGTTGAAGAACCAGTTCAGGACATTGAGAGTCCAACAGAAAGCGCTGAAGATCGGGCAAGTGCAACAGGAGAACAACCAATGGAAGGAAACAATGAAGGACTCTTTGGCAGAGGACATGGAGGAGGAGAAGGAAGAGGCGAGAATTCTCTCTCCACCTTGGAATTCCCTATTGGGGATCTTCCCAGACGAACAACTCCTATGAAGAACATCCCACTCTCAGCCTTACCTAACTTCCATGGTTTATCCTTTGAAGATCCAGATGAGTTTCTTTTTGAGTATGATATATTGTGTAGAAGTTATGATTATGTTACTAATGCTAAAAAATTAAAGTTATTTCCAGCAATATTAAAAGGAAATGCACTAAGATGGTTTATGAGCTTGGGAGGTCATGTGATCACAACATGGGATCAGATGAAGGAGAAGTTTCTAGCCAAATACGAAGACTATTGCCGGACAAGAGAGAAAAGGGAGGAACTAGTCAAGATGGTTCAGAAGGAGGACGAAAATCTAGAGGACTTTGTGGAAAGACTCCAATACAATCTGCAGAGATCCGATCACCCCAATGTAAGTAAAGATATCCTTAAGACAATATTATTGAAAGGGGTAAGGGATGATTGTTTAGACATGCTAAATATGCTTGGTAAAGGGGACATATCTAAAGAATCGTATGATGAAATCATTAACCTTTGCAAGAGATGTTCAAGAGGAGTTGCAAATAAATCAAAAAGCAGGGATAATACCTATTCAAGAGTCCAAAAATCAGCCAGTGGAGGAGCAACAAGAGCTGAAATAGGTAATCTACTTGAAGAATTCAAAACTGAAATGTTAAGTTCTTTTGCTTCACAGATTGATACCTTGCAGGTTAAGAAGAAACAAGCAGAGGCAGAAGCCACTTTGGCCATCTTCTGTCCTAAATGCAGAGAAAAACATCCGCTAAGGAAATGTCCATTGGACAAGGTACCAATCTACACCATTTGTGAGAAGGACCATGAAACTCAACAATGCCCTTCTTTACCAGGGATAAAAGCAGCATTGCAACCAACTGAGGAGGAAGCTGAAGCAGTTTATCTACTGACACAGAGAAGGCAACGGAAACCATGAGGACAAGGTACGAACTCTATTATGCCATTTAATCATTGGAATAATTATCCTTCTTTTAATCAAGAAAATTACCCTCCCTTCAACCAAATGCAATACCCACCCTTTAATCAAATGAATTTCCCACCCATGCAACAAACAAACCCTCCCTTTGCAGATCCTACAATGTGGACTCCTTGGCCTCCACAGCAATCTTATTTTAATTAATGGAACCCAAACTGGAGAGCTCAACAAATTCCATTCCCAAACCAATTGCCTTAGTATCAGCAACAACTCTCTCTCCCATCGGGTGCTCCACCGAATAATCTAACAATGAGACCTCAGCTACCTGTACAACCAAACCCTAACCCTAATAATAATAAAGCTGTGCAAGTCATCGATATTCAAAACCTGCCTATATCTCCTGTTTACCCTGTGCAGTGTAATGATATTCATTTACGATCCGGGAGAGTAGTTGAGCCGATTATTGATGATATTACCTCTTCTGACTCTGATAAAGAAGAGGCAGAAAAGAATAATTTACCTAATAAGGGTGCTGAAACAGTCAAGCCACCCTCTAATAAAACTGCTGAAACAGTAGAGCCACCATTCCTTGAACGTCTAGCTCTCACTAAGACACCTGAGCCGCATGCTTTCAATCTTCTAGGGGAATTGCAGAATCTTTATGTCAAAATTCCACTTTTACAAGCACTCAGAGATGTACCAATCTATGCCAGAACCATTAGAGACATCTACATCAAGAAACCTGGTAGGAAAGCTAAAGATCCCCTTACAGTTCATGTGATGGGTGATTTAGCTGCTTTAATGTCAGGAAAAGTTCCTCCTATAAAATATGGTGATCCCGGCCATCCTACGGTCACAGTACAGGTTGGGAAAACTATTGTTTCACAAGTTCTGGTAGACTTAGGTGCTACTATAAATATTATGACCCTTGAAACTACACAGCGGTTACAGTTGAAAAATGTAATAAGAGAGACACCAAATATCTTGGAATTATTTGATTGTTCCACAATCAAACCAGAGGGGGTTATTGAAGACCTGATAATTTCAGTTGAATCTTGGAACTACCCAACTGACTTTGTTGTATTACAGACTAAAGCGAAGTTTGGGGGGCACCCTTTGATTTTGGGGAGACCCTGGCTGGCTACAGCAGATGCCTTTATCAACTGTAGATCAGGTTCAATGACAATTTCGAATGGATGTGAACTAAGCAGCTCACTCTTTACCCTCATGCTACACCTATGATTAATAATGATGATTCTGTATGGTTATACTATGAGGATAATGACACTCAACCCATTTTGACCATTGGACAAGCCTTAACTCTTAAAGACACCATGGAAGATGAAGTAATTAGTAATTTTATTTCTGAACCTTCCTTGGTCACTTCTGAAACATATAATCAGTTAACTACAATTCTGGAACCTGAAACACAAGAAAAGCTTAAATCTGAAAATTTACCTCAAACATCAACTTCTATCTCCTCTAAAATCATAACAGTAGAAATCCAACCTCGCAAAACATTGGACATAAACCCCAATTTATCAGATGCTGAAACACAACAACTAATGAAGTTGCTCCGTGAAAACAAAGAGGCATTCACATGGGACTACACAGACATGAAAGGGATCTCTCCTGAATTATGTACTCATCATATCTATATTAAGGAAGGAGCCCGACCAGTCTGTCAACCCCAGCGCCGAATGAATCCCAATTTGAGGGAAATTGTTAAGGAAGAAATTCAAAAGTTGCTTAATGCAGGGTTTATATACCCCATATCTGACAGTGAATGGGTTTCTCCATTGGTGATAGTACCTAAGAAAAACGAGAAATGGAGAGTGTGTAGATTATAGAGCCTTAAACAAAGCCACTCAAAAAGATCATTTCCCCTTGCCATTTATTGATCAAGTGCTGGACAGCTTGTCAGGAAAGAAATTTTTTTCCTTTCTAGATGGTTTTAGCAGATATAAACAAATCAAAATTGCACCCCAAGATCAAGACAAGACCACTTTTACTAGTCCTTGGGTAACTTTTTCTTATAGAGTTTTCCCATTTGGACTATGTAATGCTCCAACAACATTTCAAAGAGTAGTGATAGGAATCCTTTCTGATATGCTTAATGACTCTATGGAGATATTTATGGATGACTTTACTCCTTATGGTGTGAATTTTGAAGATGCATTACAAAACCTTGAGAAAGTACTTAAGCGCTGCATACAAGCTCATCTTTCCTTGAGTACTGAAAAATGTCATATGATGATGAACGAAGGAATTGTACTGGGACACTTCATTTCATTCCTTGGGATTCAAGTAGATCCATCCAAAGTACAAGTAATTTAGACCCTTCCTATCCCTAAAACACAAACTAATGTAAGAAGTTTTTTAGGACATGCTGGATATTACAAAAAATTTATCAAATTTTTTTCTAAAATAGCTTCTCCTTTGTTTGTGTTACTTATGAAAAATGTTGAATTTAAGTGGACTGGTGCCTGTCAAAAAGCATTTGATGAACTTAAGCATCAGTTGTCTACAGCTCCTATTCTAAGAGGACCTGATTGGGCACTTCCCTTTCATATATCCTCTGATGCTTTCGATTCTGCAATTGGAGCTGTCTTGGGACAAGAAGAAAATAATCTTCCTTATGCTATCTATTTCATTAGTAAGAATATGACCCCTGCTGAGATTAATTACATAGTTACTGAGAAAGAATTGTTAGCAGTCATTTATGCCATTAATAAAATTTGACATTACATTACTGGTTATCCTACTTTTGTTCATACTGACCACTCGGCTATTAAGTATTTAATGAACAAATATGTCACAAATGCTCGAGTTACCAAGTGGTTACTGTTATTACAAGAATTTGATATTACAATTGTAGATCGACCAGGTAAAGAAAATGTAGTTGCTGACTTCCTTTCTCGGATAAAAACTGATGATAATACTCCAGTAGATGATTCATTTCCTGATGAATACTTGTTTGCAGTATCTGCTCACTCACCTTGGTATGCAGACATTGCCAATTATCTGGTTGCAAGGAAGTTACCATCACATCTATCAGACCGAGAGAAAAGAAAGATCATTCAACAAAGTGCTCGATATAGTTGGATAAGAGGGTGTCTTTTCCATACAGGACTTGATCAGGAAATCCGAAGATGCATTAGAGAAGATGAGTTTTATGATATATTGAAGGCTTGTCATGATGGCCCTTGTGGAGGGCATTTTGCTAATAAAAGAACAACACATAAAATTCTCGGGATGGGTTATTATTGGCCCTCGCTTTTCAAGGATGCAAAGAAATATGTCAGGGCCTGTGATAGTTGTCAGAGAATGGGTCAACCTAATCATAGAGATGAAATGCCACTGAACCCCCAGGTAATACTTGAACCCTTTGAAAGATGGGCTCTAGACTTTGTAGGACCCATCAATCCTCCATCTAATCAAAGAGTTTACATATTGGTTTGTACAGATTATATGACTAAATGGGTGGAAGCTAAGGCACTTATTAAAGCTAATGAAGAATCTGTTTTAACCTTTTTATTTGAAGAAATATTTGTTAGGTTTGGAGTGCCTAGAGAACTAGTCACAGATGGAGGACCCCCTTTCAATTCTCATGGTTTTAAAGCTACGCTTCAAAAATATCATATTAATCATAAAATGACTACACCTTACCACCCCCAAGCTAATGGTCAAGTGGAAAGTACAAATAAAGTCATAGAAGCCATTTTAACAAAAACAGTGAAGGAGAATAGGAAGGATTGGTCTCAAAGGCTGCCTGAAGCATTATGGGCTTACAGAACTACCTGGAGGAACACTACAGGTTCTTCACCCTATGAATTGGTTTATGGAAAACGTGTTATTTTTCCTGTGGAATTTGAAATCAAAGCATTAAGAACTGCTTTAGCTGTTAACCTTGATTTGACTGATGCACAGACAGCTAGGTTGTAGCAGCTTCAGGAATTAGATGAAAAGAGGTCGGATGCCATCCATCAAACAACTACGATTCACTAGCAAAGAGCCAGGTGGCATGATAAAGCTATTAAGCATAAGCATTTCCAGAAAGGTAATTAGGCTCTATTGTATGATTCTCGGTTTGAAAATTTTCAAGGAAAATTACGAACAAGGTGGCTAGTACCTTATGAGATAGACACTGTTTTTTCCAATGGAACAGTAAGACTCCTAACAGTTGATGATTCTAGAACACCATTCTTAGCGAATGGGTATCGGCTCCGTCCATACCAGCAACCTATTTCTAAGGAGGATTTTAAGGCCACTTGCATGGCAGATTCACATTATATTTTCTTGAGGGAGCCTGCTGCCCCTCATTGCAGTTAATCTCTGCATTATATATTCTTTTATTTATTAGATTAGATTACTTAACTAATAATCCCTGTTAAGGGTTGCCATGTTACAATTTATTATTTTGTAGGTCTCATATTGGGAGGCTGGTCGGGGAACAATTCTATTGCAAAAAGGATCGAGTTTCATTTTGGGAAATATTCTCGTCTCCTCTCAATTCATAGTTCATTCCCCCACATTACCTCTCAGCAACATTTTCCTATTTTTCTTTACAGCAACATCTCCATTTTTCCCATTGCTGAAACACCAATCTTTCCCACTTTCTCCGTTGCTGAAACACCATTTTCCCGTTGCTAAAATACCAAATTTTGTAGAAATTTTGAATAATAAACACTTATTCACAGAGATTATCCTGATTATACACTATGGTGGAATACATGCATAATACATAACCTCCTCTACGTTTATCATCAATTTAGCAGCATCAAAAACAATGAAACATCAATCGCATGCACACATTAACACAATATGTAACCCGAGGAAAGCATACAGCTGAAAACCCCACACTATCTGTATATTATAATGATTGAGAACATGTAACAATACATAGTACAATACTCCTCGCAAGTACTCAGTACTATCTCCACCTGTTACACACAAACTAGCTCAGATCTGAAGCCTCAAATCTTCTCCACTGTTTGCCTGCCTCCACTGCGCAATCCTGCAAGAGAAATAATCACCCACACTGGAAATCACGTGAGCACAAGCTATATTTCCCTTGGTATTGGCCCACACTGCGCAATTCTCATTGGCATAACTCAATCCCATTGATTGTGCAAGATCTCATGCACAACTATAGTCACAACTGATAGCAATCTCAACCTCTAACACCTGTCTCCACTGAACTGTACATGCACTGACATGCAACTGAGTTAACTGATGTATTCTTTAGTTGCTTTATGAGTTAATACAACTCATCATTAGTCTATTTGCAGTTAGACTAAATACAACTAGTTCAACCAAGTCAAACTGAACACAACTCCATCAACTCCACAATCAACTCCACCAAACTCAACTGCTTGAGTTCTAACTGAAGTCCTGCATGCAATAGCTCAACTGACTCATAAGAAAAGCGTATTTCCTTCTAACAGCTGCATGTACCACATCTGTAGCTCAAACGGAAGTGCTCCAAGAGAATAAGATAATGTTTATAGTCCAAATATTATTATGAGATAATAATATTCGATTGTTCTATTTTTAGCTTGGCAATCTAAAAATAGAAACCTGCCCATATGTCTAAAAATAGGAGTCCATCTATTTTTACCAACATGACCAATCATCCACAAATAACATACTGCAACTCATAGAACATGATCCATATGTCTAAAAATAGACATAGTCTAAAAATAGACTTTGCGCCATAATTTGCTTGCGGGCCCACTTAGTGAAGGCGACTCCTTTCCACTAAGCTCCATCATCTTGTTGCATTCTCAACAACTTTTCCTATTATCCCCGTTGCTGAAACACCAACTTTTCCCATTTTTCATGTAATTGAAACATTAATTCTTCTCAAAAGATTGAATACATATTACTTTCCATTGTGAGAACTATCTATTGATCCTTATAACTTTGTTCTTTCACTACCTCCTCCTATGTTTATAAAAGCCTTCAATATAAATACCCTCATATTACAAAACCCTTTTTCATAACCATTGGTGATCTATTTATATTTTCAGAACATTGATCAAAGGTAAAACATGAGGTATGCGTTTGTTATGTGTAAATATTATTAAGCTATAGTTAATGAGAATATTGTGACATGATTACTGCAATCGCCGTACATTCAAACTTATCATTTTAGCCGCAGTTGGGGGGGAATACCAAAATTTTGCAATCATTTCATGATACGCCAATCACCATCGTTTTTTTACCACGATCATGTCTTGTCACCCCATCTTTGTCTTATTATGTCACAACCTCATTTGCAAAACTTACTCTGTTTCGGGTGCGGTAACTCGGCTCTGTACTGTGCATTTTACTGAAGCAAGTAACTATGGGAGGTAACGCTATTCGAAATGAACCCGGCTCAATAGCTCTATTGGAATTGCACCCAGAAGTATATCAGATTTTTCAGCAGGCAGGCTGGGTAGATTATTTTTGGAGGCTCTAGGGATTCGATCCTCAGCAAGTCCTTGAGTTTGCACGGAATTTACGGGAAGGTTACTCTACTGTTCAAGGAGTCAGAATTCCAGTTTCAGAAGATGATATAGCAGCGGTTTCAGGCCTACCAGTTGCTGGCGTTCGATGGTTCAGTCGCAAACACATCATTTTGAATTCACAGCAGGACTTCCTTCTACATGGAAGAGCCTAAAGGCAGGGGTGTTGCACTTCATTCATTACCACTTCCACGACCAACGGTTGCCAGATTTGTCAAGCACTATCTCACCTGTGAAGGACGTTACCAGGTAGTTTATCAACATGATTTTGTCCTGTTGAATCATTTGAGACATGGTAGATTGTTAAATATGTCGTTTTATCTACTTGGGTGTCTAAAGAATATGTCACATTATTGTTTGAATGCAAAGTACCCCCACCTTTCCCTTACCCATCATCATCTCGTCCAGCTTTTAATTCAGAGAGGTTTTTCCCAGCAGAATCCCCCTCCCCTTAACAACCCACCCCCAGAACCCCAAGAAGCTGCTAAAATTCCTCAAGCGGCAGTCGAAAATCCTCAAGAAGCTGCTGAAATTCCTCAAGAAGTAGCCGAAAACCCTCAAGAAACTGTTGAAATTCCTCAAACAGCAGCCCAAACTCCCCAATTGGATGCTCAAAATCCTCAGCAGACCCCTGGAATCCCTCAGCAAATTGAAAATCCTTCTGCACAACAACCAGGGAGCATCGTTGATTACCCACCACTCGCAGCAGTTAATCCAATTGACCCCTCCACTGCATGGACCCCACCCCATAATTTAGCTGAATCATCCATTCCCACTGTCCATATCCCTAGTGATGATTTCGATGACAACATTCCCATTGCTAAGTTAAAAAGAAAAAGGCAAGAAAAGGCTGCGCCCCTACCAAAAAGATGAACTAGGGCCTCAATCAAAGAAGATATCACTCCTGATAACCCTCCTACCCCACAGAAAGCTACTCATAAAAGAAAGGCCACTATTCTTCCTGCCTTTTTACCTCGAAGACGAACGAGGACGTCTTCTGAGGTAGCAATAGAGACCATCACCCCAAATTCCCCACCATTATCCTAAAACCCCATATCCCACCGCAGTCCCCAAGCCCTGAATCTTTACCTACCTCAGCCTTGGGTACTGAAATGCAAAAATGTCCAGGATTTTGTGACATCATTCCTTTCAGAAAACGTAGCTGTCACACAAGAACCAGCTACCGACCTAGCAACTACCACACAAGAACCAGCTGCTAATCCATCAAATTTAGATACCCAAGATGATGAATGGCATGTAGCTACCTCGCAAGAACCAGCTACTGACTCAGCAGTTTCCACACAAGAACCACCTGCTGATGTCCATAAATCAGTTGACCAGGATGTAGCTGCCCCACAAGAACCAGCTACTGACTCAGCAGTTGCCACACAAGAACCACCTGCTGATGTCCATAAATCAGTTGACCAGGATGTAGCTACCCCACAAGAACCAGCTATTGACTCAGCAGTTGCCACACAAGAACCACCTGTTGATGTCCAAAAATCAGTTGACCAAGATGTAGCTACCCCACAAGAACCAGCTACCGACTCAGCAGTTGCCACACAAGAACCACCTGCTGATGTCAAAAAATCAGTTGACCAAGACGTAGCTGCCCCACAAGAACCAACTACTGACTCAGCAGTTGCCACACAAGAACCACTTGCTGATGTCCATAAATCAGGTGACCAGGACGTAGCTGCTCCACAAGAACCGGCTACTGATTCAGCAGTTGGCACACAAGAACCACCTGCTGATGAGAAAAATATAGATAATCAGGAACCGGCTACGCAGTTAGCAGATGTCACACAAGACCCATCTGCTGATATGAAAAATTTGGATGCTTAGGATGATACGGCAGTTACAGAGCCCACTGATGATTCAGCAGATGTTACACAAAAACTACCTGCTGAGGCCGCAAATAATGAAGCTGCTACCGAACAACAACCCTTCCATCCACTGGAATCAGCTACTGAGACTGTGACTGCTACACAAAGCCCAATCACCTTGGCTTCCCTTATACAGGAAAACGAGTTTCTTAAATCAGAGCTTGAGGTTTATAAGTAGGAATTAATAATGGCAAGGGAAGCCTATGAGAAAGAGCTTAATTTGTATACTTTAGCTCATGCGGCATCCGCAGCTGAGAAAAGTATAGACAAAGATCAATATAAAAAATACATGTGTAGCCAATGTGGTAATATTTATCATCAAGCCGGTTATAAGATAGTTGAAGTTCCATTGCCTGGAGCTGCTCCTGCACCTACTTCTGTTACAATTAAAAAGGAACACCCTGCTGTTACACAAGAACCAGTAGGGCCTTCAAAGATTTTTGAAAAGGAGGTTAAACCACAAATATCTCGGCCCACTCTGGTTGTTAAAACTGAGAGTCCTGCACCAAGGCCTACAAAGACTGCGTTTACTCAGACTGAACCTCGGCGTTCAAAGACTGTTTTCACTCAGACCAACAGCATTCAAGCACAAATGGATAAATGGAAGAAGGAATATGTTGTGTCGCAAGAAAAGATCTTGCAGGAGCACAAATTATCATGGAAAAATCATATATATGCAAATTGGGAAATCCTAGAACAGTCTCATGCACAGAACAGGGAAAATAAGCAGTTGAAAACCAGATTGCTCCTCATGTTTAATTTGGTTCAAAGACTACTGGCCACCAGGAAACCATCCTTTAATTATTTTGTGTTTCTTACAGAGCGCCTAGCATTCTTCCAAGTAAAGGCAATCAAAGATGGACGATCTCATGAGGTATCTACGCCTTAGCAGTTTATCAAAACATTCACAAAGGCATCAGTCAGTGAACAAAATTTACTCTGTGAACTATACCTCCATAATGAAGCCATGCCTGAGGATAGAAAGTTTAATCTGATCCCTCTGGTTGGGGAAATTCAGATTAGAGCCTTTGTTTCTTTCCTGGCCAATAAGCTCACGTGGCAAAATACCTTCCTTTCAACAAAACAGAATGAAGAAAATCGCCTTCTGTGGATTCGATCCAAGCCACAGAATACTGCTGTTTTCATTGATGAACATCATCGGTTTTTAAGGGAACCAGGAATGACTGAGCATATCAAAGAGTTACAGGCAGCAATCTTAAAAGATTGCCAACATTATGTTAAAACCAAGGGAGCTCTTGCCTTACAGGCAAACAATCTATTTTGGGAACACTGCCCTAAGGAGAGAAAGGAATATCATCCCTTTAACCCTCTTAATCTTCAAACAACAATTTCACGGCTACCTAACTATGTCAAATGCATTCAGCAATGTGCCAAAAAATGGTTAGGATACCATTTTCACTTTCCTCTTCTATGGTTGCTAGTACAACAATATAAGGCTTATTTCAGGTTGTCCAAAAAGGAGGAGCTTGCAGCATGGAAAAGATTACAGAATGTCCAGGGTTTCAGAGACTTGGTTGATAGCACCTTCTATACCTACTGTCTAAGTAATTTGCACTATACAACCCAATACTCGGACTCAGACTCAGAGTAAAAGTTGCATGAGGACATGCAACCCTTTCAGTTGGGGGGGATGTTAGGACCTCATATTGTCTCTTTTTGACCATACATTTTGCTATGATGTCATCCTTTTTCAACTTATATTTAAAGTCCTTGTTATTGTTTTAACCCAATTATCCCAAAGGTACACAATATCTCTTCTCATCACTATACGTTTAATTATTTTACATATAATTACGCTATCTTTATTATTAACCATTGAATTGATAATTGTTGAACGGTTAAAGAACAATGTGCATTTCACGTTGCTAAAACTACCTGGAGATTGCAAGATTACTTCAACAATTGCTGAAACAGTAGGAACGACTCGCAAATCTCATGGCTGAACAGTTGTGATTTGCAGTCTATATTTGACAGCAATAGAAGAAGATCACTGAAGGAGCTGATACACTGGATGTAACGATCATGATCTAAAGACAGTATTTTTTTAACAACATTTTGTTAAAGGGAAAAATGACTTCCCTATTTTTGTATAAAGGGTTAAAATAGGACTTACAATGTAATCTATTGTAATAGATGTCTCCTCTTTAAAAAGAGGAGACATCTACATTAGAAGGGGACGAATAGACTGCGGGAGAAGGCTTAGTTGAAGGAACAGAACTGGAATCCTTTTTATGTAATATGACATATTGATGGATGAATAAAATCTTGTTCTGAACATTTCTTTCTAGTTCTTGTTTCCTAGGGAATCTTGTGATAAGGACAGGGCCCACCTTCATCACAAGATTCACCCATTACATTTCTGCAATGTGTTAAGTGTGTCTTTTATTCATGCTTTGTTAACAATATTGTTTACTGAATATTGTTCTTGCATTATTGCTGAAACTTTGTTTTCTCTTTAATTGATTGCTGCATTATTTATTTCATCCACAGTTAATTCATGAGTCTGCATTGGCAATTGAGTTTACAGAGTGAGTTGGCAGCTTGATAATCAGAAATAGGTGCTGAAGATTCCTACTCTGGGAATAGGGTCCTGTTCTCTGTTACAGCATAGCCAGTGCTTTCCTTTGCAGATTGATTCTCTTTCATTAGATTACTCCTTTAATGAAATTAAGCATTCTTTGGTAGTTGTCTACAATAGATTTTTTTTTATGTAACTCAAAGTGGAGCTTCAGTTTGCTTAAGCAAGGTGTGACTAGTTTTTACTACAACTTTTATTGCTTTTAAGATTGAGTATATATAGTACACAGTTTCCTTTGAAATAATAGACTTCCCTGGGTTGACAATTTATGTATCACTTGGTTGTTTGAATTAATAAGCAATTAAAGTGACCAACACAAGGGACATAAGAGCTAAAAAAAGAAAGAGTTGGCTCTGATACCATGTCAGGCCAGGCAGTAACTCCATAAGGCAAAAAATGATTCGTGTGTTATTCCATCAGGTAGGTCTTCATTATATATATGAGGGAGAGACTGTTCAATTCATCTCCCGATGACTTTCATATTTCTTATTTATCTATTTACATATATTCACCCAATCACAAGGATTAGGTGTCAACACTAGACAATATGGGACAAGGAAGGTTCTTGTGACTTTGGAATGGTTTCTTCTGTTGGTTATGGTGTGTTTTCTTCTTTAGGTGTATCCAGAGTGTCTTCCTCTATAATCTCTTCAATTTTTCCGGGCTGAGTCACCACTTTTCCTTATCTGAGTTTAATTTCCTGCAACGACACAGGAAATTCCTACAACACAGGAACAAAAATTTCCTGCAGAGGTTGTGGTGCAATACAATAAGTAGGAAAAGTGGGATAGGTTTCTACTCCAATATTGTGAGTATATTGGACAACTTGATTGTTGGGATTGGATACTGGCTGGGTAGGAAGTTGTGTGGGATGTGGTTTATTTGGTGGGGCAGGCAACTGAAGTCGTTGTTGCTGTGGCTAAACCATTTGTTGTGGTATGGGTTCTGGTGAATAAAAGTTGAGGGTGATAATTTGGTGCAACAGGGTAAGGAAACTTACCTTGCCAAGGTTGTTGTGGAGGCCGAAGCTGCCAGGGCATTAAAATGTTCCACATCTGATTTTGGGCATAAGGAAATTGAAAATGTTGTTATGACATACCTGTAGGACGTGGTTGCCATGGTTTTTGAGGTGCCATAGAATAGAGTGCATTGACAACTTCCTAATCTGCTAGATATGCTACTTTAATCTCTGGAAGAGAATGACACTGATCAGTAGAATGATCAGCCTCAAAAATTCGGCATACCTCTATACTATTTGCAGGACATTCCCTCAAGGGATGTTTTTTCCTACACTTGGAGCATAACACAACCAAGGCTTTCTCCACTTCCTCCTGCTTCTTCTTATCCTACAAAACATTTAACTATGAAGAAAAAGTGCTAAGAATGTCAATTTTAAAATTTTCAAATAAGTTTCCCATTTCAGCTCTGGTTACCCCAGCCCCTGCAACTGATTTAGTGAATCTGGAAGAAGTATCTCTTGATCCTTTTCCAACCTTAGAATTTCCCCTTGAAATATCGTCGACACAACTCACACACATCATCATAACTCAATTTTGATACATCACCTCCTCCCATCAAGTTCAAAACCTCTAGAGATTTTGGTCTTATGCCTCTTAGCAAAATTGTTCTCAGGGTTTCCTTATTCAGTTGGTTCATCTTGGATCTTTGCAAATTATACTGGAATCTTTCCAGGAAGTCTTCCAAGCTTTCCTCCTCCTTCTGGATCATACCAAATATTTCTTCCCTGATGTCCCTGGTTTTACAATAATCCTAGTACTTATGCAAGAACACCTTCTTCATGTCATCCCATGTTGAAATGGAATTTGCAGTCAATCCCATGAACCATCTGAGAGCTTCATATTTTAATGTGGCTGGAAATAGCTTCAACTTTAGATCATTTGAAGGATAATATTAGCTCCTACACAATACTTCAAACTCAAATAAGAAGGCATCAGGATCTTCACTAGAGGTACCACGAAAATTAGGCAAAGCATAGGGAGGAATGTTTTTCATCTGATTGGCCCCAACAGAATCTTTGATTGGAAACTTTAATGTAAATGGTTCCTCTTCCTTCTCATGATAGTCCCCATTTGTAGTACCAATACCCTCTAAATGAGCCATATCGAACCAAAAGGAAGTGGGACCCTGGTAAGCTATAGATCCTTCAGAGTCAGTTGTCTAGAACTCTGGTTCTTGAATAGGATTGAAGAGGAATTCCTCTTCAGGCTGACCACTAAGCAAAGATGATGTCCCCCTACTAAGAGGAGATTTTGGATGAGCAGCAACAAATGATTATCTGTCAAAAGGATTCTTCTCTGTTGTGGGGGTATTGATCTGCTTAGGATTAATTGTCAATCCCTGTTCAGAACTATTAGTCCTTGGTTCAAATTCTTCTGACTCCTTTGCCTTGTTCTTTACAAACTTCTTTTTCCTTGCCAGTTTACTAGAGAATGAAGTGGTGCTCACACCACCACTAAAAATACTTGAAATTTTATATTGGCCCCTATCTATAAAAATCAAAACTTCTACTTACCAAACAATGATGACATGGCTTTGGCGAATTTTGATCTTTGTAGGTGTGTAGGCCTTACCCTACGTCTTACCACTTTGCCTCCCCCTATTCGGAAAAAAAAAATAATAATAATTAAAAAAAATAAAAATAAATAAATAAATAATCAGACCAAAAGAAATCGGCCTAAAACATTATCAGTATCATCCCTTAGAACCTCCCCGACAACAATGCCAAAATGTTTGAGAAAATTATATGTTTATAATTTGATAAACATAAATTATCAACCAAGGGTAGGTAACCTTATGAGATGTTGCACAAAATATATGCAAGCTAATACTTTAAGTGTTCTTCTAAACAAAACCTCACACACATAGCTTCAATATCTCCTTCCCTCATCAACACTTAGCAGCAAAGGCTATGGAGTGGATTTAATCATCCCTCTACAGCACCTAAAATTGTTGATGTTGATCAAAAAAAGATAATGGATCAATCAAACAACAATTAAATCATTTCAACATTTCGCAATATAAGTTAGATCTCGATCAAATAACCCAAAACATATTCATCAAATAAACTTCACCATTTAACCATTATACATGTGCTGCTACAAATTAGAGAAGAGAAACAAAGACTGTGTAATAACTCTAATGACTCATGAAAGTAATTGAAAGAACACAAATCTGCAACCACTGGAGTTGTGAGTAAAAGGGGCCCTCCCTTACTCGCAACCCCTTCAATTGCTAAAGGAGTTTACACAACAAGATCAGCAGAACATGGAACTTTATATTAAGTCCGATATATCAGTCCCCTTTGTAAATGAAACATAAAAGTATTTATACAAGTGCAAAGGCATAAACTTGCCTGAATTAGGAAAACTAACATACTGCAACTATTTGCTAACAATAACTGGAAAAGACAATAAAAATAGACATGTTGAGTTTGATCCATGACTGAAAGCATGGATCAAACTAATCTCATTGAGTTGCTGGAGTTGTTTCCCAATACGACCATCTATGAGAGGTTTGAAGATCTAGGTGGTTTCAATGACAATTTTGAGGCAGCCAATAGGACAACATCCATGTAAACGGATTTATTGAAAAAACCCATGTTTTCGTGCTCCTCGAGGCTGACCAGAACATACTCAACCATTGAGATCGTTGCAGGAAATCAGAGAAGTTACAGGAAATCAGCGTATCTACAGGAAATCGACAACTCTACAGGAAATCACAGGCTATCTATAGGAAACCACTTTGGAAGATGGTTGGTCTACATAGGATCCGGTCAACATTCTTGAAATTGTAGATAATTCGATTAGGTATCATTTAACTTAAAAAATACTCAAGAATAAAACAAAATGATACTTTTTAAAATTATTTGCATACCTTAAAGCTCACAACACCCTTTTGGTCAAAACACATAGAATATGGAAAAAAGAGATTCATGAAGGGTCAAAAAGAGTTCCAAAGAGGGGAAGAGAGGCCTTAGAAACATTATTAAAAATGGACAAAATCGGGACTCAACAACACCGATCTTCAATCTCCAGACTCCAACCTATAATGTGCCAAGCACCGACTTAGACTTTCCAAGGCACCAACCTTAAAGGCTCCAGCCCTATATCTAGTTCAAGCTCCGACCTTGTTTCTTGAGGACTTCAATCCTCTAGGACTCCAACCCTATCCTCCAAGGCCCCAACCTTATCAGTTCGAAGCTCCAACCTGTTGGGCTCCAACCCTTAGCTTCACTTTGTCAAGATATATTTGGTTATACTTGACAGGTCCCAATGTCTTCTTCAATGAGCCCTGTCTATCTCCGTCTTCACTATAGTCTCCAAATTATGTCATCAATGACAACCTTGATCTCTTCACATGAAGGTGTCTCAGTTGTCCTTCATGGTACCCAAAAAAACACTTCTTCAAGGTCATCTCATGATGAATTCAATGCATCATGGTCTCCAAGAATGCTAGCAGATGTCTCAATAATCTTCTTCAAGATCATCTTCTATAAGTCTTCAAGATAATGCTCCAAGATGTCTACAATAACTTCTCCAAGGTCTTCAAGATACATTTCAATAATGGTTCTACAAATTTCAAAAGGATTTCAACAAATATTCAATATTGCTTCAAGAAGAGTCTTCAAGAAATTATTTGCAATGCTCCTTCAACGAATCTCAATAAGCCATTAATATTTCCTCGAGGGAAGTCTTCAATAAGATGTCAATGTTCAATCCAAACAAAAATATGTGTTGAACGTAACCCGCACACATTCACTGAAACTGATGCCACTGGTTTACTAAATCACAGGTCTGAGAAAAACATGTACAGGCCCGAGTGAAAGAGAATTATTGGTTTCAAGAATGTCAAAAACTGATGCCACTGGTTTACTAAATCACAGGTCCAGGGTTTCAGAGACTTGGTTGATAGCACCTTCTATACCTATTGTCTAAGTAATTTGCACTATACAGCTCAATACTCGGACTCAGACTCAGAGTAAAAGTTGCATGAGGACATGCAACCCTTTCAGTTGGGGGGGATGTTAGGACCTCATATTGTCTCTTTTTGACCATACATTTTGCTATGATGTCATCCTTTTTCAACTTATATTTAAAGTCCTTGTTATTGTTTTAACCCAATTATCCCAAAGGTACACAATATCTCTTCTCATCACTATACGTTTAATTATTTTACATATAATTACGCTATCTTTATTATTAACCATTGAATTGATAGTTGTTGAACGGTTAAAGAACAATGTGCAGTTCACGTTGCTAAAACTACCTGGAGATTGCAAGATTACTTTGACAATTGTTGAAACAGTAGGAACGACTCGCAAATCTCATGGCTGAACAGTTGTGATTTGCAGTCTAGATTTGACAGCAATAGAAGAAGATCACCGAAGGAGCTGATACACTGGATGTAACGATCATGATCTAAAGACAATATTTTTTTAACAACATTTTGTTAAAGGGAAAAATGACTTCCCTATTTTTGTATAAAGGGTTAAAATAGGACTTACAATGTAATCTATTGTAATATATGTCTCCTCTTTAAAAAGAGGAGACATCTACATTAGAAGGGGACGAATAGACTGCGGGAGAAGGCTTGGTTGAAGGAACAGAACTGGAATCCTTTTTATGTAATATGACATATTGATGGATGAATAAAATCTTGTTTTGAACATTTCTTCCTTGTTCCTGTTTCCTGGGGAATCTTATGATAAGGACAGGGCCAACCTTCATCACAAGATTCACCCATTACATTTCTGCAATGTGTTAAGTGTGTCTTTTATTCATGCTTTGTTAACAGTATTGTTTACTGAATATTGTTCTTGCATTATTGCTGAAACTATGTTTTCTCTTTAATTGATTGCTGCATTATTTATTTCATCCACAGTTAATTCATGAGTCTGCATTGGCAATTAAGTTTACAGAGTGAGTTGGTAGCTTGATAATCAGAAATAGGTGCTGAAGATTCCTACTCTGGGAATAGGGTCCTGTTCTCTGTTACAGCATAGCCAGTGCTTTCCTTTGCAGATTGATTCTCTTTCATTAGATTACTCCTTTAATGAAACTAAGCATTCTTTGGTAGCTGTCTACAATAGACTTTTTTTTATGTAACTCAAAGTGGAGCTTCAATTTGCTTAAGCAAGGTGTGACTAGTTTTTACTACAACTTTTATTGCTTTTAAGATTGAGTATATATAGTACGCAGTTGCCTTTGAAATAATAGACTTCCCTGGGTTGACAATTCATGTATCACTTCGTTGTTTGAATTAATAAGCAATTAAAGTGACCAACACAAGGGACATAAGAGCTAAAAAAAGAAAGAGTTGGCTCTGATACCATGTCAGGCCAGGCAGTAACTCCATAAGGCAAAAAATGATTCGTGTGTTATTCCATCAGGTAGGTCTTCATTATATATATGAGGGAGAGACTGTTCAGTTCATCTCCCGATGACTATTCATATTTTGTATTTATCTATTTACATATATTCACCCAATCACAAGGATTAGGTGTCAACACTAGACAATATGGGACAAGGAAGGTTCTCGTGACTTTGGAATGGTTTCTTCTGTTGGTTATGGTGTGTTTTCTTCTTTAGGTTTATCCAGAGTGTCTTCCTCTATAATATCTTCAATTTTTCCGGGTTGAGTCACCACTTTTCCTGATCTGAGTTTAATTTCCTGCAACGACACAAGAAATTCCTACAACACAGGAACAAAAATTTCCTGCAGAGGTTGTGGTGCAATACAATAAGTAGGAAAGGTGGGATAGGTTTCTACTCCAATATTGTGAGTATATTGGACAACTTGATTGTTGGGATTGGATACTGGCTGGGTAGGAAGTTGTGTGGGACGTGGTTTATTTGGTGGGGCAGGCAACTGAAGTTGTTGTTGCTGTGGCTAAACCATTTGTTGTGGTATGGGTTCTGGTGAATAAAAGTTGAGGGTGATAATTTGGTGCAACAGAGTAAGGGAACTTACCCTGCCAAGGTTGTTGTGGAGGCCAAGGCTGCTAGGGCATTAGAATGTTCCACATTTGATTTTGGGCATAAGGAAATTGAAAATGTTGTTATGACATACATGTAGGACGTGGTTGCCATGGTTTTTGAGGTGCCATAGAATAGAGTTCATTGACAACTTCCTAATCTGCTAGATATGATGCTTTAATCTTTGGAAGAGAATGATAGTAATCAGTAGAATGATCAGCCTCAAAAATTCTGCAGACCTCTATACTATTTGCAGGACATTCCCTCAAGGGATGTTTTTTCCTACACTTGGAGCATAACACAACCAAGGCTTTCTCCACTTCCTCCTGCTTCTTCTTAGCCTACAAAACATCTAACTATGAAGAAAAAGTGCTAAGAATGTCAATTTTAAAATTTTCAAATAAGTTTCCCATTTCAACTCTGGTTACCCCAGCCCCTGCAACTGATTTAGTGAATATGGAAGAAGTATCTCTTGATCCTTTTCCAACCCTAGAATTTCCCCTCGAAATATCGTTGACACAACTCACACACATCATCATAACTCAATTTTGATACATCACCTCCTCCCATCAAGTTCAAAACCTCTAGAGATTCTGGTCTTATGCCTCTTAGCAGAATTCTTCTTAGGGTTTCCTTATTCAGTTGGTTCATCTTGGATCTTTGCAAATTATACTGGAATCTTTACAGGAAGTCTTCCACGCTTTCCTCCTCCTTCTAGATCATACCAAATATTTCTTCCCTGATGTCCCTGGTTTTACAATAATCCTAGTACTTATGCAGGAACACCTTCTTCATGTCATCCCATGTTGAAATGGAATTTGCAGTCAATCCCATGAACCATCTGAGAGCTTCATATTTTAATGTGGCTGGAAATAGCTTCAACTTTAGAGCATTTGAAGAATAATATTAGCTCCTACACAATACTTCAAACTCAAATAAGAAGGCATCAGGATCTTCACTAGAGGTACCACGAAAATTAGGCAAAGCATAGGGAGGAATGTTTTTCATCTGATTGGCCCCAACAGAATCTTTGATTGGAAACTTTAATGTAAATGGTTCCTCTTCCTTCTCATGATAGTCCCCATTTGTAGTACCAATACCCTCTAAATGAGCCATATCGAACCAAAAGGAAGTGGGACCATGGTAAGCTATAGATCCTTCAGAGTCAGTTGTCTAAAACTCTAGTTCTTGAATAGGATTGAAGAGGAATTCCTCTTCAGGCTGACCACTAAGCAAAGATGATGTCCCCCTACTAAGAGGAGATTTTGGATGAGCAGCAACAAAGGATTATCTGTCAAAAGGATTCTTCTCTGTTGTGGGGGTATTGATCTTCTTAGGATCAGTTGTCAATCCCTGTTCAGAACTATTAGTCCTTGGTTCAAATTCTTCTGACTCCTTTGCCTTGTTCTTTACAAACTTCTTTTTCCTTGCCAGTTTACTAGAGAATGAAGTGGTGCTCACACCACCACTAAAAATACTTGAAATTTTATATTGGCCCCTATCTATAAAAATAAAAACTTCTACTTACCAAACAATGATGACATGGCTTTGGCGAATTTTGATGTTTGCAGGTGCGTAGGCCTTACCCTACGTCTTACCACTTCGCCTCCCCTTATTCGGAAAAAATAATAATAATAATAATTAAAAAAAATAAAATAAATAAATAAATAAATAATCAGACCAAAAGAAATCGGCCTAAAACATTATCAGTATCATCCCTCAGAACCTCCCCGACAACAATGCCAAAATGTTTGAGCAAATTATATGTTTATAATTTGATAAACATAAATTATCAACCAAGGGTAGGTAACCTTATGAGATGTTGCACAAAATATGTGCAAGCTAATACTTTAAGTGTTCTTCTAAACAAAACCTCACACACATAGCTTCAATATCTCCTTCCCTCATCAACACTTAGCAGCAAAGGCTATGGAGTGGATTTAATCATCCCTCTACAGCACCTAAAATTGTTGATGTTGATCAAAAAAAGATAATGGATCAATCAAACAACAATTAAATCATTTCAACATTTCGTAACATAAGTTGGATCTCGATCAAATAACCCAAAACATATTCATCAAATAAACTTCACCATTTAACCATTATACATGTGCTGCTACAAATTAGAGAAGAGAAACAAAGACTCTGTAATAACTCTAATGACTCATGAAAGTAATTGAAAGAACACAAATCTGCAACCACTGGAGTTGTGAGTAAAAGGGGCCCTCCCTTACTCGCAACCCCTTCAATTGCTAAAGGAGTTTACACAACAAGATCAACAGAACATGGAACTTTATATTAATTCGAACAAGTATTACAGTAGTATAAAAGTCCGGTATATCAGTCCCCTTTGTAAATGAAACATAAAAGTATTTATACAAGTGCAAAGGCATAAACTTGCCTGAATTAGGAAAACTAACATACTGCAACTATTTGCTAACAATCACTGGAAAAGACAATAAAAATAGACATGTTGACTTTGATCCATGACTGAAAGCATGGATCAAACTAATCTCATTGAGTTGCTGGAGTTGTTTCCCAATACGACCATCTATGAGAGGTTTGAAGATCTGGGTGGTTTCAGTGACAATTTTGAGGTAGCCAATAGGACAACATCCATGTAAACGGATTTATTGAAAAACCCCATGTTTTCGTGCTCCTCGAGGCTGACCAGAACATACTCAACCATTGAGATCGTTGCAGGAAATTAGAGAAGTTACAGGAAATCAGCGTATCTACAGGAAATCGACAACTCTACAGGAAATCACAGGCTATCTATAGGAAACCACTTTGGAAGATGGTTGGTCTACATAGGATCCGGTCAACATTCTTGAAATTGTAGATAATTCGATTAGGTATCATTTAACTTAAAAAATACTCAAGAATAAAACAAAATGATACTTTTTAAAATTATTTGCATACCTTAAAGCTCACAACACCCTTTTGGTCAAAACACATAGAATATGGAAAAAAGAGATTTATGAAGGGTCAAAAAGTGTTCCAAATAGGGGAAGAGAGGCCTTAGAAACATTATTAAAAATGGACAAAATCGGGACTCAACAACACCGATCTTCAATCTCCAGGCTCCAACCTATAATGTGCCAAGCACCGACTTAGACTTTCCAAGGCACCAACCTTAAAGGCTCCAGCCCTATATCTAGTTCAGGCTCCGACCTTGTTTCTTGAGGACTTCAATCCTCTAGGACTCCAACCCTATCCTCCAAGGCCCCAACCTTATCAGTTCAAAGCTCCAACCTCTTGGGCTCCAACCCTTAGCTTCACTTTGTCAAGATATATTTGGTTATACTTGACAGGTCCCAATGTCTTCTTCAATGAGCCCTGTCTATCTCCGTCTTCACTATAGTCTCCAAATTATGTCATCAATGACAACCTTGATCTCTTCACATGAAGGTGTCTCAGTTGTCCTTCATGGTACCCAAAAAACACTTCTTCAAGGTCATCTCATGATGAATTCAATGCATCATGGTCTCCAAGAAGGCTAGCAGATGTATCAATAATCTTCTTCAAGATCATCTTCTATAAGTCTTCAAGATAATGCTCCAAGATGTCTACAATAACTTCTCCATGGTCTTCAAGATACATTTCAATAATGGTTCTACAAATTTCAAAAGGATTTCAACAAATATTCAATATTGCTTCAAGAAGAGTCTTCAAGAAATTATTTGCAATGCTCCTTCAACGAATCTCAATAAGCCATTAATATTTCCTCGAGGGAAGTCTTCAATAAGATGTCAATCTTCAATCCAAACAAAAATATGTGTTGAACGTAACCCACACACATTCACTGAAACTGATGCCACTGGTTTACTAAATCACAGGTCTGAGAAAAACATGTACAGGCCCGAGTGAAAGAGAATTATTGGTTTCAAGAATGTCACAAATCATTTATTATAGGTCCAAGTCGGTTATCTCAAGTCTGAGTGGCATACATTACAGGTTTGATTCTGTTGTCCCAAATTCGAGTGGATAGATCTGTCAGTGTAGGTATAAGCTTCAAAAGATCATTATAGGTATGAATTATAAATGTGCCACAAGTAGGTCTGACCCTCCACTAGTATCTGATCTTCTCACAACAGGTTCAAAATCTGGTCTTCTACAGGTGCGAAGATTATGTTTGCAATAGGTATGAGCCTCAAAATATTCTGCCAAAAAAAAGTCGATCTTTTCTTGTCACAATTCTGAAGTATTTTCTTGTCTACATATCCGAGGCTATCCACAGGTCTGAGGCTACAAGATATTTACATGTACAATACTCCTCTTCTATTTGAATCTGAGGTCTTCACACAACACAGGTCCGTGTCTTTGATCTTCTATGGTGCCATAATCTTTAGTACATGTCGGTCTCTAGGTGCCCAATCCGAATAGTCTCTCACAAATTCCCACAGTTCAATTTAGAAGGAACGATGTCAAGAGTATTGAATATACCATCGAAAACTAACTTGGAGACCGAAAAAAAACGTCCACCGAATAATAAGCATATTTATCTTTCTTTCTGTAGCTCACGAGATGTGAACTGTTCTTTTTCTTCCCAAATCGGTTGTATAAGACCGAGGTGCATTTGGAGAATCGTAACCATGAATATGTATAGGGAATACTTCATGTGAAATATTATTGGTGGTTAGAGTCGACATAAAAGGAGCTGAATTTGACTTATAAACAACGAATTATATTTTTCATTTGTTATAATCAATGCATCAGGGATTAGGAAGGGAATTTTCATATAGGAGATAGGGACAAGTTAGAATTAATTAATAGAAGGTTTTGAATAATATTTTAATATGAAGAGGTTTGTAAAAAATGATGGGAGATAGGAAATATTATTTGAAGTAATAATATTTAGAAATTAGAAATTAAGGGGTTTCATCAATAGGACAAAAGGTTAGGACAAGGAAAGAATTAGGACCAGGGTTATAGAGAGAGATAGATTTTAGGATTCAAGAGCTAGGGTTAGGATAATATTAGGGATTCTTAATGGAAACTATGTTTGATAGGGTTGGGGCATTTTTTTAAGGAAACTAGAGCAAAGAGATTCTTTATGACATATGTTAGGGTTTCTAGGTGTTCGTGTATTTAGGATCTAGGGTCTGCTCACCTAAGGTTTGCATGAGGTTAGGGAAACATCAAGATTGTTCATGCATCACAAGAATATTTTCCATATCCAACAATGCCATATTGACATCAATGACAACCTTGACTAACACCCCCCTCTCCAAAACCATTTAACATCCACCCCCCAAAAACTATTGATTTACCATTTCCGCACCGGCCAAAAATAAAATGCCACTCCGCCTCCACCATTTTTCCAACTCCCATTCATCCATTTATTAACCATTATATTATCCAATCACTCCACCATGACCATTTCTTTCCTGCAATAAACAGCCCGCTCATGTCAACAGTGATCCCTCCAAATGGTTTAATCCTCATGCACAAATAAAACATATACGGTTTACCTTCATTTATTTTGCTTATTCCATCTACCAGTTCCATGCACAAGTCTAGTACAACCAACATCAGAAACAGAACATTCGTCATTGCATCAATGAGCTAATCACCTAGGAAAGTGACAATCCTTACCTAATTACATCTTCAACATGTCTTCTTCTAAAGGAAAGTCTAAACTAGTTGAAGAAAACCCAAAGTTACCCCCTGTTGTAGACTTAGACAAATTACCATTAGTTGACTAGCAATACAAAATTTCTAAAACCCAGTGTGAGTTTGATCTTTATGAATTGCACAATTGGGCCAAATAGAAATACTCCGATGCTAGCGATGAATTAAGCATGTGGGACTCCTTCCTGCCTCAATTCATTTTCCCTCAGAGTCATTCTTTTCCAAAATTTGTAGCCTTGTGTCATTTTAGGTACATTCAAAGTCAAAGAGCCATTATTGGTCAAAACAATGATATTATTTTCATAGTATCCCTTGAGTCTATATGTCAAATTCTTCAAGTTAAACCTTCAACCCCTCTGCACCCTTTTTCTATAGATTCCCTCATGGAAATCTATAAAAAACTCACTTTCCCTCAAAGAGCTAAGATTTTCAAGATATTTTTACCTGAAAATGCAGAATTATCAAGAACAAATCCTCCATACCCTTCCTCAATGTTTCCAGAGATGACTAGACAAGTTGTCTCAATGGTTTCTTATCTATTAGGTTATCCAACTGATTAGTGGGTTGATGAAATTATTCTAGGATTTCTATCAGTGTTTTTAGTAGGTGAAAAACCCTCAATTATCTTCAATTACAATGAATTTCTATCAGAACCTATCCATGATCAATTCTTGAAATTTTCTACTAAATGAGCCTTTAAATACTAGTCAGTTCTTGTATACATGTTCTTGTTTCATCAAGAAGATAAATTTCAGTTTCCATTATAGAAGTTAGATGAACAGGGTAATCCTCAATCTGTAATTCATTAGACTTCCTTGGTAAGGATGAATTTCCTTCAATGATTACACAAATCCGTTCCTATACATGGTTTCATGCTTGCTCAATAGTGATGGTGTTTTTAGGATTTCACCTGAAATCAAGAGAATTCTCCACCTCAATGAGCAAACAAATACTGGAGATTGGTACATGTATCAAAACTACACAAAGATTAGAGTATATAGATGTGAGCTTCCTCCATACAAGCGGCCTAAGTTTGTGACAATCGGTATTTTTTCATTAGGGTATATCAAGCAGATGATGAACATGGATGAGATGCACTTTGTGTCAGCTAATAAAAAATCTCAATTCAAGTTAAAGGCCCAAATTGGACCCTTCATTTGCAACACCAGAGCAACAACGAAGGAGGAAGATATTCTTTTGAAACAAATGAAGTTTAAATTAAGTTTTACCTGGTCTTATGATCCCTTGGGGATTATTTCTAACCGAAGGGTAGAATGGGAAACTACTCCTTATGCACACACTCCCATACTAGAAATTAAATAGTACATGAATCAAGAGGAGTGGCAGGAGAATGCATTGCAAGAAGCAGAGCAGCAAGTTGTCATTTCAACAACATCACAAACTCTAGTTCCATAGGAGAGACATGCTAAGAGGACAAGGGGAAATGTTTCCCCTTCAGTTTCAGAAGTTTTAGAGACAAAGTTCATAATTTATAAGAAGATGAAAAAACCAAATCCTCTTGAAGAACAATTTCAGGAAGAATGTTCGCAGGCACAAACTACATTAGTTCTAACAGGTCCCCATGCTGCAACTTTTCCAAGGATTGAGGAGAATTTCTCAAGATCTCCTACATCCTCAATTTATCAAGAACCATTAGAAATAACTCATAAAGGAGAGCTAACTCACAGTGCAACAGATCCAAGTATCTTTGCTATATACAGAGAAATCAAAAAAGAAAAATGAAGCACTAAAAGCCACCACCTATTCTGAATTTTGGAAGTAGACTTCAGCTTCTCAGCACATGCTTCTTTCTGCATGAGATACTGAGAAAGGATAGTTTCAGATGGCCCTTCTGGAAGCTAAAGCTCCCTTCCCTAGGATTGCAAAAGATTACAAAAAATCTATTTTTTCTTTTGATACCAAACAAATTCATCTTATTGACCAGATTGACTTACACAAGCACGCTGGAGAAATGATTTACTCCACTTTGACTAGTTCAACAATGGAAGCATCTAAGTTGCAGGTTTCATTAAGCAATATTCAGTCAGAGTTAAAGTTAGAAAAAATATCATCTCTTGCTAAGGATACCAAGATAAAATCTTTAGAATATCTGGTGATTAAATTAGGATATGATCCCAGTAATGTGAAGGTTGCTGAAGAAATGATTAGGAGCAAAAATGTTGATATCCTAGCATTAAGAAAACAACTAAAACTACCTACCACATAAGATCCAAAAACCAAAGAAGTTGGTGAATTAGAAAAAGAGAAAGAAAGCATTTTTAAGATTATTGTTGAACAAAATTTGCAGATACAGAAGGAGGAGACTGAATTAGAGAATTTATTAAAGGAAAAAGAACAACAAGCTGATGTAGTAGCAGATATTCCTATAGAAACAAACTCTATTGCAGTTACTTCAACAATAGGGACTTCTATTGTAGCAACAATAAAGTGGAAACACAGTCCATAGATTCAACAGATGATATAGCTAAAGCTATGGGAGATTTATCCTTAAAGGGTAAAGAAATTGAAAAGCTAAAAGCTCAACTCAACAATCTTCATGAGCAGAAAATCAAAATTGATAATGTTCACTTAGCAGAGCTTCAAAAAATCCATAGGCTAACTCAGAGAATAGAGACCCTTGAAAATGAGACTTCTATTGCTCAAACAATTGCACAAGTCAAAGAGAATCTCTGGTTGGATATAAATGAATCCATAACTAACTTATCACCTTCAATTGAAATCATTTTTTAGCAAGAAGAATTATTAGAGAAATCAAAGGGGGTAATAGCAGAAGTAAAGAAATATTTCGGCCATAAAATAGGAGATGCAACAACATTGATCATAAATTTGAATTCAAAAACAAGGAAGAGCTGGAAGACTATGACATTGAAGACAAAACTGAAACTATTCTGGAAGTTAGAAGGATATTTACCAAAATAAATTTAATGTTGCAATTAGAAAATAAGTGTCAAAATTTAGAAGCTAGCATCCATAAGTTTCATAAAAAGTTTAACGTGCTTCATCAGAAAGGACTTCCAGGTTTGAGAGGAATGGAAGACATACTAGTTCCCGTAGAAGAATATCAGTGTATATTGCATTCTATAGCTGTGGACAAATTAATATTTGCTAAGATCAAGGGAACCATTATAGGAAAGGACTTTATTGAAGGTTTTAGTTTTGATTTGTTAATCCAACATGCAATCAAACATTTGTCCATAGTCAAACCCACCTTTCAGAAATACACTGAAGTGGATCAGACTTACAGAAAATTAATAAAATATTCCATTCTTGATGAAGAAAGGCAAGAAAAGATACGTCAGCTCATTGACTGAACAAACATCAAGTTTCCAGCAACAAGAAACATATTTTCAGCAACAAGATCCATGTTTATAAGAACAAAAGAACAGATGATTAGGAAAGGCAACATAACAACAACTTTTACAGCCTCGGTCATCACTAGAAGCCTCAAATTTTGTGAAATATGTTCAAGTAGTTCAAGTTTCCTATTTTATAGTTCAATTTTTTTAATTAGTTTCAAAGATATTTTGTAAATAATCTTGATTTTTTTAAATCAAGATATTTTGAAGAAAGTTGTATAAATACTTTGTAGCTCGAAGTGTGAAGGGTTGAACCCATGTTATAAAATAGTAAGCATAACTGTAATCCTCTAAAAAAATTCTGAGATTAATAGAAGGATTCTGGATTCATCTTGAAGCAGCTTGTGTTCTTGTGAGTACTTCTATTATTACTTATTTTTTCATTTGTTTAATTCTACATATGTTTGAATTTAATGGGAAATATGGGTAAGATAAGATTGAATGCCAATCTATCTGAAAACCCCTATGAAGTTATAATCAATTATATAGATTAGTTAATTGGAACTTTCTGTTTTAATTAATTCCTCTACATCTTTTTTTTTAAACTGAAACGGTTGTGTTTTATTGATAAAATTCAGGTTGGGCAAAGCCTAATCAACCATTACAATTTGCAGATTTTACATGAGCTCCTTTCCCGGTTAGGGAATAATTTCCATTTTCAAAGCACCTGCATTTATGCTGATCATTCCATTTTGTAGAGTACATCCTAAGTTTGCCAATCTGTCCGCTTCCTTGTTTAATTCTTTGAGTATGTGGAAAATTTGAACCTAGGAGAAATCCTTTAGAGTTCTGCTCACTCTTGAGAGCTGTTTGTTTAGCGCTGGATCCTTGAGCCCTTTCTTGCTTATTAATGACTTTATTAACAATTCTGAATCTCCAAAGATTAGGATTTCGCTTGGATTTTCTTTTCTGGCTAATTGACAAGCTTTTAAAAGACTGAGTGCTTCAGCCTGGTTGTTGGTTTTCAATCCAAGTCCCCAACTGAAGTCATCTTTTTCCCCGTTCGGATAGAAGATTACCCCTCCTGCTCCTGACGTACCTGGATTTCCTTTTGAGGCACCATCAAAGAAGATAGTGCACTTGCCCTGGGATTTCCACCACTGCTGAAATCTGTCCATGGGTTCTAGAATTTGCCATCTTTCCTTATGAATTGGCCGTGTAATTGCTGGAGGTCTGGTCTTGTAAGAGAAGTCATCTAGCCATGCCCTTTCTTCTATTCGGAGGGAATTATCATCTTTGACTGAAGAATGGTTCAGAGTTTCTAAAAGGAGTTTCTTTGCCTGGTCTGCCACTTTTTCTCCAGGGATTTCATTTTGGTTGAAGATGATTTCGTTCCGAGCTAGTCATAGCTTCCAGCATACATATTTTGGAGCAGCAATCCACACCTTGTACCATAGAGTTTTGTCAGCAATATTGTGAGGGTAACTAGCTTTCCAAGTGGAGAACATATCTGCAATCGAACAGTGTGTTGGGGGTCTCACATTCAGTCCGGTCAGGAAGATAGACTAGGCCTTCTTCGCATGCTCACAATCAATAAACATTTGTTCTGAGGTTTCCAATGCGTTTTTGCAAAGAGCGTATCGATGAGGACCTGCTATGTTCCTTCTGCACAGGTTTTCTCCAGTCAAGATTTTGTTGTGGAATAGTGTCCAAAAGAAGAAATTGATCTTAGGGATGCTAAAGCTATCCCATACCTACTTCCACACTAATTTCGGATGTGGCGAATCCTTTTTGCTTTGCATCTGTAAATATCCTTGTCTTGCTGTGTATACCCCCATCTTACCCCATCCCTAGGAATCTTCATCATCTTTATGGACTGGAGCAAAGTCTGAAATTGCCTCTATAAGGGCGATTAGCTGGGGGTTTAGATGCGTTGGTGCTTTAGGAAAATTCCAGCGCTGCCAATTTCCTTCACTGTCCCAGCCTGAGATGTCCTCAATTTTCCGAATTCCTTTTGTGTGTAACCAAGTTCTTAGATCTGATATTTCATTGTTTTCTGTCAGAGGGGGATGGCCCATAACTCTATCTCTCCATAGCAGAGTGTTTTTGCCATTCTCGGGGATTCTATATAGGTGAGATCTGAAAAATTCGATGCCTTTGCTGCATAGCTTCCAAGCCTGCATTCCTTTTGGGCTTTCGCCGGAATGAAATATTTAATTGTCTGGTTTTTGAGGTATTTTAACTTTAATATCTGACTGACTGGGTGATTGGGCTTAGCAGTAAGTTGCCACAGTAATTTGCCACCCAACGCTAAGTTTGCTTGCAGGGGATCTCGGATTTGAAGGCTGCCTTCATCTAATGGTCTTTTCGTTGTTTCCCATTTTATTAAATGGAATCTGTTGTTGTTTCCTCGTCCTCCATTCCATAGGAAATTGCACATGAGACTGAAGATTTGGTCTGAGATTTGCTTTGGAGCCATCATTAAGGAAGCCTGGAACGTTGGCAGTGCTGAAAATACCAATCTGATGAGTGTGAGTTTGCCTCCTGTGGAAAGCCAAAAGCCACCCCACACAACAATCTTTTTTTTGAACTTCGAGATCACCTCCTCCCACAAATGGTTTCTGTTGGATCCCATTGTTATTGGAAGGCCCAAATATTTGATTTTATCCCAATCTGCATATCCATTAAAGCCCAGATCGCTGGATATTATGTCAATTGCGTGCTGCTCTGTATTCCATCCATAAACAACGCTTTTCCTTTCATTGATTAATGCTCCAGAGATACTGCAAAATTTCTCAAGGATGGTTCTGAAGGAGTTTTCTATTCTTGGAGAAGCACCCCCGAGCAACAGTGAGTCGTCAGCAAATAGCGCGTGATTCACTGGGCAATTCCTTTCACGATTCTGATCCCAGAAATGTTGCCATTTTGTTTTTCTAAGGTCAGCTTTCTGCTCAGGGTGTCTGCCATCAAGATGTAAAGAAATGGTGAAAGGGGGCAGCCCTGTCTCAATCCCCTAGTCGCTAAAAAGAAATTTGCTGGTCTCCCATTTACCATTGGGACTATCCAGATCTTCTCTAGGCAAGCTTTGATTAGGTTTATAAAGTCCTGGTTAAATCCGAAGGATGAGAGAACCCTGTACAAGAAAGAGTAGTTAACTCTATCAAAAGCATTACACATATCCAGTTTTATAAGCATACCTTGTTCTTTGCGTGGGTGGCTCGAGTGCAGGGCTTCTTGGACTTGGATGAAGTTGTCCAGGATATGTATTCCTTTCAAAAATCCCCCTTGGGCTGGAGATATGAGCTTTTGCAGGAGAGGCTTGATTCTGTTCGCCAGAAGTTTGGCCACTATCGTGTAGGACGAATTGCAGAGTGAGATCGACCTGTATCTGTCAAATGATCCTGGGTTTGTTTCCTTGGGTATTAAAGTGAGGAAGGTGGAATTTATTCCACCTCCTACCTTTGCCTTCCTCATAAATCCACTTATCATTCTGAGGAGATCAGGTTTGATTAGCTCCCAACAGATTCTGTAAAAGTGGATTGAAAATCCATCAGGTCCTGGTGCTTTGTCTGGCTCCATGGACCAGACAATATTAGAAATCTCTTCTTCCGTGACTGAGCTCATAAGATTTTCATTTTCTTCTATGTTGACTAGCTTTGGTATGTTTGCGAGGAACTCTTATATGTCCTCCTCACTCCCATCCCTTTCTGCAGTAAGAAGAGTCTGGAAATGCTTCACTATAGCTTCCTTGATTTGGGAAAATCCTTTACATACCTGTCCATTAGATGTGGTGATTTCTGTTATATGATTTCGGGAAAGACGAGCCCTGTACTGTCTATGGAAATATGTGGTGTTTCTATCCCCAGCTTTAAGCCACAAACTGCGAGACTTTAAGCGCCAGTACTCTTCCTCGCTTCTGAAGGAGCAGTATGTTTTCCTTTGTGCAGATTTTTCTTTGTCTAAATCCATGGGGTGAATATCTTTCTCTTCCAATTCAAATTGGATTTCTTCCAGCTGAATGACAGCCTCTTTCCTCTAACTGGTGGGGGTATTCATAGGTTTCTTTATCCATTCTTTTGGGGCCTTCTTTGCATTTTTCATTTTTTGCTCCCACACATAGCTTGGGGAGCTTGAAACATCTATTCTCCAAGCAGATTGAAATGTTTCAAAGAACCCTTCTCTTTCTACCCAGAGAGGACTGAAGCGGAAGGGGAGGGGACCTAAGTCTTCTTCCTCTTTCAAGCAGAGGAGAATTGGTTTGTGGTCTGAGGTAAGTTTTGGAAGAATCTTGTTGGTGACTATTCTTTTTTCCATCATTACAGACCTGCTGGTGAGGAATCTGTCCAGCCTTGCTGCTATGTGATTTTCTCCTGTTCTGTTGTTGGTCCAGGTGTATTCTCCTTTCACTGGCATGAAGTCTACTAGGTCCCACTGTAGAATGAGATTCTCCACTGTGGTGAGAAAAGGGTCTCTTGAGAAGGTCCCTCCTCTTTTCTCTTTAGAATCTAGAATTATATTCAGGTTGCCTCCTATAACTATATTCATAGGATTAATACGCTCTAGAAAGTCCGAGAGTTTCTTCCAGCACTCTTTCTTTTCATCATAGTGTACAAGGACATACATGTTAAACAAAGATAGGTTGAGATTGCTTGCTGTGTGACGCAGTTCAGTGTATATCCAATGTTGGGTCTCAAAGGATCTCTCTAAAGAAAAGGAGTTTTTTCACCAGAATGTGCCTATTCCTCCAGTCGTGCCTCTAGCACTAACAACCTTTCCAGAATCGAATTTCCATTTTGTCTTACTAGTATTTAGAAGGATCTCCCCTTCTACTTTTGTCTCTTGGAGCATGAGAATGTCTGTGGGTTCCATTTTCAATAAATCTTTAATGGCCTCTGCCTTAGTGGGATTACCCAAACCCCTGCAGTTCCAAGAGACCAGCTGCATCATTTACCACTTGTTGGGATAGGCCCTCCTCCCTTGTGGACCCTTGGTCTGGTATTCCTCCCGAGGGTCATCTCAATGGTAGCTTGACTGCCCAGGGTTTTTTGTCTTTTTTACTCTTCTTCCCTGATTTCCTTGTTTGATCTTCTTCCAACTCTTTTTGATGGCCTTTCAAAGGTCTCATCATCTGATGAGCCCGTGTTTTCTGTGTTCTTCTTCTTTTGTTTGATTATATTAGCATAAGAAGGAGAGGAAGTATTGGTTGAGGTTAGGTTTCGATTATTACCTGGCTCTAAAGTGTCGTATTGTTCAGCTGAGGGGGATCTTCTCGCTTTGTCTCTGGAGGATCTGGAGGTGGCTTGAGAGATTCAAAGGGATTTTTGTCCTCCACGATGCTAATGGTTTCCCTACTTCCAGTGTTTTGATTGCTTGCACTTTCTTGCCCTGCTTTATTCCCTGTCTCTTCAGCTTTATTTTTGTTATTATGCCTGCTACTTGTTGTTTTCTTTGCTTGTTTCCATTGTTCGCCTTTTTCTTTCTCTGATGCCTCCTCATTTTTTTTTTGCAGTATCTTGCGAAATGTCTGTATTCGTGACAGTGTCAACACTTGAAGGATAATTGTTCATAGTTGAGCTCTTGGATGTGTGTCCAGTCCGCCACCGAGAGTTTGATTGCTTCAGGTAGCCCGACTTCCAGATCGACCTCTACACAGATGCGGGCGCAGGAGTATTGATCCTTCCTCGGTGCCTGATCTATGCATCTTCCTAGGGCATTGCCAATGGATTGTAGCTAGTTCTCACTCCAGCAATGAAGGGGAAGGTGTGGGAGGCGCACCCAAATAGGTACAGCCGTGGGCACATCTTGTGCTGGATCAAAGTCTGGGGACCATTTATTCAAGTAGAGGCCTTGGGGACCCATGAAATATGGCCCATTTCTGAAGATCAGGCTTTTGTTGTCTACGTTATCAAACACAAAAACGAATAACCCTTTGCCTACAAAGTGACTTTTTATTCCTTCATTAACCAGTGGTATCCAGTTTCGTTTAACCCATTCTTCAACTGCTTTCGGGGATGGCCACAGCCCTGTAAACTGGTCGATGAGGCCTATTTCTGCTAGGTTCAACGATGTTCTACAAGTTTCCTCCACAGGCAAGGTCACCGTGGGAATGCTTTCCAATTTTTTTACGAACTTTTGCTGTGAACTAGTGATCTGTCGTTTCCTAGCAGCTGCTATGAGGGATCTGAAGGCTTCAAGCTTCGGAGGCGAGGGAGGAGGGGCCTCAGGGCCACCTCCGAGCTCCATAAAGGAGAAGACTGCGCGAAGGAGAGAGAGATCAGCCAGGCGCGGCTAGGGTTGCACCAGCGCGGCCTTGCGCTCGCTTAGCTAATTCCTCTACATCTTTTAATTGTCACTTCCCTTAATCTTTAAATATATTTTGTTTGGATGTAAAAGAATTTTACACGCATCAACTGTATATGACTAGTTAAGTACTCTGTTTGAAGATTTAATGAATCATTTATATTCTTAAGTTCAATCTTATACATATTTTCAAAGCTAAATTCTATTAAAGGTGAACATTCAACCCTTTTAATATATCATAAATAATTAAGAGTCTACACCTATTTAATAGTTTAGAGCATTGGTCATCGAAAAATCAAAATTAAAACAAAATATTTTAGATGTTGTGGCATAATTCTTTAACCTATATTTGTCTACATAGGTACAATAGTGACCTTAAGGAAGTGGAATCGACGGAAACACATGAGCAACAACACTCCCAGGAGTCATTCCAACCACTCAAGTATCATGCCCCTAGGTCCCACTGAGATTATATGCCATTAAACCTCTGGACTTCACTCCCATGTTATGGGCATGCCAACATCTACAGAGCTTTGGAGACTCCCACAAGCCTGCATGCATGCGTCCAAGGACCATTTCCAATATACTTGTGCCTGAGTTCGCAGGATTTAAGGCACTTTTCAAGCCCAAAATTCCGGCCACTACCTAGAACTTGTTGTAACTTCTGGAATCCATTAAACACATGATGACAAGACTAATAAACCAAAAAATAACTCCAGGACTAAGCCTGATCATCCCCAACCAGGACTGACATTCTATCAAACACTTGGCATCAATGCAATCTACAAGTGTAAAAAATAGATTTAAGCATAGGGGTCTCATACTTACCTAAGAATCGCTAAGAAGCATTGTTCTCTTATATCATTAGTTGCATTATCATCTATTAGGTCATAGATACATTGTCCATTCATTTACAAGTAAAAACATGATAAGAGCCATACATAGCCACTGTCATAAAGCATATACATAGCTAGCATAATAGCAACAAAAATACCAAGGAGAAATAACCTCATATTGATGATGCAAAATCCAAACCCGGGATGGGACTACCATGTTCCACCCGACCATAGAGTGGCTTAGCCAAATATCTCTTCAGTCATTCATCCCCGTGCCATATTCCACGCATTAATGTGGGACTCAAACCAAAAGAACCAACTAGGGAATCCCAAGGCTAAACCACTTCACCCTCATCAATAGAAACCAAGATTTATCGTAATTCATCCCGGATCACTATGCTAACACAATTAACATGTGATAACAGGCTTTACCATGACCTCCACCAGATCACTAGGCCAACAAGCATGGATGCCAACGAATTTCTCCACCTACACCATGAGGAATTTTCCTATCTCCTAGCCTCTCAGGCTTTATCGCAATCTACACCATATCACTACGATCTAAACTGAGACCCATTCTCTAGTCTTTACCACATATCCCAACCCGCTATTACTAGGCCCAATGGAGAGAAATCCACCTCTTGGATTTACTATATATCCTGCCATTCACCGGTAAGGATTCCTCGGCCCAACGAGGCAACAAAAAATTTGGCTTTACCACAAGTCACAGTGTAATTCAAGGGTTACTAGGACATGTGTTCTATGATTCAGAGATCCACCTCACTCAGCTTCAAATCCATTCGGCAATCCATCTCAACCAAAACATGAAAACCCCATCACACCATGGCTATCCGGAAATGGAAGGCTAGGTTGAAAACATTGTCACACCTAGAAAAAACCATGTCATAACAACAAAAGACCCACATGCAATACCATGCATGCAAAATCTAGTAAGGAAAACACACATGAAAATCGATACCTACAAGGAATACTGTTGTAGCTGCTTGATCCTACTTTTCCTTTCATGCTCCTTCCTTCCTCTTGCCTTCTTTTCCTTTCTTGATCCAAAGCCATCATGCTCCAAGAAAAATCTAAGTGTCCAAGAGTGAGAGAGAGAGAGAGAGAGAATAATGAGAGAGCTCCAAAACTGAACTAACAAAAGGTTACAAATTGATCCTCATAAGCCTTTTTATCAATTAGGCCTCTATTATCCTTATTTTCTATTATTTTCCTTCATTTTCCTCCTCGCGTGCAACTTGTGACCTTTCACCTTCATTTTCTCCTAATTTCCATTATTTTCATAAATAATGTGCCAAAAATGCCATTTTTCCTTTCCAAAGCCTTTTCCTTTTCCTTTGCCAATATCCTTAGCCATAATAAACTAAATGAACACCCACACTAGGATGTCTTGCCCAACATTCAACTTGGAATAAGTGTCCCATCAACCGTGGTTATTATTTTGCCTTTATTAACTTTTATTACATGGAATTTTCACCAGGGTTGTTATATGTATATATATATATATATATATATATATATATATATATATATATATATATATATATATATTTGGAATATATAAAAGGTAAGTATACCATATAATTAATGGAAATAAACTATCATTAGAGTAGTCACATAGTAAAATTATGAACTGATGAGTTATGAAATAAAATCAAATGTTGGTCATTACAATTAAGTCTCTTATACTAATTTTTGGTCAAGATTACATTGCTATGTTAACATGTGTGTGATATTGTAATATCAATTGATCTCTACAAATGGGATTGTTCTAATGTTATCATAGTACATGACATTATGAAATAGAGCCTTATCAAAATTACAGCTTTAATTGTGTGTATTTTCGAACAAAAATTCATGAGCTCCTAAATTACTATGGAGGATGGAAGGTTCTAAGTTATCATTTAAAAGTTTTTTGTCATATCAATATGATGTTGAATGAGAGATAGTTACCTTGAACTTAATATAGACATGTATGGTGTTGATGAAGTTGGAAACATTATATAATGACATGTTTCAAGAATTGTAATAATGTCTAGGTACAAAAATCAGGATACACTGTTATAATTATATAAGGTATTCATTAAAAATGAGTAACTAATTAAGTTAATGGACTTTATTTTAGACTATGATTATTCAATTAAAGTGCATTCTTTAAAGATACCACTGGACCATGAAGTATGTGAGAGATTTTAGAAGTGAAATTTTAATTAGTTACTACTTTAATCATAGCTTTGATTGTCATTATTATATTAAATAGATATACCTAATGTAATTTAAGGAAGAAAAAAAAAATAGTATAGTTATGGTTAGTTAGTAGAGAGTGTTACAATATGATCAAAATAAAAAATACCAAATGAATCTTTAAAACAACATATAATATCATTCATTAGCCTAAGGAATGTATATAGTGCATTGCATAGGCTAGATGGTATGACTAACCCCTTATACAAACCCTTCCTAGTTTTGAATGCAACCTTCTAGGTATCTTTCTCTTTGGCTCAAACCTGGTGATATGATGACTTTAAGTCATCTTATTGAAGTATTAGGCTTATTTCAACTAATTCAACATATCATCTATCTAGGGGAGAGGATATTTGTTCTTTAATTTAATTTTGTTTAATTTCCTCTAATAAATTCACATCTTCCAAGTCTCGTTCTTATTAGGAACTATTATAATGGGTGACCCACATGATGGGGTACTTGGTCAATTAACACCTTGTTATAAAATTTATTACAATTAATTCTTCACCTTGTTCACTTACATACCATATTCCCTATACAACCAAATATTTGTAAATGTGGAGTTTGAAAATAACTAGATCTCATGCTCCACATCCCTCTGAGGTGGTATCCAATCAGGCTCTTGAAGCACACCCATTTATGCCTATGGAAACACTTCTAGATATTTTTTCCCTTCCTTATTTCATCCCTTGAAGGATGAGTTAGCTCTCATGAACTCTTCTACATATTAAGTTATTACATTAAAATAGTAAAAGATATTTCTTGATAGAAATAATCAAATTTATCACCTACTTGGAACTTTCCAATTATATCATTCACTTTCCCTTATGCCTACGGATGATCATGGAATTTCCATCCTTGATAAGGTGTAGTTGGTTGGCTCTCTAAATGTAGATCACATCGCTAATGTAAATATAAGGACTTAATACAAAACCACATACAACCAATGGAACTGCACTCAATTCTACTTCATCAATAAGGTCTACAAAAAAAGCAAAATTAATTCTTAAGTATTTAGTTACCTTTAGCTCTACCTATATTTTGGCTCATCCTAGTGGATATGGTCTAAGATAGTCATAAGTCTCTAGTCTCAGTTTCTTGACTATATCTCCTTCTATGAGATTCTCCCGTGAGCCTTAGTCAAATAGAGCATCGATTTTCATCTTATTGAACTATATATTTATATGGCAAGAGTCTAGACATTTCCTTCTCTTCATGCTTTTGAAGGCTACTCAAATTCACCACCTTCTAGATTGATGTATAGAGAATCTTCTCATCCGTGTCTAAGCTAGTTTGCACCTGATTATGCAACTATGTGGCCATGGTGTTTTTCTTCTTTGCATATTTCTTTTAGTTCCTTGGGTTGAGTTCTTAATGCCAATTCTAGCACTTCTATTCGATATTTTCATCAATCTTACAATTTTACATTGATTGTCAGGATATTTCCATTGGTATGTTGTAGCACCATCTTTCTACCATTCCTCCATCGCACTTATTCTTCGCCTCCTTAGAAGCTTCCTATCTCTTCATTTTCTTATCCACTTTCTTTTCCTTTCTTTAAAATTATGTTCTCCATATATTATGCTTACACTATGCTTGTCAACCATTTTTCATTTGAGCAACATCACATTCTTCCACAAATGGATATGTAGACACCCTATATACTTTTAGGAGTGATTTTTGGTTTCTTGGGGAGATATACAACATTATAGACTATTATTCAATTATATGGTCTAATGCTATATACGCTACCCCTCTCTTTACCTAAAGTAATGCCAATCAATCTAATGGTCCTCTATATACCATAAATGAGTAAAATTGTGACTTCGTGAGACATTTGAAATGCTCCTACATAGTCACTGGAGGATCTCCCACTAGCCTTAGGGATTCCATGTTTCTTACCATGTTTCTAATCTTCGCCAAGAAAATGAAATCTTGTGTTCTTCCTATATATGGTGGATGCTAAAGTAAATTTCGAACTATTACAACCAATGTTTTAACATCCAACCATCAATATCACCTTGATATGGCTTATTTCAACCTTTTATTTTATAATAAACAACAACTTTCATACTAAACAAGGACATTTATTGGTTCACAACACTCAAAGTAGGTTGATCACTTTTATGTCCCTTCTTAGACTTCCTCTCGGGTTCCTCCCAATACCACAATTTTACCTCTGATTTGAGCTTATTTTTGGAACCTCCATCTTCTTTGATCCATAACTTGCTCATTAGAGTCACCATAAGGATATCATTTTATGATTGATACTTATGACCTATTATTTTAACCTTGAGAACCTCTCCTCTATTGGATCTCAAGGGGTATCAATAGATTTATTGGCCATGGCTAGGGTTTCATGACTTTATACTCAAATCCAACTAGATCTCCTACAAATTTCCACAAAATTCCTAAGGATGCCTACTCTGATACAAATATGAGCTACAAATTTCCATGCATATTTCACTAGATAGTTTGTCACATTAGATCTACTAAAGGTATAATGCAAACCTAAAATACACATTGTGATGGTTAATTTATCCTTGTAAATTTGGATTAATTGATTACTTTTTTATGCTTATGTAGTTATATGAAATTAATAAAATAGACAACAAAGAAATTACAATTAGACAAAACATAAGAACACAAGATATGACTTGAGAAGTCGTTATGGGAGAAAACCTTATTGTATGGTGAGCTTGTTACGCTCTTTCTTTCTCTAAATGAAAATGGATGCAAGTATAAAGAAGTAAGTCCTATTTTCCATGGGATATTATAGTACACAAACCCTCATTGTTTTCTCTCAAAATAGGAAGGTCCAACTCTCAGTGGCATAACTTTTGTATGGGGACTTAGTTTAAGGTCTCTCTTGCATCATTCAAATGGTATATGAATATGCAACAACAATTGGGAGTATATTGTAAGATATAGTTTTTCGACTATAAGATACTTTAGGATATGCCTCAAACTTCCTCCCTAAAGTTAAATATCCCAATTCAAAAATTTAGTCCCTACTAGTAAAAATGGTCTCGTGAGATAATTACCCTCATTTTCTAATTAAAAAACATCAATATAAATGAAAAATAATGTAATAATTTAATATAGATCATTTATAAAACGGTATTTTATCATGATATAGAAATTCAATTTCCTTATACTCTAACTTTTCCTAATCTTACAATAATGTTATTTTCCTTATAGTTAAATTACACAACATGGAATTGGTTAGATAAATATGATTTTTCCTTGATTCGACATCACTAATCTCATATTTCATTAGGATATCATGAAATTTTATCCCTATTGCTCAATCTAGATTTATCAAGATTTATCATTTATCATGCAACATTATTATTATATTATTATTATATGTCAGCTAAATAATATTAAATATCCTATTACTTTTGTTAAAGATAGAAACTCGCCCATGTCGTTAACTCTGACTGTAATGACCACCTATAAAACTTAATTAGCATTGATAAATGGTATCATTCACAAATTACCAATTTAAACAAAATAGTGTATCAACATAAATTTCAATGTGAATCGGAAGGAAAAAATCATAAATATAAATTTGAAACAGAAAATACTTTCAACTAACTATGATAACATAAGAAAACATTAAGCTTCAACTATAACTCATTGTTACCATATCGAGCAAGAACTTAGACACTAGAATGGGTGATAATTGTGTATTGGCACCGATATTTCCACTAGCCAAGTGTAAATTCCTATTAAGAGGAATGGGAAGCCCTTATTGATTTAATAGTCACAATATGAGCTTGTTGCTATCTTTCTTATATAAAGAAATTATGAATACTCTAATAAAGTGAAGCGATTGAATCGTACAAAAAACACACACATCCTAACAGTTTGGTCGTTCCTCATGTGTTGGGGTACAATATGTTAATTAATTTGTTTCCCTCTAATACAATTTCCCTATATAATTATTTCGTGTATATCTAATTACTTTATATTAAAATTTTGTTTTTACCCATTAATGCTTGGCCATAAATTACAATGGTGTATTGATGAACCTTTCCACTATTAATCTGGTGCATTGTATTAAATCCCTGAATATAAATGAAAAATTATATTTTTATTTAATCCAATGAGTTTAGATGAGCCCATAAATTGTCTATTGGGTTTAATTATGAAAATTTAATAGGTTATAAAAATTTATAATTTAATCATGTCTAGAAAATAATTTCCAACACTTGGCTCCACCACATTTTTTTTAATGCATTATGCATGTAATGTAAGGCTGGTAACATTTGTTTCTCTACATTCTAGTTCATATGAGATTTACACTATATTGATTTTGATAAATTATTTGATTTATAGATTATTCTTTGAGGATATTTATATAATAATCCAGACTTTTGATGCGCGAATGCATGAAGATCAGTTACACATTTTGGCAAGCATGCGGGTTGGGAGGGAGAAAAAAAGTAGCTCAATCGAGCAATAGTTTAGCCCTTGATTGAGATATTTGAGGGCTTAAAAATAAATCCTCGATCGAGCTCCCATGTAACCCATTTTTACATAGGAGCTCAATCGAGCTATAAGATCGATCAAGCTATTTTTTAAATTCCCGCCAAAAACACAAAGGTGAGTTTATGGTTTGGAGGCCTCGATTGAGCCCACATTTAACCATGTCAAGAGATCGATTGAGGGTTTGTTAAACCCTTGATTGAGATATTTCAATTTTTACCTTAAGTGCTCGATTGAGATTTTGAGGTCCTAAAAAAAGGGTTTTAGTTCCCCTTCTACAAATTTATCTGCAACACCATTTTGTACACTAGAAGACTTCTAACAGAATTTGTCCTTAAGTCGCAGGGTTGATCATGTTGGATTCATGAAAGAAACCCCTTTCCAATGTCATATTATTTTAACATTTTCAAATTCACATGATATTTTTCATCTAATTTATTTTAAACATAATGCTTGGAATTTTTTTGGACAATTTCAAAGGGGTTGAATAAAAAATAAATAACATAAAATATACAAAAAAATAAAAAAATACAAACATCTTCGTTTATGAGTCCTCTTTAAAAGGGTACTCTTGGTTTTTGAATTTATTTAAATAGTAGTGTTGTATTTGCTACAACACTATCCAAAATTTTGGCATACACACAATTCGGAGCCTTCCTTGGTCTTACACATTGTTGTTGCAAACACCGAAGCTCATTTCATGTACTTTCTTGAAGTGTTTTGCTTTGCTTTACAAGTTGGGTATACTATCGTCTTTTCACATGATTGGTTGTCGCGCAATGTGTAGAAGCGTGTTATGATGGTTTCGAAGGTCTATCTTTCTATCTATGAGTTTTTCTAACCATTCAAACATTTGTCGCACTCATTCACAAATTTTTGAGAATTTTTGCACAAATGTCATCATGGTCATCGCAAAGAGTATCTTAAGTGTCACACTTGTCGTAATTGGTCACAAGCCTGTCAAAAAGAGGTAAATCATTTTTTTATGTGTCATGAGTCATCTATGTTGTTGTGTGATCAAGTATTATAAGTGTGAGATCACAATCGAAACTTTATCACCTCACACACTAGTCTCACTAGTCTGACACTTAACTACTCCTGAAGAGGCTTTCCGACCAACAACTTGACTTCACCCAACCTACCTAGATTGTGCACTACACAATTCCATGCCTTAAGGTGTTACCTTCCCTCTTGGAAATGTGCAATATGTAGTCCCTGCTTCTCAGGGATGCTACACTGCGTAGTTATTATGCTAAATTCCTTGTCTTGGCCTTCAGGATTGCCCAATCATTCCTCCTAGACCAGCCTTAATTGTGCATTGCGAAACCACAAGCATCAAGATCTCTCCCTGAGCCTCTAAACTACGTAGTTGTGTAGTTTCCCAGTCCCCCTTGCCTCCAAAAACTGTGAAAAATTTTCCCTCAGTCTAGACTGCACAAATTTTTCCCTCAGTCTTGACTACGCAATTTTTTCCCTCTGTCTAGACTACGCAAATTTTTTCCCTCAATATGGACTACGCAATTTTTTCCCTTAGTCTGGACGCAAATTTTTCCCTCGGTCTGGCCTAAGCTGCGCACTGCGTAGTTTCAGTAATCAAGCTTGACCCTTGGTTGCTTGAACTGCACAATTTCATAGTCACTAGGCCTTCTCTCCTGACCTCTCACCCGGTCTCGGCCCAGTTTATGGATCCAAATGCTCTATCTTAGACTAAGAGTTTTCAAACTGATATCGTCTCGTCATGAATGAATTGTATATGCAAGTACTCTCTCACACCATGACAGGATGACAAAGGAGGATATGCATAATGGAAGAATGCAGAAAGACATCTTTGCAGTTCGGCATGCAAGCTCATCTATCAAAGAAAATCAAAGGGACACCAACTTGCAACCACAACTCAAGAATTAAGATCATCAAGGTTTCCTATCACCAGGCCATGAGGATCTAGAAGACAAGGTGTTCTCAAGGAGACATCAAATACACAACAACAGTAGTGGCTTGACATTGCCACATTATCAAGCAGTCCATGTCAGTAGTGTCATGTCATGATGTGTCATGGGTTGTCATATGCCACATCATCATTACGGACCATGTATATTATATTCAAAATGTATTGTAAAGTGGAATTCCAAAGGACACACATGAATATGGAGGGTCATGTAAGTTGAAAATTCATAGGGAGTTGAACAATCATGAAGGTATTCAAAGATTCACGAAGGGGAAGCATCACCTCATTGTCTAAGCAAAGGACTTTTTCACCTTGGCTCCTCTCGCAAGGCATTAGAGAGATAAGATAATTCTTTGAGGAGCAAGTAATGGCTCCAATGCTCCACTACTGGAGCTAGTGATGTACTTGTAAACATGTGTCTTGGAACTTGTCCTTAATAACATAAGCCTTCAAGGTGAGCATGCTCTTCATGTATGGATTATGAATGTTTGTAAGACTGTTATGCATATTTTTGTATTTCATGTTTGCTTTCACATGTGCTAAGATAGTTGAACTATTTTTGTTATTTTAGTACTTATCTTATTGAGAATGTGTTGTAATGGTTGTTGATGTTGTCCCATCCTTGTGAACTATTCCGTAGGATATTAGACAGATATTTCTTCATTTTTCAGTTGTAATGCCCGTCACAACCTCTGTGGACTATTAAGCTAGATGTTAGATGGATCCTTATGGTTCATGTGTGTCTCTTCTTAGGTGGTACTATTTCCTCTCACTTAGAGTCTCACTTATTCCCCCTATCCATAGTAGAAGAATCTTAACACATTTGCAAATGGAAAACTCACCAGGCACACCTTCTTTCTTTCCAAAGACACCATTGTATCCCTATCTCTTGTTGATAGTTAGAGCCAACGCATATCTTTAAGATATATGGCAACCGGGCCAAAATTCTAGATGGGGCTCCTATACCAAATGGTGTGAGGTCTAATTGGGACTTCACATCGGGGAGACCCCTTGGTTGACAGATTTCCAGCATTGTCAATAGTGGTGCTAGAAGGAGGGCCAGATGACAAGCTGAGCCCGTTGAATTTGGTTTGAACCTCTTATCTAAAATGGTTCATACTCAAATCTTACTCCCAGTGTGTTTCTCTAATTTTTCCCTTTATCAATTTTGAATCCTCGATGAGCCTCTATCACTTGTCCCAGTTAAAGTTTGATGGTGAGGATGGAACATCCATAATTGAGCACATTTTTTATCTTAAATTTTGTGAATATTACGAAATCAATGATGAAGAGTTTGCTTGTGTGTTTTTCTTCCTCATCCTTGAAGGCCATGTTAATCGATGGTTCCATACCTTTCCACCTTCTTCTGTCCATTCTCTTCGTAAGTTCCTTAGGGAGCTTCATCAAGACTTTGATAGGTATAATTACTGAGATGTTTTTAAAATAATCAATCTCTTAAGAATGAAGCCTAATGAATTAATTAAGGATTTTTCTGATCATTTCCTTCACCTCTGTTGTGAAATTTCTCAAGAAGACATGAATCAGGATTTCTTGAAACAAGAGTTTGAGCACTTGGTTCTTATCTCTTTACGCAATGAACTTGAACCCCCTGATTTTCCTTCTTCCCGAACTCTTTTGAATCATGAGACACCTCTAATTTCAGAGGAGGAACCTATTATTCCTTTTGTTCCTTGTCCTCCTCCTTTTCCAATCCTGATGTGGCTGTCTCCTTGTGGTTATTATGAAGTTGGAAAATCTGCAAATCAAATTCTTAATCCACCTTCTCATTCTTATTATGTTTCTCATGACTCACATTCAATGGAGGAAATCCCAGAATGGCTCACGAAGCCCATGGGGAAAGCTAACTTCCCCATTTCGCAACATGATGTTATCAATAATAACTCTAGCCTCCAATCTGATCTATATTTCTGTGATCCTCTATCATCTACATTCCATGACTCCTCGTATTGTGCTCTGCCCGATTAATCTGCCCCACAAGCTATTTTTCCACACTCTCCTGATTTTCATGTTGCTGGTTCAAATTGTGATAAGATATAAGGAAATCACATTACACGAGTAGAGGATAAGGAAGGTAAAGATGTTTCCAATATTTATTTTATTTTTCAAGACCCTTCATGTGAAGATGATTTTCTTTTGTTCTTGGATGATTTTTAATCTACTAATCTCGATAGTGAATCAAATATAATTAATTCTTTCGGTCAATCTGTAGCCTTGGGAAACAATCGTTTCAATCATGATGACTCTGTTGATGTATAAAATCACGAATGCCCAAGCATATCAGCTGATCTTTTAATCTCTTATGAAGATTTTATTTTAGAATCAGAATCTGATTCGGTCAAAGAAGATGTGCTCATCAAAACTTCCCCTCCATCTCACTATCCCTTGTGTTCCACAGTTTGTGATGCATCTACTTTCGACGAAGATGCTCCATGCTCTTTAGATTCTTCATCCAATGAGTTATATTCTCGAATGACACAAGGCGGTGAGATTTTCCATGATGAATTGAGAACAATGAAATCATTGAGTACTCTTCCCATCCCTCATTATCTCTTAGATTGCATGAAGACAACTCTTCAAATCAACTTGTTCACGAAATTTCCCCAATTCATTCATCTTTGAATTTGTGATCAGAAGAATGTTTTGACTTGAGTAATATGGTTGCTGAAGTTAGAAAATCCAGTAAAATCAATGACAGAGATAGTTTCCATCTGGTGAGCAGTGGCCTTATAGAAGCCAGTGTTGGAAAATATCCTCAAACCATGCATGATCTGGTTCAAGCTTCAAAATATGATTTTACAATCCTAGAAAGTTTCGGTACCTACTAACGAGTTGATCCACTTCAAATTCCGTTGATAGTTATGTTAGGATCTCGCGACTCTGGTAAACCCCCTGAACTAAGCCAGATCTAGTTTCTCCCTTATAATCTTCCTATTTACATGATTTCACTCAATGAAAAATTAATTCTGAAAAATGTTTGGTATTTCGGGGGCGATATTTCAAATTTTGAAGATTTTAATTTTGACCAAATTCAGAGATTTCTTTTAGTTGATCCATCTTCATGCAAATATCTCACATTGGTCTCGGGTTTGGACTCTGTATCTCTCATAAAGTCATCAATTTGAGAAGTTAATCATTTATAAGACTATCTTTGGCCAAGGCAATCATACCTATCAGATTCATTCATTAATATTCAGCTCCTGGTTCTTGTTGCGAATGTTATGTTACAAATATGTCCTTTCACTGCACCAGAAATCCTCTTGAGTGATGATGAATGCACAAGTTATCGCACGAATAAATTTCTTCTTTGTCCACCTTGTCCTAACTAGGATCATGTATTAGTTTTACTGACATCCCTTTTAATTTTTTTTGGTGATTATGATGCTTGTACATCTTGTCACCACTTATAGGAAAATGGTTTGTCACATTTGGCTTGCAAGGAACTTGGTTCGATTGTTTAGATAATTCGTAGGGATATTCAAATTGATTTATTTTCGTTCATTACAAACTGGGAATATCATGTTGTAATCATCCCATATGATCATTATTCTGTATTTGATGATTGTAGTTCATTTTATCATTTTCCCACCAACATATCCAATGACATCTGTTTTAAGAATTCTTATCCATTTACAAGTCTAGGCTTGAGATCCACTCTTAATGGGAGGATGAAATCAAGGGATAAGGGGTGAAATATCCAAGGAAGGATAGGATAGGATTCAAGCCTTTCATCTAAAGTAAATAGATATAACAACTCCTAGAAGCTTCTGGAAGAGGAAGCTTCTAGAAGAGGAAGCTTCGGGATCCTTTTTATTTTTCCCTAATTTCTAGAATCAGAGCAGCCCCAGCAAGGGGAAACCTATTGGTGATTAACGCAAGTCCAGAGAGGGCCAAATTGCTAGTGAATGCTAGTCCCTAAGGCAGAAGGGTGCGTTGGGCCTCAAAATCATTGAAATGAAGGAGTTAAGGGCATAAATTCAGGGATTAGGGAGAGACTTTCTTAGGGATTTGTGCGAGGATGATGACAAGGGGTAAAAGGATGTTGATTGATTTAGATGATAGGCCTATTTACTAGATGTGACAAAATGGCCTATAATAGATTGCCCCCTAAAGTGCAAAGTTAGAAATGACAACTGATGACTAAAGTTCTTTACAGTGTGACAAGTCAGGATCAAGAACAATTGGCGATATCATCTTCTGTTACAATACATTTACATCATGACATCTTTGATGAGGGAGGCATGCCCATACTCATCACATAAGCTAATATTATGTGTGCAATAATCAAAAGACACATCCATTGATCATAAAAGGTGGACCCATAACTGGATGATTGTCTGTATGATCATAGCCATCATACCTTGTAATATTGTATTAATCCTGAAATCGCAACCCAGATGGATGAAACTAGATCTGGGGTCTTCTATCTCGTTCATATGACCACTCAATGTACGATTCTAACGATGTGAGTCAATGATCTAGATTCAAACATGGTAGACACCATCTACTTACCAGCCAATGATGTAAACCGCGAACAGATGTGAGAGAAACCACCAATGCTGTTAATGGATTTGAAGGTACTACAATACAATCCATATGAAGTGAATAAATGAGTTGAAGTCAAACACCACACAGAATATTTCGGTCGAAGGCCAATGATGTAAAGCTATCACCGAGAGTGAATAAACTTGTCATTGATGTATGCGAGCACAAAGGTACCAAAGGGTGTTTCTAAGTCAAATTCCTGGATAATGAGTTGATGTCAATAGGAAGTGACTTGCCGTGGGAGGGCCTTGATGTTACCCACCATCAACGACACGAAACAGGTAACATGTTTTGAGACAAAATAATGATGATACGAAACTAGATCAAGAATGAAAGACATGGAATGAAGGCTTAAGAGTATTGTAGCAAATATTGACTGAATGATATCTCTTGAACACATCGACAACACTGAATGGAGTTGGCAACGTTGACCCAAAACAAAAAGCAGAGGCTTTGAAATGGTATGATGAACCAAAAGACAAGTAGATTTCCCAACTCAAAAACCATGGAGTTGAAGTGGAAGAGTGTCATGTTCAAGAGCAACTCGCTGCCATTAACAAGTGGAGTACCCTATTCTCCAAATTTTCCCCAACCATAGTGGTCCGTACCTCTTTATTTTTTAATAAGCTTGAGGAAGATAACATATGCTTGGTCTGTAAGTTCATCCTTTAAATGAATCCCTCTGAGTATATTTAACAAATCCTAGGAAGGAGTGGTTCAGTCTCATCATGTTCGAGTATTCCATCTCTGCTTGATGTTTTAACGAGTCCAGCAAAGGTAAAACTTGACATATTTTTCATGTTTAGAGAGTTTGAAAAAGAGGCAAAAATGAAAACTCTAGATGTTCCTTTTTGTAGATAGTCCCTTGAGTATGAAAAGGCAGTAAATAATACTCAGGAGAACCTGTTAGCCATGATAGAATAAGGTATTCTTTTTTTGTAAGTAGTATATCTCATTTCGGAAAAGGGTTAAACTTATATTGAGTAGATGTCTTTTCATTTACTTTAACAAGTTCGAAAAGACAAGTGCTGGACAATATTTTCATATTTTGGGAGTTTGAAGAGAGCTGAAAGAGAACTCTAGGGGGTTCATTTTTTGTGAGTTTACAAAGCCTAGAAAAGTGATAAATTTACTCTCTTCGGTCAAAACGATTTGTTTAAAACACGAAAAAATATGTCAAATAGTTGTCGACCTGCTCAGAACACCATCAAAAGATTAAAAATACCTATTTCATAATAAAACTAAAACAAAAATAGGTCAAACTTTAAATATGAATAAAATAATGGAATAAATGACCATAAGTAATCAAAATGACAATTCATTTTTAACATTTCACATTCACCTTCTGATGTTAGAGTTCTGAGTACTTTTTCCCTCAATCTTTTTCAGGTGATTGTGATCAATCTAGTGGACCATTTCAAGCACCGCCACTTCCAGGGAGGAGCTAAAACCTTTATCTTTCATATCATGGAGGCATTTTGTGATTTCGTGCAATATTTTGGGTTTTTGAGGGCCCTAAGGCTTGAATATTTCACCCTTGGATCAACGCACCCTCCCAAAGTTGAAAGGAGCGTTGATCTTGGTTAAAATACACTGCTAGGAGAGTTGCAATACATTGTCTCCCATTGAGGGGGTGCATTGGGTACAATTTGTCAATTTTTTTTGCATGAAATGGATCCTAATGAGTCTCCTTTTGATGTTTCAGGACTTCATTGGAACAAAATTTCCTTAATATAGAGGGAAAGAGAACATGATATGAATGCAATAAATGACCCTGCTACCGTCGAGGCCTTAAAAAATTGTGGGTTACTAAAATTATTTTGGCTTCCTAATATGAGGCAACAAATGGAGATGCTAGAATATCTTATTAATTCATGGGATGTTCAAGCTCAGGCATTCAGATTAGGAGCACATTTTCTCAAGATAAAGGTAGAGTACATATATAATCTGACTGGCTTATCTATGAGAGGTGCCCCTATCTCCTTTCTAGGTGGGAGAAGGGGTGGAGAAACAGTCAAAGATTATATCGCCACTCATTGTAGACCTCAAGCCCAACCAACTAGGGATGGGAAAATCAACATAAAATATGTGATTTTATTTCCATTAAGAAAAACCCTATTTATCATTTCCATATTGGCTGGAAGCTCTACACTTCACGTAGCTAATAGGTCATACATGAAGTATGATCTCTTTATAGAGCCAACAATTTTCAATTGGAGTGAGGGAGTGTTGATCAACATGAAAGAGCAGTTGACTAAAGCAAGAGATGGAATATTGGAATTTTTTGGCTAGGGTTCGATATTAATCTCTTTTTCCTTAGAATGGATTCCATTACTATAGCCTTATCATATCACACTTGAGCCTATGGATCTGAGAGTTCCACATATGAGGAGGTGGATAGATATTATGTCCCGACATGTAGGTCCATTAGCGATCAGTTCCTCACCAACCTTCTTCAGATAGTTGTGTTGGAAGTTCATTATGATAGATGATTATCCATATGCAAGGATGGAATTTCATTGCGAACCTAAGCTCGTGCTTCCTTAGGGAGAGCAATGGGGTCCTATGGGTAATATATTTCAACCATTTTTTATTTTAAAGTTTTACATTTTTTTTTTGTTTTTTTATATATCCAAGGCTAAACTATTGATTTGTTCATGCAGATATTGGTCCCGTTTGACCTATAGGTGCTTCATATATCCATCGTGTGGTAGGTCCACAACATGCAGTAGCACCAATATAGGTTGTTGCAGTAGGATGGGATCTACTACAAGATCTCAATGTACCTGATACCTTAGAATAAGTGGAGCACCACATGGAGGGGTTGACACATGGGATAGATGAAACCGCGGTCGACCAGCTTCCTACGCAACTTCAGTACGACACTATTAGAGTACCAAGTCGTATTGGTTGGCTACTGCACAAGATAGCTCATGCAGTGGCATGTTACCATGAGCACTATAATTAGTTTATTAGGCGTATTTGCATGTAGTTTTAGATATTATGGGTCGTGTGCCCATATGTGTCCCGGGCACAAATTTTGTAAAACTTAACTTTTTATATAAAACTATCTTTTGTTTTTCTATCTTTATATTATCGCTTTCAATGGATGTGATGTGTATTGAAATTTATTTACATATGTTGCAAATGTCTATCTAAAATATGATTAGCCAATGCATCTGTCAATGTATTTAGATTTCTAGAAATGTGTTAATATTGGATGAAATCAGAGTATCTTTCTAGATGGTGAACCCTTAAGAACATGCAAAGTATGGTTGGACTTCTAACCAAATAAAAATTATTCAATTGTAGTACTACAAGCTTTGAGTCAAGTCTAATGATTAAACAATGGATACCATGTGAAATAGCCTCAAACAATAGCTCGACCACTGTGCTATACTTAGCAATGTTGTTGGTAGAGCGACCGATACAAATCCCTCGTAAAGTCACTAACTCACCATCTGGAGCAAAGATATCCCATGCTATGGAGGATAGATTCTAAGTACTATGAATAACACCATCAATATAACCAACATATGGTTCAAGGGATGCTGACATTTGCAAACCAAATGTAAACGAGATCAAAAGAAACCATAGGAAACTCTAAAGATACACATTGCAAACATAGTCAACACACCTATATATATTATGTACACAGTGTACTACGCAATAAATCAAGCATAGTATTTCTTAAGGTACATCCCATTTCTAGGCTACGCTAGTGGAACTCCATCATTAATTGACTAGCTCATAAGCCCCTTTAGCAAGAACACGCTTGACAATATATGGACCTAGCCAAATGGGTTGGAACTTTCCTAGTCCTAATTTTTCAAACTCCTGATCATATAGAAGGACAAGGTCTCCTTCCAAGAAGACACGAGGCTTGAAACTTTTGTCATATTGCACCTTGACACATTTCTTATAGGCTTCATTATCCACGACGACATCTCACTGAGTCTCATCTAAGCATGTCAAATGTAAGAGACATTCCTATTCAGCAGAAGTTGTAGGAAGAAGTTCTACAACCAATTTCAATGATGAAATATCACATTCAATTGGAAGGATTGCTTCCAGGCCATAAACCAATTGGAACAGTTTAAGTCTGGTAGCAGTGCTGAATCCTAACAAAGGTTCGGTATTTCACAAAGCAACGTAAATAATCAAATTCTAATCTGATCGATGGACCCCTATCATTTGTTGAAGCATCATTTTGAGAAATTTGTTGATAGCCTCAACTTACCCATTAGCCTGAGGGTAGTAGGGAGTGGAACTTTCATGGGAGAGCCCCAACTTGGTAGTTAGTTCGGACATCATGTGATTGTGAAAATGTTTCCCATGGTTTGTAACTATGGCTTGTGGAACATCAAACCATGAAATGACATGATTAAAGAAAAAATATGCAGTTTTTTCACCAAGATTGTTAGATGTAGGCATCGTCTCAGCCCATTTAGTAAAATAATCTACTGCTACGATGATATAGTCATGCCCCTTGGACGAGTGAGGGTTATATGTCATGAAATCGATAGCCCATTTCACAAAAGGTCCTACGGTGATAACAAGATACAAAGGAGCGAGGGTAGCACAGGTCTTATGATCATAAATCTGGCATGCATGACACTTTTGGATAGTGAGAATACAATTGCAAAATATGGTGGGCCAAAACTAACCATCACATAGGATCTTTTGTGCGGTGGCATAACTAGACAAATGACCACCACATTCCCTTGAGTGGCATTTATTAAGGACTTTCTCAACCTCCTCATGGGTGAGGAACCTTCGGAAAACTGTATCGATAACATAACGGTAAAGAGTGTCGGTGATGATGATGTAATTCTTGGCTTGGTATCCAATACATTGTTGTTTAGAGCAAGAGGTATCAGACCAGAAATTCTGTTTCTGGAGGTTTATCATAATGTCTCCATACCATGGGTTAGATGACAATATTATAAACAATGAATAGTCTAGAATGGAATATTTGGACATCGATTCAGAATCGGCAAAGGGAATGTCACATATTATCTTAGAGAAAACTAAGTATTTCTTGGACTTGGATTTGATGAATTCCAAATCAAAATCTTGTAGGATGACGATCCATTTGGAGCATTCCCCCTCGAATAATTGATGTGACAAAATATATGTCATAGGGTTGCAATCTAAAACAACTTTAGTTTTCCAGAGCAATACACAATGGTGAAACCTTTAGACAACTTGAACGATCACAAAAGCTAAATTTTCTACATGGGTGTACTTGATTCCAGTATCATTAATATTCTGACTCAAATAATATATCGAATTCTTAGTCCCTACATTGTCTTCCTGGACCAATACCCTTGCTATGATAGTAACTGCAGCAACGAGATACAGGAAATAATTGTACTGATAATTAGGGGAATATAATAGAGATACCCAAACTAGTACATCTTTCAAGGCACCCAATGCCTATTGAGCAACGTTGTCCCAATCAAAGGGAAACCCTTTTGTAAGCAGGTGAGTTAATCCTTTGGTCAACTCAAAATAATTAGGGACAAACCTCCACAAAAATTTAGCCTTCCCTGGGAGTTGTTAAAGCTGAACTAAGGAAGAATGCACAGGAAAATAGATGATTGCCTGAAATTTCAAGGGATCAATACGAATTCCATGTTTTGAATTGAAAAAACCAAGAAGTCGACTACAACTAATGCATAATGCACATTTTTGAGGATTAAGTCAAATATTATAATGTCTACATCGTAAGAAGATGGCCCTAAGATGCATTGGGTGATTAGCTTGATGTTTAGAGTGAGAAGGGAGATCGTCCAAATAAGGTTTCATGATATGTTTGATGTCATGGAAGGAATAATCCATCACCCTCTAAAATGTAGCCCTAATGTTATTTAAGCCAAAAGGGAGTTTATAGTAAGAAAATGTACCCCAGGGATAGATAAATGTAGTTTTAGGTTGATCCGCCAGGAGAATATTGATTTGATTATATCTAGAAAAACCATCCATAAATGAATATATCTCACAACCAACACAGACATCAACAATTTGGTCGATGAATGGAGTCGGGTAATTGTCCTTTGGACAAGTATGATTTATACCTTGATAATCGACGCATACACACATTGTTCCGTGTTTCTACATGATAAGAACAATATTTGACACCTAATCAGTCAAAGGAACGTGGTAGATGAAACATAGACGTAGAAGATTTTCAACTTTAGCTTTAATTGTGACAGCCTTCTTGGGATGGACCAGATAGAGGCACTGTCACACTGGTTTAACATTAGGATAACTTTTAATTTCATGCACCACTATATTTGGATTGATACCTGGAATTTCCTCATAAGAGGAGGAAACGACATCTCAAAACTCCTGAAATAGGGCTTTATAGGTCTTAATCTCATATAGAGAGAAATATGAACTGATGTGTAGATTCTCGAAAATACCTGGTTTAACTGAGATATTGATAGGTATCATCTCTTCGAAGTTCAAGAGGTTCTTTTCAGAATTGACTTCATGAATGGAAATGGAACTCGTAGAAAACTCGATAATGTAGGGTAGATATACGTCACTAATATTATCCTCAACGGAATCTAGTAAAGAGGAATGATGGTGATAAACATCCCACGACGCATCGTCTGGCATCATGATCTCCATGATGCTCTCATTAGTAGGGAAAATGCAAGAGAAATAATCATAGGGTGTTCCATAATCCAATGAATGATTGACCCAATTAATCGACAAAGAGAGATTGGAACAAGCCACACAAGCTGAATAGATGGCTTCATAATCTAGATCAATGGGGCTAAGCAACATTTAGTCACCAAAACTATCGATGCTAGTTTCATCTGGTACAATCCAAGGATCAGTTGGAATGGTAGAAGATGATATCATATTAATATAGGAAATCGAAGGGGAGTTGTTGGGAAGCAAAGGAGGAGGAAGTGAAAATTTTCCCATGAGAGAGGAATCCTTAAGTAGTCTAACCCCGACATGTTGGTAAGGGTGTAGAGTTTCCCCTACAAGAGGGACACTTCCTATAAATTGAGAATTAGAGGAAAAAAAGTGAGTTGATATATGGTTACGATCCCACCTTTATGGGGAAAGGTGATCATTTCAAAAATAAGTCGAAATGATAGCAACCATGGCATAAACTCATGTGCGACCCAATAGAATATTATAGTCAAGCAGTTTATCAATAACTTTGAATTCTATGTATACAAATTGGGCTCCTAATTCTACTTGCAAAGAGTTCAAAATACGCAAGGTTTATATGTTCGTCCATTGAAATCCTTCAAGGTGATCGATGACCAACTCAATTGAGGAGAACCAATTTCCTTTCAGCAGCACAAAGACATAATAGAGGTTGAGGCTTCCTCATCGACAATAGAACAATGGATGTTCTTACCATGAATGACAACCTAGATCATAAAAGCCAGTTGAGCCAGATGTTAAGGTGAATAGTTCTCATGATTGAAAACGACCAGGCTGGAATCTGAAGGATCAATACATCTGATAGAAGAAAGAAAAACCTTGTTCTAGGTAGGACAATTTTCCAACACCTCAAGAGTGGACATAGCTAAAGGAGACTGAGCCAGGTCCTCAACTACATTATAATTTTGAGAATCTATCGCACACGGGTCCTGAATAGTTCCCTTCGGAGGCTTAATGGTTAATTCCGTAGCAATTGTAGGTAGATTAGGATCCAATGGAGATGTTGTTGAACTAGTAGGTTGATCTGTTTCCTAACTGTTCGGAGGATTCACACTACCATAATGTTTACTTTGGGTAGCCGCCATAATATCATATTTAGGCTTTGTGGAGGAAAGCATTAAAACTGCGTTAGAGAAAGTAGGGTCCCAAGCAACCATGTGAATCTCCTAATTGGGAAATGGGTTGGTCAACACAACAGGTGAAGTAGAATATTTCAGAAATTGGTTCACTTCCACTTGGTGAGGATAGTCATGATTGAAGTGACCCTCGTTATAAATCAAACATGGATAGTGATGCTTTCGTTTCTCATCAAAGGACTAATAGAATTGTTTATCCCACAAATGAGAATCTTTCTTCTTCTTGTATTTACCTTTCTTCTTACTTCTTGGTTTCTATTGAGATTTTCCTTTATTGGACTAAACGAAATTAGTATCAGAAGTAGAAGCCATAAGAGGATTGGATGTAGGGTTTTGAGAAGTCATAAGAGCGGCACCAGATGGTTTAATTTTAGACTGTGAGTTGGCAGAACGAATCATGCCATCATCATCATGTGATTCTTTACCAGGAGGTTGAGCAACAATGTTCGAGTGTCGTAGAGTGTTTGGTATTTTCTCATAAAGCATGCCAGATTGTGTATAAATGAGATCCAAAAATTGGGCATGAGAAATCACTTGGTCTTCAGTCACCACTCCACCCTTAGCTACATCTTCTATCATTGATGGCAATAGATATTTAATGAACCATTCTTCTAAAAATTTATCGAGAACATATATTTTAACCAATCGACAATGGCATTGCCACTCACGAATATGATCTAAAATGTGAGTATCATTATTCTTCTTGAAATTGGTCAAAATTTTTGTTACAATATCATATCGTATGGATAACTGGAAATGTGTTAGGAACATAGTGGCTAAGGAACTGAAATCATGGAATGAAGCTCTAGGTAATTCAATATACCATTTAGCTTCGGAACCTATAAGCGTATGTCGGAAACGACACAATCGAATGGAATCATCATTAAGGGAATTCGAAGAACACAAAAAATGATAGGTTGACACATGTGTGGAAGGGTATTCTGCAAGATTCCCATTGAATTTTGGGATATGATAAGGCAATTTAGTAGGAATTATCAGCCACCAGAATGAGTGATGGGATCATTCATGAGCCGAGTCAAGTCTAGCAGTTCAAGGGTGGCCACAAACGGAAACTACTTGTTAAAATCTAGAGGTGAATAGCCTGTATAAGATAGAATAACATAAGAAATAGGTATATATGCTCCATAATAGGGAGGGTTATGATAAAGAGGAACCTGGGTACAAAGATAGGGAGGATTTTGATAACCATTATACACATATTCTTGTTGTGCGGATCCAGGATAGACTTGCAAATGCAGAAGTGGTTGGGTTTGGATTTGCTAGCCTTGATAAGGTACTTGAGGGATACCTTGAAAAGGATGATACTATTTCCCTGTTGGATTTTGCATAATTCAAACATAATTTGGAGTATGTGGAGGTTGAGCCATACCATATGTTGTTTGTCATATTGGGATTTGATGGATACCTTGTTCAAGCATTTGAGACTATAAAGTACCTTACAAAGGTTGAGTAATCAAGACCTGGGAAGTACTAGAATTGTAATAGATTGAGCCATAGTGGTAGCCTGTAAAGGTTGGATTACATAGTTTGAGCTTGTTGAGGCATATATTCATAGGTAGGAATCTGGGATGCAGATGGTATAGGTTGATAATATACATATGTACTCATAATCAAACTAGATTGGATGGGAAAAGTAGAGTTGCAAAGATTAGCAATCAAACTGGGATAAGGAGGATTCAATAAAGGCTGAGCACTAACATGTGGTATACCAATGACAGGTTTCCCCATGCCAAAGGAGGAGGGAATGACGGAGGAAAATTCCCACTAGATGAAGGGTACCCAACATAAGGAGAATTGGGTTGTTGAAGGTGTCCACTAACATAAGAACCAACCTACTGTTCAACTGTAATTGTAGGTGGAGGAGAAGGAGCAGACTATATAGTGGTCATTAGATAAGTTCCAGATGGAATTCTAGAAATAAATGCCATGGGAGAGGTCCAAGGACTGGATGCCGCACCAGAGAAGGTACCAAACAACGACTAATAACCAGGTGGGATGGATGGGCCACCGTATAGATGTGTCTCTAGTGATGTCACAAACATGGATGAGGAAGAAACATTTGATGTCTCATCCATAGTATCATGTACATGCTAGGAAACCATAGCGTATTCAGTCATGGTTAACAATACCAAAGATGATTGCTGCTAGAAACTCATTGGTGAACTGAAAGGAAGGGAATTGGATAAAGGAACTTGGGATATAATTTGAAGAGGAGGAAGAGGATAATCCTGATAAAGATGAAACCCTCTCAAATGAATAGGAGAAGAGGGACAAGGTTCTTCCTCTGGGATCTCTTCAATACTCTCAAGGCTAGGTGGAAGAGGTTCATCGGCAGGCCCAAGATATATAATTGGCAGTTATGTCTGAGACAATGGAAGAGACGAGGAAGGTCCTGAAGTAATAGGTGAATATGGCTAAGGTACCTCAGGTTGAGTAACCTTACGTAATAACGTGTTTGATTTAGTAAATTTAGGCTCAATAATATCAAGAAATAATGGTTCAAGTACTTATGTTTCGATTGTGTCATATTCACCGGCAAGAGAAGATGTAATATTGGGCTCAATACTCAAAGGGAAGGATGACTCTGGTGGATCAATTTCAGGAGGATGACCAAAAGTAGTTCCCGAAGTTATTGATTTAGTAGTTTGCTATGCTTTTGATTATGGCTAGGAGTTGCCTTTGGTGGAAAAGGAGGCTTGCTTTGCATTCTACATGAATGACGGAGGGTAGGTGTTTGTTCTTCCATGTTGGATTAATAAATTTTAACAATTAACACAAAAAATAAATAAATAAAGGGATAAAACTAGGCATAAAGGTTTACCAAGAAACCATGAACTGCCATATACACCTTGGAGAACCAAGGACTTAACGTACGTGAAATAAATCTCCCCTAATTCTATGTTTAGTGTATCACGGTATACAAGGTGGCTGAATCGGTTACCTATGGCGAGGATAGAAATTTATGGTGGAATTCCAAAATATACTCGATAGTACATGGAAGTGTAGTCCGTAGTAGTGTTGTATAATGTGTAACCGTTCGATGAGAGTGTTCCCATATACTTATCATGCGTGGAGTGCCATCCAATATACCCAAATGTACACATAGAATGATTCGATACACTTACATATGTGGAATGGGATAACACCCTCAAGATACAATGCTAGAAAACAACGACAACTCCTACATTTAACGGCGCCAGAAAACGTCTCTAGCCTATGCCTCTAAATGTTTGTGTTAATGTTACAAATTCTCCTTAGGTTGATTCAGTAAATTTTAATGTTTATCTTTAATTAAGTTTCAGTTTTATGGCTCATTGCGAGTCTCACCTGAATTCCCTAAAATGCAAGCTAACATGAAGAAATGAAATCTTTCACTTTTAATGAAAATCTATCTAAAGAAGGGAAGAGATAAAGAGTATGCAACATACAAAATGCAGCAAACAATATGGCAAGTGTAATTCCCTTTAAACGCAATTGTTCCAAAGTTTATGCACACACAAACCCTATATGTCAATGCAGAGAGATTTTTATTTTCAATTTTACTTAATTTTTAAACATGATGAAAACAAAGATACATGTCTAATCACTGATAAAAGAAAAATTTTTAGAATGATGACTACAACACCAATTAATTCAAGTACTCAATGATCAAAAAAATCCTTACCAAAGGCACTCAAACTAAAATCAAACCGAAAGGAAGCTTTTGAGAGACCACAAGACACTCAAAGAGTCAAGGAAGAGCAGTTGGAACAATGATGGACAGAGAGAAAAATCATACAAAAGAATTTTTTTGCATGAACAAGGGCCAACACATGTGCTAGATGGGCACCTTGTTATGCAACACAGGCATAGGTAAAGGCTCAGGGGAGATGCAACACCTTGTCTCTAGCCTAGGGGGAGTGTTGATTAGGGGATGCAAGGTACTGACACAAAATTGCAATTGGAACTCAATGAAAGGTCTTCCTAGGTATATTCTTGATTGAATATTATAGTGAAGGCCTGAAGAAGAGGTAGAACAAGCACTAAGGACAAGGAAAACACCAAGGTAGTACATCGTTCCCCAGTATGGTCACTAATTTGTTATATAGAATCTGTGATTGTGGACAGAAGTATCTTCCCTAGACTTGATGGCCTAGTCTAGAACAACAAAAAGCAAAGAAGTTAATGTTTTCGTTAAAGTTAATGGACAATGGGTTGAGGCCTACTTGGAATCTTTTGTAAGCTTCACTCCTCTCTTGGATTATATGCTCTAATCCTAGCTTTGGTCAGTATAATTAGAACCTGTACAACCAAACAACACAAGTCAACGATCTACGACATCTATGTAGCATCATCCAATCACTCTATTCAATGGATCAACATGGAATTGAAATACCTGAAAACATAACATCACATGTAGGAAAACAATGAACTCTTTGTATTAATAGAAATGGATAGAGTTACAACCAACTATAGGAGTTGATCTTGTAGAATAGCTCCTCCAAGTTGACTTGTCCTTCCTTGCCACAAAGTATACCTCTATGTCACCCTAATGCATGGAATAATTACTCTCACAGTAGCAACATGCGGGTAAAATCTATCTCCAAAATCCAACCCCTAGCCTGTGGATGGCAACAAATATATAGAAGAGTATAATAGGTTAAGAGTTATTATCCATTTACCAATCTAGGTTTGAGATCCACTCTTGATGGGAGAATGAGATCAAGGGATAAGGGGTCAAATCTCCAAGGTAGGATAGGATAGGATTCGAGACTTTCATCCAAGGTAAATAGTTATAACAACTTCTAGAAGCTTCTGGAAGAGGAAGCTTTAGGATCCTTTATATTTTTCCTGAATTTATAGAATCAAAACACCCCTAGCATGGGGGAACCTGTTGGTGATCAATGCAGGTCCAAAGAGGGCCAACCTTCTAGAAAACGCTAGTCCCTAAGGTAGTACAGTGTGTTGGTCCTTAAAATAATTGAAATGAAGGAGTAAAGGGAAGAAATTCGGGGATTAGGGAGAGTCATTCTTAGGGCTTTGTTCAAGGATGATGACAAGGGTTAAAAGGATGTTGGTTGATCGAGATGATAGGCCCATTGACCAGATATGAAAAAATGGCCTATAACAGAGCTACAAGAGAAAAAACTTGAGGAAAGATATATATGAAACAACGAAGTTAAGTGTGATAATAATCACATAACTTCTCTATGTTTCTTGATTTTTCTCTACTTTCTGCCATCATCCTATGTTTGAAACAATTAGAACCATTTCTGGTTCACAACTTGTGTTCGGATGGGGTTCTTTTTCTGAATCTAAACTCTCAAAAACATGTGATACCTTTGTACCCCCTATCTTGTTTTCTATAGAGTCTTGTTTTCCTCTTGTTCTGGTGCTTGGGTTTCCTATAGCTTGGTGTTATCCTACATATGGGGTACTAGACCATGCTAAGGTTATGCATTTACTTGTGCTTGGTTTGGTTGGTTCTGCATGATTTCTTCCCCATCGTCTTCTAGGAGGTGAGGATCGAAGGACTAACATCCTTTTGGTTTATGGGCCTACATCTTCTTCTTTTCTAGAATCTATTTTGCCTATGCACATGTATTCTACAAATGTACCGTTTGAAAGCATATTCAGTGTCTCAATGATGTATTCTCATAATATAATACTTATGTCCACTAAATGTTTTTTCGTTTTAGTTTAATGTGGTTAGGTATACCTTTGGTAAGGTATATCTCTACATAGGTTACAGTGAAGGTAGAAATACCTTTCTTTATTCTTTCAAGGACCATTTTTTTTAATTTTACCATTGTGTTTCCAATTTTATCTAAGACCTTGTTGTTCTAGAGGGTTTGGGGGATATTTGAGAGTCTCACCCATACCAACATAATTGATTCCACCATATTTGTGGCATTAAAATCCAGGAACCATGTGGTGAAGAAGCACCCATCTCTTCCCCAAGACTAGGGTCCATCATTCAAGACATTCTCTAGATCTTTCTATGTATCAAAATGTAAAACAAAGAAACCTTTGGAACATAAATAGATGTCACAATTGCAGGTCCAATATGTAAAGCATTAGATCTAGGCCAAAACCCATTGAACTTGCATATTATAGCCTTGGATTAGTGAGTAGTAAAAAGTAAGTTTACCTCTGTGGCTGGTGCTTGATCCATTTTTCTACTATGTAGGGTTATGGGTTGTATTAGAGTTGATATCTTGGGTTGATAGTCCTCCCTTTCATTGCATCCTTAAAAGAGGCAGAACCACTAGGGTTTCTGGATCTCGCAGCTCCACCATACAAACTTAGATTCAAAATAAATAATTGTAATTGAGGATTCGAATAACAGCAAATCATACATTCCCTCAAGCATCAACAATTATGAGGATTTGAATACCGCACAAAATAAATCTTCATTTAACAACAAAGCAGATCTCCCAGACCAAACTTCTTCTCCAATTATCTTCAAAAGGACGAACACAACAGATCGCAAAGCTAAGACACCAATGTTCCAAGAACCAGAAGAGATGAAGGAGATGCAAGATAAAGGAAGCTGGAAGACCGTAGAGAAAAAAAGAAAGCTATAGCGCCAATCTCACCAAGAAAGATGAGAAGCCAGACAATTAAGAACTAAGAAAATTATAGGTCTGATAGAACAATTTGGTCTCAGTGGACGTTAACCACGACCATCACCGTCATTATCATTATTCACATTTTCTATCATTTAACATTGTTATATTGTCGCTTTGCATTCAAATTTCTTATTTCATCAGTTTTTGTTATTCAAGTTATTAAGAATCTCTATCATCTTAAAGCATTGGGTAACTAAGAAAAATTAAAATTTAAATGACCGTATTAATCTTAGACATATTTAACATATTTAAGCTAATCAAATAACTACATGTTCAATTTTTTTTGTATAACCGTGCATAACTAAAAACAACTTAGATCCATCTTAACCTTGGATATATCAAACATCGAGAGGGACCAAATCTCTCGAGGTGCAAACCTTTCCTCACGTTTTGCATACAAAAAAGAGGTTTGCACCTCGAGAGATTTAATCATTTTCGGTGCTTCATAGATTAAGATTAATTATAATACAAATTCAAATTATTATTATTATTATTATTATTTTATTAAAATATCATTTTAGACATATTTTTTTATTATTATATAAAAATATAAAAATAAAATATTTATTAAAATAATAAATAACATGAATTATTATTGAATTTAAATTTATTAAATATTATAAATATCAAATTTTTAATTATTTAATAAAAGATAAATTAATACATAGATAATAAATAAATAGATAAGTAATTAATAAATAGATAATAGAATATTAAAATATTTATAATAATATTTAGTGCAGATAAATGAAGTTTATTTAGATAGTTATGATCTTGTTATTTTTTTAGTTATATATATATAAATAATATGGTTTTTGAGTATGTATTATTGATAAATCATTATATTGTAATAAAGTTTATTTATTAAAATAATTAATTTAGTTAATTTTTATAATTTCGTATAATAATATGAAATATAAGTATTTTAATACTTATTTTTATTTATTAATCATTTAATTTATATATTTATAATAAATAAAAGCTAAATTTTAATAAATCATTGAACAATGAATTCATAATAAATTATAATTTTTTAAATAAAAAATTTCGTTTTATAGATTAATATAAATTTATTCTATCATTTGAGGTTTAATAATTTATAGAATACTCCCCTTACAGAATTTGTACAGGATCGACTCAAATGGAGTAAGCAATGCTTATGGATGGACGAAGTATTTATGGATAAATAGAAGTCAAATTGAATGGAAAGCTGAGTATGTATGGGCATAGTAGTTAGAGCTGGTTGATATTTCAGCTTTAATTATTTTGTTTAATTTGGGATATATTTTAGGTTTGAGATCATTTCTAAAAAATAATAATGGTATAGTTATGATACAGAGCAATATCATTTATAAAATGATATAATGTGAATTGTTGTTGGGTCCCTATAATACTAGTGATTACCCCATTACTATTGTAGTTATACCCCTTATTTATATTGTTGTGCCCCTATTACCCCCATATTGTTATTTCTGTGCCCCATAGAATCCCTCTATTGTTATTTTTGTGGCTTTATATTTTTATTGTTAGGTCGGTTGGATTACATGGTGACTCCTTAGACTCCTATATATAGAAAGGAGGTTTTGTCATTTGTAACATCCAAGAATTGTTCATTTATGTAATGTAAAGGAGGTTGCTCCCTCGAAGAGGCTGAATTCTAAGTCGTGGATCTCTCTTTTCTATCTTTTTGTGAGCTGGTTTCATAACATTTGGTATCAGAGCTTTGGATTCTAGGGTTTCGCTGCTCCAAATAGGTCATCGTGGCATTTTCGCTATAACTTTTTCTCTGTAATGTTTTAGAAGTCACAAAAATAACCCATTTGAGAAGAATTGGTGCTGAACTTTGCGTCCGAATTTCAGAGCTTTTAGCGCGATATTTTCGGAGATATGATCTGAGGAATGTGGCCTTTTTGCAGGCTCCTGAATTACATTCAAAACAGGTGACCTCGGGAAAATCGTCATAACTCTCTCTCTGAGGATCAGATTGAAATTTCGTAAAAAGTTACAGAAAGAGGACGGACTTTAGTTTCTTGTGGGTGAGTTTCAGATTCAAAGGTTGAAACCGTGACTCGTGGCGCGTCGTACAAGTTCGCTCTACTGAACCAGTCTAAAAGAAAGTCACTGTGGAAGATTTCACATAACTCTTCCTTGGAGAATCCAATTTGACTCAGACTTGTGGCATTGGAAAGAGGACACAGAAGGCTACTACAGATAGCAATTTCAGAACTGGATGATCCGAAATTACAGAGATACATCAGATTCAATATCAGGCTTCTATAAAGTGAAAAAAGGTGTGTAGTTTTTTTTTAATTTTTGTGTAAGCTTGGTTTAACGGAATTCAAAGGGCATAGTAAAGCATTATTATCGGTAACTGATGCCCCGAGGAAAGAAAATGCAAACACCTAGTAAGGAACCTGAAAGCTCTAGCATGACTCATGAAGAAGAGGAAGAAATGCTACATGATATATCCAAATTACAAGAACAAGTGCAACAAATGTCACGCTCACAAAAGCTAACAGAAGCTAAGATAAGTGGCGTGGAATCTAAGATAAATGGCGTGGAATCTAAGGTAAATGGCGTGGAATCTAAGTTAAATGGTGTGGAATCTAAGATAAAGGGCATGGAAGCTAAGATAGATGGCATGGAAGCTAAGATGGATGGCATGGAAGCTAAGGTGAATGGCATGGACGCTAAAATTGATGGTATGGATGATAAGATGGATGAATTGAAGAAGTTGCTACAAGAAAGGGTCACTAATGGTGAAAAGGTAGTAAAGGAAACTCATGATGAGAACAAAAGAAATGTTAATCATGATTCCATAGACTCTAATGTTGGATCGAAGACTCACCATTTTCCAAAAATCGATATGAGGAAGTTTGATGGCAAGGATCCCGCCACATGGATATTACAGATGGAGCAATTCTTCGATCTCAATAATGTGAAAAACCCACAAAAGGTACGTATGACAACTTTATATTTGGAACCAAATCAGTTTGTATGGTATCAATGGCTTTGTTCTCGTAAACAATTTATCACTTGGGCAATTTTTACGGAAGAATTGATAGCACATTATGAGGATACAAAAAGCAACACTTTTTTTAGCCAATTGATAAGTCTCAAACAAAAGGGTTCAATAATGGAGCACATTGAGGAGTTCCAAAAATTGAACATAAGGGTAAAAGATATTCCAGAGGAGCATAGGATTGATGTGTTCATAGGGTCTTTAAAGGATAATATCCAACATGATGTGCGCCTTTGGGAACCTGATTCATTAGAGAAGGCATTCAGGTTAGCAAGAAAAATGGAAAGCAAAATTATGGCAACTAGGAAGCATACCGTTCACAACTATAAAGACGGAAGTGTTGTTGCCCATAGTCTTCCACAACCTACAAGGTTGACACCACAACAATTGGAAGAAAAAAGAGCAAAAGGGCTTTGTTACAATTGTGATAGCAAATACACAAAAGGTCATAAGTGTGCTGAGAAGAAATTATTCTACATAGATTGTGAAGAGGAAGAAGAAAAGGAGCAAGAAAGGTCAAAAGAAGAGGATATATTCCAGGAACAAAGCCTAGATGAAGAACAAATAAATCCGACCATATCTTGTAATGCATTGGCGGGAATTACCACTCCTCAAACCATCAAGATAGAAGGACAAATCAAGAAAAAAAAGGTAATAGTGTTGATTGATTCAGGAAGCACCCACAATTTTATTCATTGTAGGGTAGCAAAAGAATTGAATTGCTTCCTATATCCAGCACCAGAGTGTCAAGTGATGATTGCAAATGGAGGAACAATAAATTGCTCTGGAAAGTGCCATAATATCAAGCTATCCATGGGAGAATATGTATTGACTAGCCCAATGCTTTCCATTCCAATGGGAGGTGCTGATGTTGTACTAGGAGTCCAATGGCTACAATCCTTGGGTACAATAGCTTTTAATTTTCAAGAACTTTTCATCAAATTTTCTTCGGAAGGAAAGGAAGTTGAATTAAGGGGTATTGCAGGGAAACCAGGAAAGATAATCAGCTCTCATGGTATGACAAAGCTTCTAAAAAAGGAGCAAAGAGGTGTAATTGCACAATTATGCTCGCTAGATGTTTCCACATTGGAATCATCTATTTCTCCAGATCTCCAAAAAGTCTTGGACAATCATTCCAAGGTATTTGAGACTCCCAAGGGTCTCCCACCTATGCGTGATCATGATCATGCTATTCATCTGATTCCAGGAAGTGTTCCTCCAAACATCAGGCCGTACAGATATCCCTATGTCCAAAAAAGTGAAATTGAACGTATGGTTGCAGAAATGCTAGAGGCTGGTATAATTCAACCGAGTCAAAGTTCTTTCTCAGCTCCAGTAGTATTGGTGCACAAGAAGGATGGATCATGGCGCATGTGTCCAGATTATAGGGAGCTCAACAAGCTCACTATTAAAGATAAGTTCCCCATTCCTGTTATTGATGAATTACTGGATGAATTGCATGGATCAATTTACTTCACCAAGTTGGATCTTCGTTCGGGATATCATCAAATCAGAATGAAGATTGAAGACATTCCAAAAACGACATTTAGAACTCATGAGGGTCATTATGAATTTTTGGTCATGCCTTTTGGCCTTACCAATGCACCTTCAACATTTCAAGGTTTGATGAATTCAATTTTCAAACCATTCCTTAGAAAATTTGTGTTAGTATTTTTTGATGATATACTAATCTACAGCAAGTCTTGGAAGGATCATGTTGAACATGTTGACAGGGTGCTACAACTATTGGAGGAGAAACAATTATATGCAAAAAGATCCAAATGTTTCTTTGGAGTCCAGGAGGTGGAATATTTGGGTCATATTGTATCTCATGAAGGAGTTAAGGTAGACCCTAGCAAAATTAAAGCCATTAAGGAATGGAAAATCCCCACATCCATAAAGCATCTGCGAGGATTTCTTGGGTTGACAGGGTATTATCGCAAGTTTGTTAAGAATTATGGGAGAATAGCAGCACCTCTAACAACATTATTGAAGAAAGATTCATTTTCATGGACTCCGGAAGCAACAAAGGCCTTTGAAAATCTTAAAGAGGCAATGTGCCAAGCACCGGTCTTAGCTACACCGGACTTCACAAAAACCTTTATTGTGGAATGTGATGCTTCAGGAAATGGAATTGGTGTTGTTCTAATGCAAGATGAAAGACCCATTGCTTTTGAAAGTCGTCCAATCAAGGGAAAGTTTTTAAGCAAAGCTATTTATGAGAAGGAAATGTTGGCAATACTCCATGCACTTAAGAAATGGCGACCCTACCTAATGGGAAGACACTTCAAGGTAAAAACGGATCATGATAGCCTTAAATACTTTTTAGAACAAAGATTATCCTCTGAAGAGCAACAAAAGTGGGTCACAAAGATGTTGGGTTATGACTTTGAAATCATCTACAAAAAAGGGAAGCAAAATGTGGTGGCAGATGCACTCTCAAGAAAGGATGAGGATGTGGAAGCATTGTTGTGTGCCATTTCTATTATCCAACCAGATTGGATAAACGAAGCAAGGGAGGAATGGAAGAATGAAGAAGAAGTGTGGGCACTTATTCGAAAGCTACAACAAGATTCCAGTACTTCTGATACATTTAGCTGGAAAAATGATTCGTTATGGTACAAAGATCGCTTATACCTCTGTAAGAATTCCCAGCTAAAACAAAAGATTCTTATGGAATTGCACACTTCTCCCTTAGGAGGGCACTCAGGATTTTTAAAAACTTACCACAGGGTTAAGAAGGAATTTTTTTGGGATGGCCTTAAATCAGATATTCAAAAGTTTGTGGCAGAATGTTTGGTTTTCCAGCAAAATAAAGTTGAAACAATTAAGACACAGGGTCTATTACAACCTTTATCCATTCCAAGCTAATGTTGGGAGGAGGTTTCAATGGATTTTATCACAGGTTTACCCAAGTCTAAGGGAAAGAGTGTCATCATGGTGGTAGTTGACAGACTTACCAAGTATGCACACTTTTGTGCATTATCACATCCATTTAAAGCCAGTACAGTTTCTACTGCAATTATGGAAACAGTTCAAAAGCTACATGGAAACCCAAAGATTATTGTAAGTGACAGAGATCCCATTTTCACTGGAAATTTTTGGACAGAATTATTTTCTTGTCTTGGTACTCAGTTAGCTCATAGCTCATCTTATCATCCTCAATCTGATGGGCAAACTGAGATAGTAAACAAATGTTTGGAAGGATATCTTCGTTGCTTTGTATCTGATAAACAGACACAATGGGTCAAATGGTTGCCTCTGGCTGAATGGTGGTATAACACTTCCTTCCATACAGCAACAAAAATGACCCCATTTATGGCACTTTATGGGTATCAACCACCATCCATCACATCATATTTAAGAGAAAATTCTAAGGTTCAGGTAGTGGAACATCACATCGAACATCAACAACAAGTCCTCCAACTCTTAAAGGATAACCTCGTGTTGGCACAAAATAGAATGAAACAACAGGCAGATCAACATCGCAGTGAAAGAAGTTTTGATGTAGGTGATTGGGTATTCCTACGGCTACAACCATATAAGCAAATGTCCCTAAAGCAAGCTAAGAAGGATAATAAATTATCACCAAAGTATTATGGTCCATACAAGGTGTTGCAAAAGATTGGTACTATGGCATACAAATTGGAGCTTCCTGCAGCTTCTCGATTGCACCCAGTCTTCCATGTTTCATGTTTAAAGAAGGTTATAGGTGACAAGCTTCCAATTCAAACAATATTGCCAGAACTTGATGAGGAAGGAAAAATTATATTGGAACCGGAAGCAGTCACAGAAACAAGAACTCGACAGCTACGAAATCGATCAATTTCAGAGTATCTTATCAAGTGGAAGAACTTATCCGCTGAAGATTCCACATGGGAGGATGAGAATTTTATGCAGAAGTATCCAGAACTACTCAAGCGTTGAGGACAACACTTTTTTGAAGGATGGGGGCATGTTGGGTCCCTATAATACTAGTGATTACCCCATTACTATTGTAGTTATGCCCCTTATTTATATTGTTGTGCCCCTATTACCCCCATATTGTTATTTCTGTGCCCCATAGAATCCCTCTATTGTTATTTTTGTGGCTTTATATTGTTATTGTTAGGTCGGCTGGATTACATGGTGACTCCTTAGACTCCTATATATAGAAAGGAGGTTTTGTCATTTGTAACATCCAAGAATTGTTCATTTATGTAATGTAAAGGAGGTTGCCCCCTCGAAGAGGCTGAATTCTAAGTCGTGGATCTCTCTTTTCTATCTTTTTGTGAGCTGGTTCCATAACAATTGTAATAAGGAAAAAAGATGGTTATAATGTGCATTGTGAGAGAAAAAGAATTAGTTCTGGATATCATTTAAAATTGTTTTGATTTGGATTAGTTGAAGGTTTATTTTTTTAAGATATTAGGAAGAAGGTCTATTCTCCAAAACTTTAAAGCATTAAAGCATTTTACACATGGCATGACTTTTTTCTATTATTGAGTGTATATATTCTTGTAATGATAAACTAATTAAATTTTAATAAAAAAATTTACTTTATAAAAATAAAAAATATTTTTATATTCTAAATATAAATACAATATCATCCAAAATGTATTGCTACATAAAACAAGTTGATAAATTAGTGAAAGTCACAAAAACCATTAAATAATCTTTATCTTCCCATTTTCATATCCCCTTACCTTAAGCATAAAGGAATTCTTTATGCTTAATTCTTTTTAAGACAGATCTTATAGTTAACACTCTCACATACTAATATAATATCAATATGTGATGATGTTTCCAAATAAATTGGTAATATAAGAACTCTGGTATAATTATGGTGTTGTTAATTTATGTGATGATGTTTCCAAATAAATTGGTAATATAAGAACTCTGGTATAATTATGGTGTTGTTAATTTATTTGTGGAATTTGATATTAAAATGTGGTATATGATTATTAAATATTTTTACAATGTTTTGTATTTCAATTAATTGGATAAGTGTATATATTTCGAAATAGGGTTTGTATAATTTTAATTTAATTATTTATCATTATTAGGCGGACAGTGTGATTTAACCTACATAAAATATTTTAGAATATTCATAATAATATACACAAATTAAAAATTGACATTTATCTCCAAAGTAATTATGTTATTTTTGTCTTTTTTATTACACTGATTGATTAAAAGAAATAGCATATAAAGAAGTGTAATACAAAGTGAATTATGGTGTTTTGGGCATGTATTATTCATAAGCCATGACATTGACCCATGGTATTGTAATGAAGACTATTTGCAAATTAAGAATCTCCATGATAAAGTTACAGTAAATCTTCATATGAATCTTGTTCATGTTTTCTTAAATGTATATGTGTTTAACTTATATAATATTTATTGATAATAGTAATAATAATAATAATAATAATAAGTTATAATTTAATTAGTTTTTATAATAATAATTACTATTATTTTTTAATTTTGGCATTTTAAACTGGGTATATTTTTTAACTAAATTTTATTTTTTTTAAATATAAAAATATAGACTTACTTATTTCTTAATTTTTATTAATTTATTATAATGATAACATTATTTTTATTTGATTTTAAAAATGTTATTAATATTAATATTAAATATATCAAAAATGTGATTTTATTATTACTTACATTAATATTTCATATCAATTTTTTTTATTATAATCATTATTTTAATTTATCTTTTTATTTCAACATTTTTATTATAACATATATTATTAATTTTAAAATAAGATTTGACAAAGTTTATATTAGGTATGGAAGCATCCACAAAATTAGAGAGGATGGTCTCGAAGGTTAGAGCTTCTTTGATTGTGGGTTAACCCATTAGTATAGTGTTATCGACAATTGTTGATAGGTAGATGGAGGAATGGAGGGCCCATTGAGTAGGCCTTTAAGAGAACCTTTAGAGACTCTATGATCTAGAGATCTTCTTGGAACTTCTACTATGAGGAGGAAAATGTAAGGAAGTAAAGGATTGCTTTCTTTGATGTCGTGTGAAGGAAAGAAGGTTGAGGAGTGAGATCCATTGACTAGGATGGAGAAGAAAGCTTTAGATATGATGTGCATAACCTAAGAAATCCAACCATGAGTCGAAAGCTTTTAATATATGCAATATTTAAATTTGTCAAAGGGTTTAGACATGTCTAGTTCAATGATCATCCTTGTGTGGTTGGAGATCAAAAGGGAGTGGATGTGTTCATGAGAATTGATAATATTGTCAAGGATTTGTCTTTCCTCTACATATCCTAATTGTTCTTGAGAGATTATAGAGAGTAGGCACAACTAAGACCCTAAGAGGAGAGCAATATTTACAATTCTATTTGTTATTTAATACACCCTAAAACCCATGACAGTACTTGATGGCATGCTCACCATACATACATGACCATGATCATGTTTGAAAACTCTAGGGTCCCTCGATTTACTGACTGCTTTGCTCCATATTTTCCGACAACACGCTTTACAAATCTAACTCCAGATGTGATAGCAAGCACTGGAGGATAACACGATTCCATTATAGCATTCAATGCCATCTCCATGCCAAAATTTTCAAATGCTATCATCCCACCCAAGATTTCAATCTAAAGGGTTTCCCACGAGATTTCTGAAATGAAATAAACCTGCCTAAGATTTCAAACTAAACGTTTCCCGCAAGAATTTTGAAATGGAATAAACCCATAGCAGGATTGTCGTCGAGTCCCCGAATATGAGTTTATCGAGGATGCTATTTATGTCTTTGATTAGTAGAAGTCTAGGACTAAATACAAGAGATCCCAAATGGTGTGATATTGAATGGGATGCAACAACCGAGCATTGCAAATGAACTATTATCTTCCGCGACCCCATTTCAAACAATGGGAATGGCTCCTCAGATAGACTCTACACTCCTCACCCTCCTTTACCAAGGCCAACTAGAAGGTCTTGATTTTTAGCTACAGGTTGGAAGTTGGATTATCATGCTTTCTATAACCAATTAACTAGTAATGAGTACAGGAGACATGCTGCAGGTAATTCTATGATAACGATTTAGTGGTTGTTGTTTGATGGATTGAATGTTCATATAAATTATGGTTGAAGGTGTTGAGTAATGTAATATGTAGAAGTGTTGTTCATAGGGTTGTACAAAATAGAAAAAGCAACATTCTCTCTATTGCATATCTATGTGGACCCCCTCTACGACAATCATAAGGTCTGCGCCAAGGCCAGTACATTAATAAAATCCACTATTGTACAGACCACTGACGTGGAATGAATGTTTGAAAGAAAAAACAAAGAATTTACATGGAACTCTTGAATTATTCAAATTAGATGATCATTTAGTTATGCTCTCGAACTGAGAGGCCGATAATCTTTGAAGGAAATTTGTACTTGCATCAAATCCTCTTTTCTATGACGATATCAATTGGTTGAATGGCTAAGAAGTTACTCATAAATTATATTGCTGCCAACTCCTTGATGATGCTTGGTTCCCTCAGTGTTGTATTCACAAATGGTTGTTGGAAACGTCTAACTTTTGGAATTTATTTCATGTATTCACTATGTAGTATATGGAATGTTTTATAGAATCTCTTTGTTTTAACGTTACAAATATTGTGAACACTTTATTTGTCATAAATATATTGTCTTATAATGACTAATGACAATTTCTTTATGGAGGCTCACCGGATCTATTCATGAATATCAACTCAATCGAAATCATAATTTATAAAAATTATATTATGACAAAAATAATTTTTTTATTTTAATTGTATTTAGATTTCACAAGTGTTTTTGAAAATAAAAAATATTCTAAATTTTAAATCAAATTTTAATATATCAAAAATATTTAATTTTATATATATATATATATATATATATATATATATAATTTTTTTAATTTGTTTATTTTTTAAATTAAACTAAATAATATAAAAATCAAATTTTTATATATAACAATAATTTAAAATAGAATAAAAATAAATTACAATATACTAAAAATAATAGTACATAATTAATTACTAAATATATTATTTTAATATTATATCCTTTTAAATTTAATATTTTTATTTTAAAACAATTTCTCTATAATTTTCCATATTTCCATTTCATCCTCAACTTTTTTATAATACATAAGAAATAAATATAAGTTGTGGCATATAACCTTTGTTAATATATATACACATTATCATTAAAACTAAGAACTATTAAATTTAATATTTTTATTTTTAAACAATTTCTTTGTAATTTTCCCATTTCTATTTCATCCTCAACTTTTTTATAATACATAAGAAATAGATATAAGTTGTGGCATATAACCTTTGTTAATACATATACCCATTCTCATTAAAATTAAGAATTATTAATAGATTTATTTTATTTTATTATTAAGAATTATTAATAGATTTATTTTATTTTATTATTAGTAAGTTTTTTTTTATTATTATATTTATTTAATTTAATAATTTTGAAAAGATTTATGTCGAACGTTTTATTATTAATAATATATTTATTTTATTATTTTAACTAAATTTTAATAATATTTTAAAGTTTAAACATGTAATTATGTTATTTTCCAGATTCTCTGTTATGATGAGATAAATGCTATACTCTTTTTTCTAATTTATCCTCCTAGTTTGAAACACAATGTCCAACTCTTGGATCTGCTTACCCTTATTCTCTACTTAGACAAGGCTCCTACCCTAATCAGTAATGAGAGAATAATAGTTGCTCATATCTAATAGGGGATAATGGTTGAAATAGGAGGGGCAAATCTGAGACCAACCATACTGATTTGTCTAGCCACTCAAATAGCTAGATATGAAATAGTCATAACATAGATCGGGGGAGAACTTTACCTTGAGCTATGTTAAATTCCCTCTTCTCCTTTCTCTGTTCTGGTAAGGAAAATAGTGATATCCTAATCAAATCTATGAAATTTTCTTCTTTACTATTTCATTTTTCTTAAGAAACCCCTGTTTTTTTGTTCCTATGCCAGTCAGAGTGTGCTTCATGAAGTTTTTCTTCTCAGAGTGTGCTTCATGAAGCCTTCCTTCTCCGTGAATAGAAGAATGAGAGAAATAGTGGAAGATATCCCACATTGGATTGTTAGCAAAGTTTATGTATTCAATTGTAGTGACACCCAATGAGTTTATACAAAGAAGACATACAATCAATCAAAATTTCAGTAGCACCATCACCTTTTTAGGAAGGTTGGAAATTGACTCCAAAGGAGAAAACAAAATAAATGATGGGTTGGTTGGCCTCTAAATTTTTTATTTTATCCATCATATCTAGGTTAATAATGTACTTAGGACTTGGTCCAAAGGCGGGTGGTTCCATAGCGCCTAAGGTTTGGATAACCTTCTCCTTAGTCTTTGTTGTGAACCTTCTAGTTGCATGATTGATTGAGGTTTGAAGTTGTCTATTACATTCTATTTCCTATATACTGCAAGCTAATTACCCAATTAGCGACTTGATTGGCTGCTCTTTTGAAGTAGATGAACTTGTAGGTCTTCATATTTCCTTATCTGTGGTACCTCCCGATTTCCAAACATGGCTTATAGTTCTTTCCACATAGATAGTCAAAAATTAGCTTTTAATTACCTTTGAATATAATATGTTTGAAAGGCAGTGATATGCTTTCTTTAATCTCACAAATTTGTGCTGGAAATTCTACTTGATTTCTCTTTTGGCCTATGAATTGGAATATGATACCTATTATTTTACCCTCATGGTTTTTGAATACCTCTCCGAGAGTAGCTGGTCCTTGATTTCATTTGGAGGTTCCATCAAAGTTGTACTTTAATTATCCCATATTTGGTGTTATTGTTTCTCATTGTTGTTGGCATTTCCCTTAAGAGCTTAAAGTTCCCCCTTGTACTTTAATAGATTCCTTTTGTAGCTGCAACAACCCCCATTTCGGCTTGGTGTTTCTTTTACAATAAATGGGGACCCTTATTCTTGTGATCAAATTGCTTCTCATTTTGCTTGCTTTTGGTCTTAACATAGTTACCGATCAAATGAGAAAGTCAACTAGTACCCCATTTTTTGAGGTAGCAAAAAAGCACCTGATTTTGAAAAGTGGTGATGCTAGAATACACTTTTTTTTAGCATATTCTTGGAACTTTAAACTTTTTTACGTATCAAGTATGAACATTTTTTTTTCAATGTTAGTGATTTTGATGCTGATTTTGAAAAGTGTTGATGCAACATCAACACATTATTTTAGAGGGTTTATTTTTGTCACTTTAAATTTTTTTATGTATCAAGTGTGAACATTTTTTTTGTTAGTGATTTTCATCTTGATTTTGAAAAGTGTTGATGAGCATCAACCCTTTTTGTTTAGCGGACTTAGTTTTTACACTTTATATTTTCTAATGAATTAAGTGTGGATATTTTTTTTAAATGTTGGTGATTTTCATGTTAGTAATAAAACATAAAAAAAAAAAAAAAAAAAAAAAAAAAAAACATGACAAAAAAAATCAAATACAAAAAATATATATAAAAAACAAAAAACCTATAAAAATGTAAAAAAAAAAAAAACCAAAATTAACTCATAAAAATAAAAAAAATTAAATAAAAAAGTAACGGAAAACAACAAAAAAATAAATAAATAAATATCAAAAAATAAACCTAAAAAAAATTTAAAGAAAAACAAATTAAACTAAAAAAGAAAATCTAAAAACAATTTTTTTTTTAAGTTAAAAAAACAAATAGAAATTAAAAACCTCATTTAAAAAAAAATAATAATTATCAAAAAAATTTAAATAAAAAAAATTAAGAAAAATAAAATAAATCAACTAAAATAAAAAATTAAAAAATATTTAAATTAAATAAACAAAATAAAAATAAAAATTAAGAATTATCTTTTGAAATTAAAATTATAAAAATAAAGAAATAACATAAAAAAAAAAAAAAAAAAAAAAAAAAAATCTTAAAAAACAAAATGTAAAAAAAATATATATTCAAAACAATTTAAAAAAAAATAAAAAAATAAATCAAAAATTAAAATTTAAAAAAAAAAATTAAATTAAAAAAAAAAAATGGTATTAAAAAAGACAATTTTAAAAAATTGACTTGTGCCCCCTCAGTCAGCCCAACCCTAACCCCACTGCATCGCTCCACACAACCCCAACCCCACCCCGCTCCCCCTGTCCTTCCCCACTGCAGCCCCCCTCTGCCCCTCTCCTCTCCCCCTCCTCCCCTTCCCACGCCACCCACTCCCTCCCCCAGCCTTCTCCTCCCCCTCGCTCACCCCCGCCGCCCCCCTCTCCCTCACCTCTCTGCCCTCTCCACCCGGCCCTCCCCGCCCGCCCGAGCCCTTAGCCAGCGTCCAAGAGGCTGCAGGCCAGGGGCCCGGGCGAGGGGGGGTGCATTGCGCTCATGTTCTTTTTTTTTTATGTTTTATTACTTCTTATTATTTTTTATTTTTATTTTTTTCAATATTCGAATTTTTGTTTTCTTTTGTATTTTGTGTTTTGTTTTTTTTCAATATTTGAAAATTTTCATCTATATATATATATATGCTTGTTATTATTTTTTAATTTATTTTTCAATATTTGAATTTTTGTTTTCTTTTGTATTTTTTTTTTATTGTTTTTTTCAATATTTGAATTTTTGTTTTCTTATATATCTTTCATATATATATAAAATTTGTTTTTGATAGTTGATTTTAAAATTTTCATTATAATGAATCGAGTCTGCCCCACAATGTGTTAATTTCATGGTTGTTCTTTAAGTTTTAATTACAACGGGTTGAGTTCACCTACACTGCGTGTCAATTTGATAGTCGATATTAATTTTTTTTTTGCAATGTTTTAAGTTGTCTTAGGCTAAGATTTTAAAATAGCTATACGTTTAACATTTAAAAAAAAATTACTCTTGGTATAATAACTCTTTTATTCAGGTGTTCATTTTTAAAGTTTTTTTCGTCATAAAATTTTTCCATAATGTCATACTTGAAATATTTTGAAAACTTGAGATTTTTTTGCAGTCATAATATTTGGTTTTAATTGCATGGTTGAAAAGTCGTCAAGATTTTAATGCTTTTCTAAGTCATGATATTTTATCTTTAATGTTATGGTCGAAAACAATTACAATTTCAAGGTTTTTTAGAGTCAATATATTTAATCTTCAATAACATGGATTGAAATAGTTGGAATTATAAGGATTCAGGACATGATATTTTATCTTTGACATCTTGTCTCAGAATTGTTGGAATTTTACAGTTTTTCAAAGTCCATATATTTTCTTTTTAACTCCATTGCTAAAAAATGTCAAATTTGTAATCCGATTTTTTTTTTTGTTATTCCAGAATAAACAATTTTTTTAAAGGTGTTTTTTTCATCCATTTGATAAAAAAATTGTTTTTACTTCCATTTTAAAAAAATGTTGAAAATTTACCCTAAACAAAAAAAAACATTGTTCTGGAATAAACAATTTTCAATTTTGGGTTATTTTTTTGGGGTTTCTGGGCTCAAGTACCCGTTTTTAGGTAATAGTTCCTGTTTCATTGGTAAATATGTTTCTTATTTTTCGTTTGCATCAAGTGACGTTTTCCACCTTGACCCTTTTCTCACATGACAACACTTGTGTCACTTCATGTTGTTACTCCTCTCCTCAGAGCGTCGCTCACATCATTGGTCTCATTTTGTCATATCACCTCACATTTTTCATTTGGTTTGCTTGATAGCATTTCCTTCGCACCTCAATTGGCTTTACCTTTACCATCGCCTTTTGGTCACCTAATTCTTAACATTGAATGATCTTAGTGTTTTATTTGACACACAAAGTTGAGGCGTATTGCTTTGAAAATTCGATTACTATTATTGCACCTTGTTGGAGTGATTATTCTCCCTAAATTGTTTCTTGAGTCTTGCTTTAGCCTTCACCTCAAATGACATTCCCATGACCTTGTGAACATGTATATATATAAATATGGATTCATCTACCGAGGCGGAGGAATTACCCAGACCGCCAAAAGTGGCTAGAATCCTGGCAAAAAAAATTCAAAAAATCTTGTAGAGGTAGTGTTTGAATCGTGTTTTTGATGGTGGAAATGGATTCAACACCATCAAAAATGTCTAGGACACCTAAAATTTTGAAGTTTAACAACTATAACTTGGATTTACAAAAATCCTTGCCGGATTTTCTCTAAATATGACTGGAATTTCCAGGCAATTCCTCCAGCTAATAAAACTATAGCTATAAAAATAACATATTTCTTGACATGACTTTAATATATATTATTATTAATCTGATCTTTATTAAAATTATTAATACATATTAATAAACTTCATAATTATTTTGTTATGCTAGGTTATATTTATTATTATCTACATGTTGTGACTTTGTGTATATATATTTTGTAACAACAAAATATAATTAAAAGAAACAAAAAGAAACGCAACAACAAATGACCATTCGATGCAAACACCTAAAGGGATTAATTCAAAGTTTTTAAGGCCGAAACAAAAACATTCAAAACAAGACTAATACAAAGAAACGTTATAATTAAGAAGGGAGTATCATATTTGATGCTTAAGGCAATGGAAGACTCCACGTTTTCATTCCACGGTGACAATATCCCATCGAATCACTCTACGATGGTCATGACTTGGTCAACCCTTCACGCTTTCACGAGGGAGTGTCTATTTATCATAACCATTAAATGACAAGAGCATTACAAATATTTTAACGTGAAGGATGCATATCATTTTAATTATTTGGCTCACTGTGGTGGCTCGATGTAATATTCAATGTAATGACTTTTAATTCCACAACCCTCCACGATCATTATGCCAACCATATCGATGTCGATGGTAAAACAAACTTCATTACACCATATTCCAATATTATAACACCGCTCTACGTGGATCCCTCCTCAATAATTTGTGTGTGATATTGTATTTAATAGATTTGATTATGCTTTAACTACTATTTTCTTTTCTGCAGGAATATGCTCCATTTTAATGACCACGGTCTCGCGAAGCTATTTATGCATTCCAAAAATTAGTTGAGAGTCTGTTTTTAAGGGAATCTTTGAGGTAGCATTGATGAGAAGACAACGACGTTAAGAAAGGGAACGCTGTGAGCATTTGGGGCAGGGGGGCAGTGGAACACTGTCAGCAGGTGGAGGACGCAGTGAGGGAAATACGCAGAGGAGAGAAGGTGGCAGCACGTAGGTGTGGTCTGCACGCAGCAAATAAAGGTGAACGCTGGCAGCGTGAGAGAAACAAGAGCGTGAGCGAGAAGCAGCATTGCTGGGGACACGCAGTATGAGAACTCAGTAGCCTAGAGGATTTCGAAACTCATCAAACGTAGAAAACAGAGGATCTACTGCTCGGGGCATGCAAACTGCTTTCTAACGTGCAGGGCATTCCTACACATTTATGCACACTTTTTTCATAGTTTATATGACTGGGTATTTTTGTCATATTATTTTTTTCTATGTTGACTAATAAATTACACTGGTCAGTTTGAAACGTGTTGACAAAAATTTAAGTTAAAAAATCTTCTTAAAAAACTTAATATAAATCACAAAAAAAACTAAATTCAACCAAAATTATATTATTTTTACTTTCCATATATATTAAAATCAAGACTAAGACCATACTTATTATATTTTAATATATTGTGTTTACAATAAATCTATTATATATATATTATTGTTTTCACATACATGTTATATCATTTGTTTCATATAATTGTATATTGATACACTCTACGTGGCACTTAATGTTATTTCTTTTCTTAAAAAAACAAAAAATGTTTTTGTTTATAACAAAGACAGAGATCGAAATGGTAAATTTGTCTTGTTATTTGTTTTATAAAATGATTTTAATAGAATATGTTTATGAGTTAAGACCGTTAAGATAATAGTTTATCTATCTTTATAAATTTTTGTTAATGTTATCTTATATTGAGTTGAGAAGATCATTTTCTCTGCTTATGTAAATTATAATGAACTCATTTTATAACTCATCTTAGGTATGTGAATAGGGTTATCTTGATAGTTTTCTAGAAAGATCACTTTATTCGCATTTATATTAAAAAATTTGTAGATCCTCAAATTACTTTGGGATTGGCAAGTAAATATTCATCCTAAGACCAAACACAGTTCTTCTCCCTTCCTATTAGAATACTTTAGCTCTTCACTTTAGAACACTTTATAACTACGACAACATAACAACCTTATACCTATGTTTGTTTTGGCTAGAACATAGGCCTAAAATGGTCTCCCACTCAAACGAAGAAGCAAGGAAGAAGAGCAAAGGTAATAGGGTTGTTCTAAAGCCTATTACAATCACACATGTGAAGAGAAGGAGGTTGTGTTTGCTATTATAATAGCCCTCCCATTACAGTCATACAAGTTCATTGGTTGGTGAAGAGAAGGAAGGGATCATCATAAGGAAAGGGTCTCATCAAAGGTATCTCTTCTAAAGCGTGTGCAATAAGATCTAACAAAAGTTGGAAGGAGGACGAACTGCTGGGAAACAAAGTACTGGAAGAAGGAAGTGCTAGGGAACAAAGTACAGAAAGGAGGAAAGGTTTGACTTATGCTTGGAGGACATTCTAGTCAAGGGTCTAGGGTTTGGCATTGATTAATAAGAAGCTTCAATAAGAGAAACTTACTAAAGGGTTTTCATCTCAAGAGAAGAGATCGTCCAAATAAGGTTATGTTTGATGCCGTGGAAGGTGTTGACCATCACCCTTTGAAACGTAGCCCCAACATTATTTAAACCAAGAGGGGGTTTCCAGTAAGAAAATGTACCCTAGGGACAAATAAATGTAGTTTTAGGTTGATCGGCCAAGAGAATGTTGATTTTATTATAGACGGAAAAACCATCCATAAACAAATATATCTCACAACCAGCACAGTCATCAACAATTTGGTCGATGAATAAGGTCGGGTAATTTTCCTTTGGACCAACACAATTTATACCTCGATAATCGATGCATACATGGATTGTTCCCTGTTTCTTCATTACATGAACAATATTTGACACCCAATCAGTCAAAGGAACGAGGTAGATGGAACCAACACGTAGAGATTTTTCAATTTCGTCTTTAATTGTGACGGCCTTCTTGGGGTGAACTAGACAGAGGCATTGTCAGACTGGTTTAACATTAGGATACATAAATTACATGCACCACTATATTTTGATTGGTACCTAGAATTTCCTCATAAGACCAGGAAAAGACATCTCGAAACTCCTGAAATAGGGAATTATAGGTATTAATATCATCCAGAGAGCAAGACACACCTATGTGTAGATTATCGACAATACTTGGTTTAACTGAGATATTGAGAGGTATCGTCTCTTCGATATTCAAGAGGTTCTTTTCAGAATCAAATTCATGAATGGAAATGGAACTCGTAGAAAACTCGACGATATCAAGTAGATATAAGTCAATGATATTATCCGCAACAAGATCTAGTAAGGAGAAACGATGGTGATAATCGTCCCACGATGCATCGTCTGGCATCATGATCTCCATGATTCTCTCCTCCATAGGGAACGTGTGAGAGAAAAGATCATAGGAATTTCCATAATTCAATGAACGGTCGAACCAATTAATTGACAAAGATAGATTAGAACAAGTCGCACAATCCGAATAAATGGCTTCTTAATATAGCTCAATGGGGCTAAGCGACATTCGATCACCAAAACTATTGATCCTAGTATCATCTAGTACAATCCAAGGATTAGTTGAAATGGGAGAATATGATATCATATTAATATAGGAAACCAAAGGGAAGCTGTCAAGAAGAGAAGGAGGAGGAAGCGAAAAGGTTCCCATGAGAAAGGAATCCTTAAGTAGTCTAACCCCGACATGGTGGTAAGGTTATAGACTTTCCCCTACAAGAGGGACACATACTGTAAATTGAGAACTAGAGGCGAAAAAGGTGAGTTGATCGATGACTAGAATCCCGCCTTTATGGGGAAATGTGATCATTCAAAAATAAGTTGAAACAATAGCAACCATGGTGTAAACCCATGTGAAACCTAATAGAAGATTATAATCAAGCGGTTTGTCAATAACTTCGACCTTTATGGATACAAATTTGCCTCCTAATTCTACTTGCAAAGAGTTCAAAATACCACAAGGTTTATATTTTCGTCCATTGAAAGCCTTCAAGGTGGTTGGTGACTGACTCAATTGAGGATAACTAATTTCCTTCAAGTAGGACAAAGACATAATATAGGTTGAGGCTCCCTTATTGACAATAGAATGATGGATGTTCTTACCATGAATGACAACCTCGATTATAAAAGCTAGTTGAGCCAGAAGTTGAGGTGAATAGTTCTCATGATTGAAAATGACTAGGATGGAACCCAAGTGATCAATACATCCGATAACAGAAAGAAAAGCTTTCTTCGAGGCGGGACAATTTTGCAACACCTTGAGAGTGGACATAGCTAATGGAGACTAAGTCAGGTCCTCAATTACGTTATAATTTTGAATATATCTCACACGAGGGTTGAAAGCAGATTTATGAATAACTCCCTTCGGAGGCTTAATGGTTAATTCTGTAGGAATCGTAGGCGAAGTAGGATCCAATGGAGATGGTTTCAAATTGGTAGGTTGATCAGTGGCCTAACTGTTAAGAGGATTCACATTACCATAGTCTTTACTTCAAGTAGCCACCATAATATCATATTCAAGCTTTGCGGAGGAAACCATTAAAACCAAATTAGAGGAAACAGGGTCCCGACCAACCATGTGAGTCTCTTGATTTCGAAATGGGTCGGTCAACACAATGGGTGAAGTAGAAGATTTCAAAAATTGGTTCACTTCCACCCGGTGAGGACAGTCATGAGTGAAGTGATCCTCATTACAGATCAAACATGGATAGCGAGGCTTATGTTTCTCATTAGAGGACTGATTGGATTGTTTATCCCGTGGAGGAGAATATTTCTTCTTCTTGTCTTTACCTTTATTCTTACTTCCTGGTTGTTGTTGAGATTTTCCTTTATTGGACTGAACGACATTAATATCAGAAGTAGAAGCCATAAGAGGATTGGATGGAGGGTTTTGGGTAGTCGTAAGAGCAACACTAGATGGTTTACTCTCAGACTGTGAATTGGCAGAACCAATCATGCCATCAACAACATGTGATTCTTTACCAAGAGGTTTAGGAACAATGTTCGATGGTCGTGGAGCGTTTGGTATTTTCTCATAAAGCATGCCAAATTGGGTATAAATGAGATCCAAATACTTGGCACGAGAAATTACTTTCTCTTCAGTCACAACTCCACCCTTAGCTACATCTTATGTGATTGATGGTAACAGATATTTAATGAACCATTCTGCTAACAATTGATCAGGAACATATGTTTTAACCAATCGAAGACGGTGTCCCAACTCATGAATATGATCTGAAATGTGAGTAGAATTATTCTTCAAGAAATTGGTCAAAAGTTCCATTCTAGTCTCGTATTGTATGAGTAACTAGAAATGTGTTAGGAATGTAGTAGCTAAGGAATTGAAATCGTGGACTGAAGCTCTAGGTAATTCAATATACCATTTAGTTGCAAAAATTATAAGCGTACGTTAGAAAAGACATAATAGAATGGAATCATCATTAAGGGAGTTCAAAGAACACCACAAATGATAGGTCATCACACGTGTGGAAGGGTCTTCTCTAGGATTCCCATTGAATTTTTGGATATCAAAAGGAAATTTAGTAGGAATTATCAGCCACCACGGAGAATGAGCGATGGGATCATTCGTGAGTCGAGTCAAGTCTGGCAGTTCAAGAGTGGCCACAAATGGAAACTTCCTGTTAAAATATGGAGGAGGATAGCCTGTATAGGATGGAATAACATGAGCAACAAGTATATGTGTTCCTTAAAAGGGAGGGTTCTGATAAAGAGGAACCTGGGTACTAAGGCAGGGAGGATTTTGATAACCATTATACACATATTCTTGTTGTCTAGATCCAGGATAGGCTTGCAAATGCAGAAGTGGTTGGGTTTGGCTTTTCTAGCCTTGATAAGGTAATTGAGGGATACCTTGAAATGGTTGATATTGTTGCTCTGTTGGATTTTTCATCATTCCAACATAAGGTGGAATTCATGGAGTCGGATCCATACCATATGTTGTTTTTACTACTGGGATTTGAGGGATACCTTGTCCAAGCATTTGAGACTGTAAGGTACCTTGTAAGGGTTGAGTAAGTAAGACCTAGGAGGTACCAGATACCATTGGAATAGATTGAGTCATAGTAGCAGCCTGTAAAGGTTGGCTTACATTTATTTGAGCTTGCTGAGGAATAGATTGATAGGTAGGAATTTGGGATGCAGATGGTATAGGTTGAGAATGTACATATGTACTCATAACCGAACCAGGTTGGATGGGAAAAGTAGATTTCCAAACATTAGCAGTCAAACTAGGATAAGGAGGATTCAATAAAGGTTGAGCACTAACTCGTGGTATACCAATGACAGGTTTCCCCCCTACAAAAGGAGGAGGGGATGATGGAGGAAACTTCCTACCAGATGGAGGGTACCCAACATAAGGAGAATTGGGTTGTTGAAGGTGTCCACTAATATAAGGACCAACCTATTGTTCGACTGTAGGTGTAGGTGGAGGAGAAGGAATATATTATATAGTGCTCATTAGAGAAGTGCCATACGAAATTCCAGAAATAGATGTCATGGGAGAGGTCCAAGGACTGGATGCCACACCAGAGAAGGTACCAGACAATGACTGATAACCAGGTGGGACGGACGTGTCACTGTACAAATGTGCCTCTAGTGATTTCACGAACATGGATGAGGAAGAAACATTTGATGTCTCATCCATAGTAGCAGGTACAGGCTGGGAAACTGTAGAAAATCCCATAGATTCACAAGCTCATGCAATGTACTAAAGCAAAAGGCAAGAATATACTTCTACTTTCAACCAATGGAAACCAATAGATCGATGAAAACAGTAATCGACAAGAGGAAGATAAATCAATGGCACATAACACAATAGGTATCTGGGGAAATCTACAACTCAAAACCCCTACTATCTATATTACATTAATCAGAAATCGAAGATGATAATATAGTGCTTTTTCTCACAAGAACAATCCCAACACTTAGTATGATCAATTTCCCAACTCACAAGCAAGCTCAAGCCAAACCTTAACCTCTTCTGCTACTCTCCAAGCCCCTATTTCCATGCGCAATTCCTATGGATGATTAGCCCATATTAATGGGAAACCAGTGCATCCAAAACTATGAAATCCCTTCTAGGTTCGGTTCTTGATTGCATGCATGATCTATACAACTCAGTAAATCATATAACTAATAGTACATTATTCCCGTACTCTAGTCTCAACTGGGTCTTTCTCAAAAACAACATGCATGAGTTTTTGATGAGGGAATCTTCAGTTAACTGGAGTAGCACTAGTTAATGCATTAGTGCACGAACTGATTGTTAACTCACTATTACTTCCTCAAACAGTTTGGAACTAATATAATTGAACTTAACTCAGTGAACTGAGTTATCTAATTACAAATCACAATTAGCTCATCCTGGACCCCTATAATATAGGGAGAACATATACATGATTTCAGAAAGACTTCCAACTCGACATTCCTAAGCTAATTAAACTTAATTAACTATTTACAAGTTGCTACGAGAATAGAATTTGATTTTAATTCTCAGTCTAATTCAAGGACAAATTAAACTAGAATTTCTAGATTCTATTTTTAACATTTCTTGTTGCTATTTTCAACACTCCCTCTCAACAAGAAAGGAATTCAACTCAATCTCGATCTTGAACCTTTGGAATGTTTTGCATGCAACACTTCTCTCTAGTGTTTTTTCTACAAGAACTCCAGAAACAAAAAAAAACATCCAACCTGAATCGGTATGATGCATATGTCATCAAAGTCTCTGACTGCTATTGCCTCTATCTACTGAAAACTTTGCGCTTCTGTTGACTCTGCCTTTCTATACTATTGTCAACCCTTCTCTGCACTCTTCGATACCTAACTTCTCTAGCCTCTATTACTCTGATCTCTGACTGCATCAATCACCATTGATTCCTCATGCTACTATGTACTTTTGGCTCCCGTAGCAAGGTATGATCTATGAGATAAAACCTCTCAATGGACCCTGCCCAATTTCAACCCTCTTGGGACTATCACTTAACATCGCCCAACCTCACAGCTGAAGGTATGGTTGCATGTGCTCTCTCTGCCCACTTGGCTCAAAATTTCTCCCTACTAGAGGTCTCTGCATGAGTGGATGCCTCCACTCAGTTTCCTCTCGACTTCTCCAATTATCGCTACTCCACAATTGTTTGAGACTACTTCTTCTCTTCTTGTGTTAATCTCTCCACTCGGTCTCCTCTTAGCTTCTCCAACTGTGGCTACTCCACAATTGCATGAGACTACTTCTTCTTGGGCTGCATGTTGAGAGGTAATTTACTCTCCCTCTCAACCACCAAGTCTCTAACCTTTTCCCTTCTCCTCAAGGCTTTGCATGCATCTTGAACCTCAAGAGCATACAGGTTTTTGACCTATGAACCAATCTGTTTCACCTGTCCTGTGGTGATGTGTCTAAGGAAAACCTTTCCCTTACTAAAAACCACATCATAGCCACGGTCTTCCAATACCGCGATTGAAACATGATTCTTCTTTAGTCCTGAAACATACATCACATTTGTGATCCTGAGAGGGGAGCCAGACTCCCTCTAAAAGTTAACCATACCAATCCCGGTAGCTTTATACCTCTCGTCATCTGCAAACTCTATGCTTTGCTTGAGGTTTTTCTCCTCAAAATCACTAAAGATATCTCTACTCCCCGTCATATGAAATGAGGTACCACTATCAAGATACCACATGCCTCCCATGACAGTGATATCCATGCCCGAAATGAGAGTGAAATCAAGTTCAAATTGTGAAGCTAGAGCTTCACCTGTTGCCGCTATTGTCGACTCCTTCTTTCTTATTTTTGTCTGTGGGAATTTCTTGGCATAGTTCTTGTGCTTGTGACAACGAAAACACTTGACTTTCGTCAAGTACATCTTCTTTCCACACTCCTGTTGAAGCCTCAAAAATCGTTGTGACAACATGGGGGAAAACCACCCAGTCCGGACCTTGAAAGAAACTCCTTTTCTGTTTGGTATAGTGGCTCCAATTGGGGATAATGGGACTAGTTTCCCAGAAAATATTTGATAGTGTTGGTGGGATGATATATGATGTAATAGGAAAATGATTGAGCTAAGTGTAATCTAATCTAACTACTAAACACATGCATATATCCTAATTTAACACTATTTAACTATAAATATACCCGAGAATTAAATACAATATGCGATCTACAATGATGTCTTACAGCAATTGGTAATAAATATCATTCAACTGCAACAAGAAATTAAATCGTTTAACAATAATCGTTTTGGATAAATAGTTAGACAAAACGATTGAGAAAAATATATCACATATAAAATCATTCATGTATTCAAAACGAAATCAGAGCTAACATCATACAAAAGTGCAATAATGCTAAACTATAATTCATACTTTCATACATAAAACAATTGAAAGAAGAAGTATTGCTTAATACATAAATAAAACATGATCATAAGATAAAAGTACCATATATGACAAGTCCTTCTCATGTGCTTCAGCAATATTGACCCAATTTCAATCAATCCAACACATTCTAAGAGTACAAAAGTGCATTTCAGTAGAGCATGCTAGATATTTAAAAGAAAATAGATCATGTTCCATTCATTTCATCAAAACCTCCTCAAAAGTACAAAAGTGCAATGTTTTGAAAAATGTTTTTGATAAAAATTTTGGACCCCTCTCTAAATGCATGAGAGGGGTTTAAATACTAAACTATATGTCTTAAATAGGTTATTACAAAAATAGTCGATGAGGTTTCAAATAACCTTCTTCAGAATATGCAAAAATAAAACTAAAATAAAAATAAATTAATGACTAACTCCTTTGTACTTGATCTCTAAGGTCGCAAGTATCAGTCACGGGCTTGAGCTGAGGCAGTTGGTTGATTGCAGATTTTAACTGCCCAACAAATATGGCATCTGCTAGTGCTAGCACTTTTGTGTAGAGGTTGTTAAACAACTCAAATTCATCCACTGGATGTGTGGTTTCACTAAAAAATTCCAGTATGCTTTCCAATTCATCCTATTTATCTGTTTGATTGCCTCCCTTTCTTGCGCTGCTTGTCTCCACTGTTGCTCTAATTGTTTGACATTCCGAAGAAATACTGGTACACATTCCTTGACAAGATTGGCACCATGAAGATTTTCATTGATGGCTTCTATTATGATGTTTGTTGTTGTCGCTGCTATCATTATTTCCCTTTCCACTTGTATCAATCGGGAGTCCCAATTCGTGAAAAAAATATCTTTATGAGACTCCTATAGCTTTGGTAGGTCAGCCTTTCTCCCATCCTCTAATTCGTTCCAGGTGATAAATTCAGAAATCCTTTTATGGATTTTGTCGTACTCAAACCTCATATCAATAACTTGGTTTGTTAATTTATCACTGGTCTCGCAATAAGGATTTATCTACGAGATTTTCTGGCAAAATACTTCCTTTTGTTGCATTAGTAGGGAATTAAGGCTGAGTGCTTCCTTGATGAATTCATCGATTTGTGGATTATCCTTAAATTTATCTATCATGGCTTGTATCTGCAAATCTCTTTTTGCTAAGCTGGCTTGATGTTGTATTCTCATCTATTCGAATTCCTTTTGGAGCTGGGCTACTTGTAATTCTGCTTGCTGATTAGATTTTTCTTGGGCTAATTGTTGTTTTAGTAGCAAAATTCTCTATTCCTTTTCCTTGAGTAGCATTTGGACCTCTGTCACCTTGTCAATAGTTGATGTGGCATAGGCTCCTATGAATTGTGACAGCTTTGTGAGATTCTTAGATGGGTCAATAGGCGAGTCCTTCCATATGATGTCCATTGGTTCATTTTCCGGAGTCGTAACAGCTACAGCATCTAGTTTTCTTTTCTTCCTTTGTCTCTTGACTACATATTTGTGGGTAGGACTATAGAATACATCTAGCGGAGGTATTTCCTCAATTCTTAAAACAATTTCTGAAGTAGGAGTAGCAGGAATGATCTCAACATCCTGAGTGCCCATAGCTCCTTCCCCTGTCGTTTCTGGATTTGACTTATGCTGGGTTTTCTTAGGATTTTTCATTTCAGATGTTTGCTCAGGGTTTTTATCTATGTGGAGCCTTTTATTGAACTGTTCCCATTCCTGTTCCAAGTCAATAATTGGAGTTTTACTTGACTGAGTTGATGTAGAGGCAACCTCTTCTTGTTTCTTTGCTGAGGTTTGCTCAACCATCTCCTCTGTAGTTCTAGCTGTGTCCTTTTTAGACTTTTTATTTGTGTTTCCTTCCCCATGTTAAGATTTCTGCTCTGAGTTCTCTGACTCACGCGTAGATGTCTCTTGGGTTTCTTCTTCAGAGTTTTCTTTAGAGCTTCCCTCTAAGCTTATGTTGGGAGTTGGCTCCCTTATTGGTTCAACACGCAGTAGGTCCAATGAGACCTTTAATAATCTCTTTTTCTTATGCACATGGAAAGACTTAACATCTTCCGGGGTCAAAAGTAGTGGTTTCATATGCAAAATTTGTGAAAATGTTTCTGCTTGTAGGAAGAGGTCAGCAAAGGTGTCCTCTTCGTGGGTGAACTACTTTACTTTTACCATAGTAGTAAATTCCTTAACAATGCCATTTGGGTCGTATTGCCTTCCCGGTACTGTAGCTAATTTTGGAGAATTAATAATCTCTACTTCTTTTAATGCATGTCCATAATTGTGTAGCGCAAATTCACCACATTGTAATTGGAATGTAGGTCAAATGGCCTTCTTCTGCTCTTTCAGTACTCTGCTTAATCTGCCTTCCCTTGCTGTTTGGTAAGCTATTTCTCTGGCCATTAGTTTGTCAGGGACATAATCTGGGATAACACGCGATGAAGCAATGCTCACAAAAACTCTGATGTAGGTAAATGTCTCTTCCCCAAACTATCTAGCTACTGGAAAGATATCTACCTTGACCTCTTTAGAAAACCTAGGGGAAGTTCTGTCATACACTGCTCTATGAATGGGTAGCATGACCGCTTGACAGATTTTATAAAAATGGGGGTGGAATTGAGATTCCCACAAAATTTTATGGTACATATGGATGGGAAGTGGGTCCTGTAAAGTCCACTTCCATCCCATATTGGGAAATTGAGAACAAAAACAGATTGCATCCATAACAAAAGCACTCATGAAAAATGGGGGGAAAATCCTTAGAGAATAACTCCTTTTCCTTATATATTCTATAATGGCCTTAGCCAAATTGTCTGATAAAATTTGAACATAGTTCATTATTGTTGCATCTATTAACGGGAGCCATTCCATGGAAAAATTGGTGCTATCGGGTCTACCGAACAACCTACATATCATTTCTCCTGCGAAACTCTGAGGGGGAGAGATGGATGTCGTTGAGTACATACCAATTTTATCCCGTTTAAGCTTACCTTCGCTTGATTTCCAGGTCTGCGTGATGTCTGACGGGTCCTCATTTTTTTGGCGAATTTCTCAAGGAATTGCTTGTTGTAGAGATTTTGCGGCTCTGTTAACTGGTACATTAGTTGTAGACTATCTGTTGAGAAAGGCCCCATGACCTCTTGTTTGTGATTCTTGAAGGTTTTATCTGTGATGTCTACCTCGTCAATTATCCATTTGACCATATCCGTGTATGGGATTATCTTTGGTCTCGCAGCTATGCGGTGCAGGAATGAACATGTTGTTTCGAAATAGGAGGCATTAGATGACTCCTGAGCATCTGTCATGGCCTTTGTTACTAGTGGCCTGGGGTGCTCTTCTTCTAACAAGTTATACATGGCCTCCCATGTTGAAGTTCCTCCGTCCTTGCTGCATGTGGTATCAGAGAAAAGAGGCACCATTTCTGATTTCTCAAATGTAGCCACCTTTCCCTTCTTCCCCATTGTTTCTAACGATGTTCTTTGCAAAGTTTTCCTGAAATGGAGAAAAATGGAAGTTATCGAATAAACACAAGTGAGAATGACAGTGAGAATGAATGATATAGTTAACCTGAAAAAGGTGACAAGAAAGGAGCTTTTAATCAAAATGCAGATGAAAAGATATTGTATCACGTCGAGCTACTTTTTAACATAAATTCCATTGAACTTATTAAATAGCCACTAAGGGTTCCTTATCACTACCTTTATTACTCATTAAAGTACCGCATCGCAAACGAGAAGGAAAACTTTTAAGGTGGCGGGTTTAAGCTGTGAGAATGTTGATTTTGCGATTGTGATGCAATATCGCAAATCGCATTATCGCATATTTGATTGTGTGTTTTCTCAAAGTTCTTTAGAATTCTATGGGATGTGAGATAAGCAACATATCCTTTATCGTTTAGAGCATAGTTTGTCTGAAGGAGTAATTACTTCATAAATCGTTTTTCACTACATGGCGGACTTACTTACAATTTATAACATTTGCTTCTATCGGGTCTGGGTTTTATCGCACTTCGCAAGTTTGCGCAGTTCATAAGATTAGGCTTTTAAGTAATTTGACGTGATGCGATAAGGTTGACTTGTTCTATCGCAATATCGCATCTCGCATGTTACAACATGCTTTGCGGGTTGCATCCTTTGTGAACGTCGATATGCGATTGCGATAAGGGCTTTATTTTATAGGAAATGGCTTAGGTCTTAGCTTTGAATGAAAAGTCCAATGATATATAAGTTAAGTGCGGTGATCCTTTTAATCAAAATTCACAGATTTTATTAGACTTTTAACACACTTGGTCCAACAGTATGTGAAAAGGCGAGAATTGCTAGTTTTTAAAGGGTTTTGACTTGATATCTTGTTTTTTTTTTTTTTTTTAAGTTTAAAAGAAAGCGCCTAAGTGCTATATTTTTCTTGGAGGGTTTTTTATCAAGGGTCCCCATTTATTAATGGAATATTAGCTATTAAATCAATTAATGGGGGGGTTGTTGAATAGCACAACACCTCCTTGCCTTGGGACTTATTTCCCTTGGCCTTTTTTTCCTTACTCTCTAAGGAAAAATCCTCTTGCACTTCCTTGGAAGAGGTCCCATCTCTGTTGTTCATCCTCATCTCCTCCTGCATCAAATTCGACCACAATCATTCCCAATCTGGCAGCTTCTCCGAACCATTGACATAGTCTTGATAACTATGCTAGCTCTTTGGAAGTCCTAAAAACAACTAGGCTCACCATATCATCCTCAAAAACCGTGATTCCAACACTTCCAAGTTCATCATGACATTGAGTGAACTTGGTCAAGTAATTTGGAATTGAGTCGCCCACCTCCATCTTGATTTTTTGAAGTTTATCTTTCAGTGCCAACTTCCTTTGGTCACTACTGTTCTGGAAAGGTCCTTCAATGCTTTCCACATATCATGCAGAGTTTCCTTGCCATGGAGACTCGAGCTAATGTGGTCTCGAACTCCCTCAAGGATTATCCGCCTCACCCTTGCCACAGACTTCTTCCATTCAATCAGATTCTGAGCATCTGATGCTTGTGGCTTAGGAATGTCCTGATCAATGAATTCCTTCAAGTCATTGTCTTCCAACACGACCTCCATCTTGTCCTTCCAGGTTATATAATCCGAGATGCCATCCAAGGCATACTTGAGCCGCAAACCATAGAATGCCATCTATCGATCCTGAAGTACGTATTGCAAATTCAAATTTGACCTATAACCCAAAACTCAAAACTTCGAAATATCCTCTAGTATATTGTTCTCAGCTCCGATACCATGTAGAAAATCCTGTAGATTCACAAGCTCATGCAATGTACTAAAGCAAAAGACAAGAATCTACTTCTACTTTCAACTAGTAGAAGCCAATAGATCGATGAAAATAGTAATCAATAAGAGGAAGATAAATGAATGGCACATAAGACAATAAGTATCCGGGGAAAGCCACAGCTCAAAACCCCTACTATCTATATTGCATTAATAAAAAATCCAAGATGATAATACAATGCTTGTTCTCACAAGAAAAATCCCAACACTCAGTATGATCAATCTCCCAGCTCACAAGCAAGCTCAAGCCAAAAATTAGCCTCTTTTGCTACTCTCTAAGCCCTTGCACAATTCTTATTGCTGAATAGCCCATATTAATGGGAAACCAGTGCATCCAAAACTATGCAATCCCTTCTAGGTTCAGTTGCTAATTGCATGCATGATCTATACAACTGAGTAAATCATACAACTGATAGTACATTGTCGTTGCACTCTAGTCTCAACTGGTTCTTTCTCAGAATCGACATGCATGGGTTTCTTATGAGGGAACCGTCAATTAACTGGAGTAGCACTAGTTAATGCATTAGTGCACCAACTGACTGTTAACTCACTATTAGTTCCTCAAACAGTTTGGAACTAATTTAACTGAACTTAACTTAGTAAACTGAGTTATCTAATTACAACTCACAATTAACTCATCCTGGACCCCTATAATATAGGGAGAACATATACATGACTTCAGAAAGACTTCCAACTCAAAATTCCTAAGCTAATTAAGTTAATTAAACTTAATTAACTATTTACAAGTTGCTATGAGAATAGAATTCGATTTTAATTCTCAGTTTAATTCAAGGAAAAATTAAACTGGAATTTTTGGATTCTATTTTTAACATTTCTTGTTGCTATTTTCAACAAAAACCATAGCGGATTCAGTCATGGTTAACAATCCCAAATATGATTACTGCGAGAAACTCACGGGTGAACTGAAAGGAAGGGAATTGGATAAAGGAACTTGAGATGAAATTTGAAGAGGAGGAAGAGGATAATCTTGATAAACGTGAAGCCCTCTCAAATGAACAGGAGAAGAGGGAAGAGGTTCTTCCTCTGGGATCTCTTCAATACTCACAAGACTAGGTGAAGAGGTTCATTGTCGGGTCCAAGATATATAGTTTGTGGTTTTGTCTGAGACAATGGAAGAGAAGAGGAAGGTCCTGAAGTAATAGGTGAATATGGTTGAGGTACGTTAGGTTGAGTAACCTTAGGCAATAAGGTGTTTGATTCAGTAAATCTAGGCTCAATAACCTCAGGCAATAAGGGTTCAAGTACTTATGTTACGATTGTGTCATATTCACTAGCAAGAGAAGATGTAATCTTGGGATCAATATTCGAAGGGAAGGATGACTCTGGTGGATGAATTTCAGGAGGAGGACCATATGTAGTTCCCGAAATTCCTAATTTTGCATTTTGCATTTTCTTATGCTTTTGACGACAACCAAGTGTTTCCTCTAGTGGAAGAGGAGGCTTGTTTTTCATTCTACGTGAATGACATAGGGTAGGTGTTTGTTCTTCCATGTTGGATTAATAAATTTTAACAATTAACACAAAAAGTAAATCAAAAAATGGGTAAAACTAGGCATAAAGGTTTACCAAGCAATCTGCAATATACACCTTGGAGAACCAAGGACTTAACGTGAAAGAAATATCCCCTAATGTTATGCTCAGTTTATACTGGTATACAAGGCGAATGACTCGGTTATCTATGGCAAGGATAACAATGTATGGTGGACTTCCAAAATATACTTGACAATATGTTGAAGTGCAGTCCGTAATAGTGTTGTCTAATGTGTAACCATTCAATGAGAGTGTTTCTATATAATTATCATGTGTGGAGAACCATCAAATATACCCAAAGGTAAACGGAGAATGATTCGATACACTTACGTAAGTGGAATGAGGTATAACCCCTGGGATACAATGCTAGAAAACAACAACAACTCCTACATTTAACGACACCAGAACACCTCTCTAGCCTATACCTCTAAATGTTTGCATTAATGTTATAAATGCTCATTAGGTTGATACAGTAAATTTTAATGTTTATCTTCAATTAAGTTTCATTTTAATGGCTTGCTGCGAGTTTAACCTAAATTCCCTAAAATGCAAGAAAACATGAAGAAGTGAAATCTTTGACTTTCAATGATAATCTGTCTAAAGAAGGGAAGAGACAAAGAGTATGCAACAAACAATATGGAAAGTGCAATTCCCTATAATTGTAACTGTTCCAAAGTTGATGCACACACAAACCCTATATGCCAGTGTAGAGAGATTTTTCTTTTCAATTTTACTTAATTTTAAAACTTGATGAAAACTAAGATGCATGCCTAATCACCGATAAAAGTAAACTTTTCAAAATGATGACTAGAACACCAATTCATTCAAGTACTCAATGATCAAACAAATCAGCTAGCTAATGACCTAATGATAAGAACAAAGGAAAATATAAACAAATCCTTATCAAAGGCACTCAAAACCAAAATCAAACCAAAAGGATGCTTCTAAGAGACCAAAAGAAACTCAAAGACTCAAGGAAGAGAAGTTGGAACAAAGATGGATAGAGAGAAAAATAAAACAAAAGAAAAGTTTTGCATGAACAGAGGCCAACGCAAGCACTATATGGGCACTGGTGCTATGCAAAAAAGGCATAGATAAGGCTGAGGGGAGATGCAACACTCTATCTCTATCCTAGAGGGAGCATTGATTCGATGATGCAAGGTTCCGATACAAAAATTGCAATTAGAACTCAATGAAAGGGCTTCCTAGGTTTGTTCTTGACTGAATAGGATAGTGAAGGTTTGAAGAAGAGGTAGTACAAGCACTAAGGATAAGGAAGCCACCAAGGGAGTACACCATTCCCGAGCATGGTCGCCAATTTTTTATACAAAATCTACGACTATGGACAAAAGTATCTTCCCTAGACTTGATGGCTTAGTTTAGAACAACATAAATCAATGAAGCTAATGGTTTCCTAAACGTAAATGGACAATGGTTTGAGGCCTACATGGAATCTATTGTAAGCTTCACTCTGTTATCATTCAGATGTTTTCCCTAAAAGTTATCAAAGAAGGAATAGTCAGAGGTAACCACAAACCTAATCTTTTAGACTCAGGGTCTAGCCAACCTAAGTCTAGAGAGGGATCTCTCTTTATAATTTAACTTTGTTTTGGGTAGATTTCAGGCTAGTTATTAGTGCTCATGATGTTTTGTTTTGATTGGGTGGTGGAATTAAGAAAATAGATGGGCAGAGTAAGTTTTTAGGCCATTGGGCTATTGAGACAATCAAGAGTGGCTTAACTGGATGTGGTCAATCACTAAGGTAAGAGTTCACAGGGCAGGCTAGCACAACAAAAAGAAAATCTGCAGGTTCAAATGGATGAGGTAGTCCTAACTAGGGCAAAGGGTAGTGAAGAATCCTTAACTGGGATTAAGATGAAGAAAGGAAGGATGATCAGTAGCAAAGGGAAATGAAGAATCCTTTACGATGGACCAAAGTGGGGGTAAACTACGAAAGTAAGGGAGCAATTAAGAATTCCCAGACCAAGATAGTTTAGTAGAAAACATATATAAAGTAAACAGTTACAACAGAGAGCATTTAAGCTAGTTCTGAGATATTATTCCTTGTTTAATTTTTAGATTTCGTAAGAGACACATATGAATATTTATAACATGAAGATAAAACAATATTTAAACATGAAGAGATAATAGTTATTTGTTCCAACTATGCACAAGAATCCAGTGAAATTTCCTCAGCTTTATTTCATATCCAGCAAAACCATTCGAGTCTTGAATACAATAGCTCCTTAGCTTGATATAAAATGTCTACAAAAATGTATTTTAATCCATCCTAATTACTTCATTTTGTGAAGTATTTATACAAAAAAATGTTACAAAATATCTCATAACAATATTAGAATTATTCTAGGAAACCAAAAATATCTTCAGCACGAAGATAAAGACAGATGGAGAACTGTCTTCTTGTTGTCCCTTTTATTGTGATTGGGCTGGCTATTGTAATTCGGATTTGGATCTTTTAGTTGCTTTATAGTTATGTGCTGGAAACACTTTCTATCTTCTACCTACTGATACTCCTTACCTGTTCTGCTTTGACTCTATCTTGCCTGTTTTACTTGGCAGCCATGTTTTACCATGTAGATTTGTTGCAGTAACTTTACAGTAACTCCGTTAGTCTTATCCACCATTCACTGTTAGGTAATTTCATCCTTATCATTTTTCTGTATATCTCGTCAGCTTCTATATACTTAGAAAAATTTGGCCTGTTGGTAAATAAGTGCTTTACCTCATGCTCTATGAAAAATAGATTTTCAAGACTATCATATAATACCTTTCCAGTGGGCAAAGATTTTACCCCTGAAGTACTAGCTTGGCTTCTGGCCAGCTTGTTTAGTCTTTCAATATAATCATCTTGAGTCATCAGCTTGTCATTTATTACCATAGGACTGGGAAGTCCTTTTTCTCTTAAAATACCATACTTTGTCATAAAACTGTCAATATCTGCTTGGATGCTTTGGCACCTTTTCTCCAGATTGAGTATCAGGATCCTTTTGGTGAGAACCTTCTTTATTTCTATGATGGTTGTTGTTCTATCATCTATTTCTAGTTCATCAAGCTGGTACTTGTTTCTGCTGTTAAAAAATGTTATCAATTGGTTGGCCTCTTTAGGCTTATTTCCCAATTCTTCCCTTGTCTTGTGGACTGCTTCTGGTGCCACTTTTACTAGTTCAGTTTGTTCAAAAATAACTTGAATAGAAGGCCAAACATCATTGATGGAATCAATGATGTTGGCCCAAATAATTTCCTTCATGTCTCCCAATGGCTCTTGTAATGTCAAGTCCTTTTCAAAGACTTTTATTCTTTCTCCCATTCTTTGATTCTTCTGAACTTCTTCCTTCTGTTGTATCTGTGCAAGTTTACAATCAATTTCCAAACATGACACTTTTTCTCTAAGTTTCTTAAGATCGGTATCCTGGATGGTCATTTCCTCCATGGCTTTTACCAATTCAACTGTTTTTTCTATGGAAGTATCTGTGCTTGTAGATGCCTCTGTGCCTGCTGATGTATCTATAACTGGTAGAGCAGTAAGTGGTGGAACTGCTGGTGCTAGAGAAGCAGCCAATGTGGAGGGTATTACTGTAGAGACTGTAGGAATTACAGTCTGAGGAGTGGTGGCCAACTGAGTCTGTTTAGACTATATCAAGTTATCAAGATCTTTTTCTGTTTCTTTCAATTGTTCATTCAGCTTTAGGACAAAGTCCATAAGCTCTCCCTCCTTCTAAGTTTCCAATACTTCAATTGTCCTAGGATGATGCAGGGGAGGAATCTTGAGCTGCTTTCTCAGTGCAACTATGTCATCGTTTTTCTTCTTAATAAGCTGTTTTGCAGCTTTCACATCTTTGGGATCATGACCCAGTTCTATGACTAAGTCCTCTAGGGACTTTATTCTGGTATCTTTGGCCTGTGAAGAGGCCTTCTATAACTGGAATTGCGCTGATATATTATTCAACGAATTTTGGAGTTAGTGAGATGCAATTGCCTTACTGGTTAAGGTGGAGTAAACCATTTCTCCAGTTTGCTTATGTAATTCTATTTGGTCAATAGGATGGATATCCTTTGCCAATACTTCAAAGTCTATTTTCAAATAATCTGCAATTGACCTGGGCTATTGTGTAGTGGGCTTCATAAAATTCATCTGCATTTTGCCCTCTTTCACATCAAAGGCTGACATTAGCCTTGTCTGATTAGTAGGAGCCATCTTTAGGTAGTGTGCATAGCTTTGGGCTTTCAATATTTCATTCCTGGATTTTATTTCTTTATATTTCTCTCTGATGTCTTGGCTCTGGCCAGTAGGAGCACTGAAGGAGGATACTTCCATGCTTTTTTTCCTTTCTAGGATTTGAGCCTGTGAGGTGGAAGGTTCTTGTGTACCTCCTGAAGGAGTGGTATGCATGCTTTATGCACTTGTAGTTCCTGTTGTTTCTTCAGTAAACTCCTGTTTTGAAAATGGATTCAACCTTTGCCTCTTAACATAAGTTTGCGCACTAGGTCTATTGGAAGGAGTAGCCTCCTCTCTATCTCTTTTAGGATTCCTCTCCTCATTTAGAGGAGTTTGTAAAATAGGAGGATTTCTCATGATATGTTCTGGTTGAGAAAGTTCTTTTGAAATCTGTGGCTGTTTTGATTCCTCTGGCTACTTTGATTCCTCTAGCTACTCTGATGGTTGTTGCTCCTAAGGTCCTTCTTCTGCTGTTTGCCCACTGTGTCCCCGTGATTCTCTTTGAGACTGAGACTCTCCTGACACTTGTACAAATGAATCTTCATAAAGTCTTCTTTCTAAATAAATCAATACATTATTCACAACAACTTCTGTGTTATCTCGGTGTACCAAAGTATTTTCCACCCATTCAAGTTGATTAGCATATTTTTCAATTTCAGGAACCTTATGGTGGATGTAAGGAGATAATTCGTTCTTTTGACTCCTATTGCAGATGAACTCTACAGGGTCATAATTCTAGATAAAACTTTGTTTTAGTCTTAGTCTTTGGAGGATTTCCTCTGCTTCCTTTCTTGCTTCCCTACTGTTACATATGAAGGGGCCAAGCTTATATTTTATCCTAAGTTAAGCTTTCTTCTTGGCCTTCACAAAGTGCACCTCATCTGAATTGATCATTTGCCTGTAGTACTCCAAATAAAACAATCTCATAGGGAGGTATCTGGGCAGTTTGTAGGGAGCCAACTCACATCCATATATTCTGATTTCAGTATGGTTTTGGTAAACGTACCAATCCCTCACTCTATATTGTTTGGACAACTGTAGGACCCTTCCGATATCTGCACTGATTATGGGGGGAGGGCTTCCTAATAGCATAGTTTCCACTGGGTGTACAAAGAGATCTATGAAATCAATATAAGAATATTGAGAGTCATTTAAGTGGAATAATGAAGTCTAGAAGACCATTGATCTAGGGTTGCCTCTGGTATCAAGCTTTTGGAGTGTGATTGGGAATTTGTCAGCTTGATAATACATGAAAAGATGATACAAAACTGAAGAATATTTGAACACTCTTTCATTATCCAACCTCATGAATTGATCATGCATTTTGTCAGCAATGAACTTAGCATAGTCAAACGTGATGGCTGGCGGTTGCCCACGAGAGTAGATGGACATAAAGGCTATGATAATTTCATCAAAAAATTCACTTGTAGTTTAGCCTAACACACTGGATATCATTTCTATGATGTTTCGACCATGATCAAAGAATATAGTCCACATGTAAGGGGGAGAGCCCTTTGGAATGTACTTTTCTTCCCTAATGAAGGTCTGGTGTAACCTAGCATGTTCGATTAAGGTGAGTGTAGGGTATCTGTTAAGCAAATCTCCAATAGAAAGATGTGTCAGGCTTTGTCTTGGTTGTAATTGCAGCATTTCATTTATGGACTCAGCAGTGATGGTAAATAATATAGAATGATCAGGGGTCATCACTGCCCTTTGGCTGGGATTATAGTTCATATGGCAGTAATGGATAATCTCTGGGAAGATATGAACTCTGGGGAATTGGTACTTGGGTAAACCTGATTCCTAAAGCCCTATGTAGTCTGCATGGTTTAGATACTGGTCTCTATACCTGCACTATAGTTTCAATGAGGAATCTTGGACAGAGGTATCTTTAATCTGAAAATCTTTATCTGCTAGTGGGAAATGGTCTAAATCCCTGTGAGGAGTAGAAATGGGCATGAAATTCAATGCAATTGGGGCATCCATCCTTGGTTCTTGTGGATTCAAGGATGGGGGTGAAGGGTTTTTAGTGAAATTGGGAAAACTGGTCTAATTCAAGGTATTTTGGAGTCACCAGGCAACTTATCTTACTAAATTACTTAGTAATTGAAAGCAAGTTAGTCCAGGTTTTGGAATAAAACAGAATTTCTTAGCGAATTTGGGTAAATACCCAGTTTTCAACTTTGAATATAGTAATGGCGACTGTGAACTGTTTGCAGGAAGCGCACGTGATTGAAAGGTGGTCTGGAGTTTCAGCAGCTTTAGTGAGTTGGCAATTGGATGTAGGTTGACGGTTGCACGTACTCTGGTGCTTGCATTGAGGTTTGAGCGGTTTTTTTTCACAATAAAACAAAAAACAATGAGTTTTTTAGTTTTATTCGTAAAGTCAATGATTTTAGTGGGTACACTAGGAAAAGGACACTTGGCATTTAGCGAGGGATGCGACATTTTGTCGTTTAGCTGGAGGCGGTAAGCGGGATCATATTGCACAACTTTTTGGATAAAGTGGTTTTGGGGGGAGGCCGTCCGATGACATGCATCAAGTGCCACGCAACGGCGGGGTGAATAGTGAAACCACCCATATTGGGCGGGTAAAAGTTGGCCTTCTGAGGCCACCCGATATGAGTGTCTACCATTGGATCAAAAGGGGTTGGATCGCACGGTGATCGGGGAGATGATTTGATATGAGGTTTAATGGAGGGGCCCAACGGGGTTTTTAATGCATGGAGGGATTGATTAATGAAGGATTATGGAGGTTTAATGACGTCGAAAGCGATTTCATTGGCGGGGTTGATTATTAATTTATCACTTATTGATTAATTAACCTCTTTTATTCGGCGGTGGCTCATGGTTATTAATTAGTCACTCATCAACTTAATTAATCCCTTAATTATTCACTAATATAGTTTATGTTTCAAACTTTGGGGCGGGATATTAACGTATGGGTTTTTAATAAAATATACGGGAAAGGGGTATTTTTTGGGATTTAATAAATCAAGTTAGAAGTTAACATGAAATGAAGGTGGAAAACGAGGTGCACTAAGCCTAATTTGTGTTGATTTTATTTACTTTTCACATAAAACATTATAACTCAAGCTAAATGCGCATTTGTGGGTTTTTGTGGAAAATGGGTTTGCTTGGGGGTGATTACTTTCCCTAGGCAAGTGGTGCTTTTACCTTAGAAAAAGGGATTTTTTAGGGGAAAATGAATGAATTGAGGGGGGTGAATGTTTTTGAGGGGGATTTTAGTACTTAGACCCTATAAGTTATTGGGCCGACGGTTCAGTCCCTCTAGAAGTCAGAGAAATGCTCTGAGCCCCTTTAACTTAAGATTTTAGGTACTTTTGACTTTGCTTATGGGAAATTAGTAAAATTAAAGGTAAAATGAATGGGGAAATTAATCACTTGAATTTGTGTAAATGCTCAATTATCATCCATACTTTAGCAACTTGGTGATGAAGGTACATGATATGGCTTTATAAAAACAATCATCATAACTCTGCAACCATGCAACTACTTACCCATCTACTCATCCTACCATTTTTTCTACTCTTTATTAGGGTGCATTTAAGCTGGCAAACCCTTATCAAAACATTTTTCTTTTCTTTTACAATAAAAATATATCTAAGTCTATCCTTATTACATCCAAGGGCTCAGATTAAATTGTTGATCTCCTTTTATTTACTCTACCTATCTACTTATCTTCCAAGATTAAACAGTTTGGTCAGATTTTATTCTCTATCTCTAAGCATGAAATTCAAAACATGGAATAACCAAGATTAAATTGTTTGATTACCATGGATTGTGGCATGAATAACAAGTTGCACACAATCATTATTATGCAGAAAAGTAAATAGTAGTGGCATTTGGGCTTGCACACTTTCATGGTCTTTTTGTTTTTCCTTGGGGTTCATTTTTTCATCTTTTTTAACATTTTTTACTCTTTTTGTCCTTTGATTTTTCTTTTAGGACATGCCCTCTTTACATTTTTTTTTTTTTTTTTTTTTTTTTTGAATATGGAAAACATTTGCAGAAAGCAAAGGTATGTACCTATTACAGTTTTGACCTCAGCCATTCAAAAATTATGACTCCTATTGGTATTGGAACATAACAGTGGCTCCACTTGGGGATGGAATTTCTTGGTGAAATGTCAAGAACTTGTAGATCAATTACCTTTTGAATTACTGTGATTTTACTCTGCAACTTTTCGCTTTTACTTTCTTGCTTTTTTTCTTAATATTTATGACAGTGAAACTTTTGAAGCTTAGGGCCTTCTCTTCGGGCTTCAACTCCAAAATTACCATCCAATCCACACTAAACTTTGTGAAAATTAAGATATGTACAAGTGATTAGTGAAACTAGTGATTGGGATCTATATAGTGCTTAAGCATTCGACCATTAACTGGTCCTCCTTCTACTTCTGCACCATCCAATTCTTTGTGGAAGTAAGCATTATTACCCCTGAAAGCATAAATGATGTAAGGGCCTTTCCATAGGAAGTCAAAATTCCCGTGTTTACCTTTTTCCTCCCTTCTTGAGTCCCATTTCAAAACTTTATCTCCTAGATAGAAATTTTATGCCTTGGTCCTTTTGTCAAAAGCTTTCTTGATTTTTTCCTACACAAGTTGGGATCCGATATGCACTTCTTCCCTGGTCTCCTGCAAGTGAATTGTCTGGTTGATCCTCCTTTGAATATCATTTGGCTCAACCTGTGCTTCTTGGAGAAATTTCATCACTAGTGTTCCCAAGGAAGATGGGAAGACAACCTCCATTCATAGACTAGTTGGTAAGGACTGGTGCCAATAGATTTCTTTGTGGTTAGCCTATCTACCCACAAGGCATTTACTAGCTTCTTATTCCAAGTTTTCTTATTATCTTCCAACAACTTTTTAATGATATTCACTAAGCTTTTGTTGGAAGACTCTGCTAGTCCATTTCCTTGGGGATAGTAGGCTGTGGAGTGACCCAGGGTTATGTGATATTTGTTGCAGAAATCAATCATCCTTTTTGATTTAAAGGCTGCTGCATTATCTGTGATGATCTTGGTAGGGCAACCAAACCTGGACAGAATGTTGGCCTCAAGGAAACCTATTATGATAGTATTAGTAGCTTGTCTTGAGGGTATGACTTCTATCCATTTTGTAAAATAATCTGTGGCAGTCAAGATCCATCTATGTTGGGCAGAGGAAGGGGGATGAATTTCACCAATGAATTCAAGACCCCACTGTTGAAATGGTGTTTCAGTAGATATAGGTTTCGAAGGTAATGGCAGTAATTTTCTTTTTCCTTCAAAAATTTGACATTTGTGGCATGAGGTTACAAATTTCTTCACATCAAAAACAGAGTGGGCCAGTAAGAACCAAATCTTAAGATTTTATCAGTTGTGGCCTTCCAGTAAAGATGTCCCCCACAGTCACCTGCATGAAACTCTTGCAATATTTTGTCAGATTCTTCCTTTAATAAACAATTAAGAAGGATGCCTTCATGATTTTTCCAAAATAAAGCATTGTCAATTATGCAAAACTTCAAAGATTTCATTTTTAAGAACCTACTTTTAGTCCCAGATAACTCCGAAGGAGCTTGAAGATTTTGTAAAACGTATATAATGTCAGCATACCATGGTGAGTCTATAAATGCCTGGCTGATCTGTGGGGTCGGCATCTCCTCTTCGTTATCCAATTCTACAATGAAATTTATGTCTAGGGCCTGACAGTTCAATTCAGCAATGAGCTTGGCTAAACCTTGGCCTTTGATCAATTTCGTAGGTTTAATTTCTAAGTCATATTCTAATATGGTATCTATCCACTTCCCTCTCTTTCCATCTGGTCCATCCTGTGTTAGGATGTCTTTGACTACAACATTGGGAACATAAGCTATATGAGAATACAAGATATAAACTCTAAAATCTTTTATAGCTTTAACTATAGCAAAAGCTTGCTTTTCCATTATATTATACTTTAAAGGTGCATCTCTCAGGGCTTTACTAAAGAAGGCTATTGGTTGTTCAAAACCCTGATCATTTTTCTGTAGTAGGACTGCAACAATTGTATGTTCTGAGGCGAAAGAAAAAATGATGAAATCCCTATCAAACATTGGACTGATGAGAACTGTTGTTTGTGTTAAGGCTAGCTTTATATCTTCGAAATACTTTTTAGCCACTAGAGTCCATTTAATATTCGAATCTTTCTTTAACATGTTGTTTAGTAATCTAATTAGTTCAGCTAAATTAGAGATAAATATTCTCAAAAAGTTTATTTTACATAAAAATTCTTGGAGTTCTCTGATGTTCCTGGAATGTGGTATCTGCAAAATGGCTTCAATTCTTGTTGGGTCAATTCGGATACCATCTTTGGAGATTATGTGGCCTAGTAATTTTCCCTCTTCCAACCCAAATAAATATTTTTTTGGATTCAGAGAAATTCCATACTTCCTACACTTAGCGAAGAACTGCCTAAGATGATCCAAGTGTTGCTGATCTGATTTAGAGAATATTGTGATATCATCTAAGTATATTACTAGGAAGTCATGGATTTCCTTAGCAAAGGCTATGTCCATTGCTCTTTGAAAGGTGGCCCTTGCGTTTTTTAACCCAAAAGGCATTTTCACATACATGAAAGTGCCTCATGGAGTAGTGAATGCAGTTTTTGCCTGGTCATCTGGGTGGACTAGGATCTAGTTATAACCTGAAAACCCATCTAACAGTGAGATTTTGGTTGAACCTACTACCCTCTGTAATATGTGATCCATTTTAGGGAGAGGGTAGTTATCCTTAAGTGAAACTTTATTTAAATTCCTAAGGTCAACATACAGTGTAATTTCACTAGTTTTCTTTCTTGTAGGTACCAAATTAGAAACCCAATCTGAGAATCTAATTGGTGCAATTATCTTAGCTTCATACATTCTTTTAATCTCTTTTTTGATGGAAGGCAATAGAATGGGGTTAATTCTTCTAAGCTTCTGTCTAAAATGCTTCTGATTTTCTTTTAAAGGAATGGTGTGTTGTATTATGTTGGTATCATAGGACTTAAGGTCCTCATAATTCGAAGCAAAAATGTCTTGGAATTCCTTCAGGAGTTCTATGTATTTCACTTTTTTATTGGGAGGTAAAGACTTTGAAATTTTTATAATTTTGGGATCTTCTTCAGAGCCTACGTTACATTCCTCAATGTCTGATTTCAGAGGTTCCATTTTCTGCTTTTTAGGGACATCATTTGAATCAAATGAGTCCTCCAAAGGAGTTAATCCTTTGGGCAAAAAATTGTCTTTAAGATTGATGACTTTAAATTCTTCATCGATTGCTTCATCAATTTCCATTTGTTTTAGGTTTCGAATATCTGATTTGGTAAACTTTGTGGAATGGAAATTGTGTACCTTTTCATCTTCTACTTCGTTAATTTCTACTTTACCAGTGTAATCAAAATCTAATGTCATGTCTCTGTCTATGTTGCTATTTACAAATTCATCATTAAAGTTAAAAAATTGTTAATTTGTTGATCATTACCGAACACTTGCCAGTTCTTTAAGTTCTCAGGAGTAGCAGGTCTATGCCTAACCTCAGTAGTGCGCTGATGGTTGGGCTGAAATGGCAACTTGCAAGTACTAGAAAACATCGCTAAACTGTGAGCTTGCATATTATGTTTTCTTGGAATAACAATAAGCTTGGTTTCTAAAAAAGTATTTAGTATTTCTACAATTGTTCCTTTATAAAATCCTAACCTAGGATCCCTAGTCATATAAACATTGTTAATTTGTTTTATTACCAACTCAGAATCTCCCATAATAGAGACTCTTATGGCTACTGACCTTTCGACCAATTTCAGACCTAACAGAAGTGCTTCATATTCGTCCATGTTGTTTGTACATTTAAAGTTCAATCTATAGGCATGACCCTCTAAATCATCATTTTCTAAGTTGTAAATCCATACTCCTGCTCCTGCACCTAGTTTTTTTATTGACCCATCGAATTCAAGATGATTAGAATTTCATGTTCATAATTCTTACTATCTGGGGGTACGAAATCTTCTTTGACTAAGGTATCTAGGTCATCTTTATTATCTGAAATCTCATGAATTTGAACATTTTGATTTTCTTCCATGATGTTGTCTGAAGTATTTTCTTGGCTATATTTAGCATTGTAAATAATGAAAGAATCAATACCATAATGTATTGAATATATAGGAAAGTTTTGAGGCCTCTCCTGGGTACTCACTACATACTTCATCATAGTATCTCTATACAGTTTCTTAGGATGTCCAAAGACTGATATGGTAGCATATGACATGTCAAGTTGCAGAGATCCCTGGAGTTTGGCGCCCCAAGATCTAGACAACAACATACCCTACTTAGGTGGTATATCAGCAACAACTATGTCCATAAGTATGGTCTTAGCAGGGTACTGCACTAGGGAAACACACAAATCCTTTATAAGTCCTAGGCACTTAACTTGGCTTGAATAAAAGGAAAACATGTCCTTGTAAGGTCTAGTGATATCCAAGTTTAGCTTCTCCATAACAGATTTAGGCATAAGATTGTGTGAAGCCCCAGAGTCTAGCATGGCGTTATGTAGGATTTTATCATGGATGTTAAGGCTAATGTAGAAGGGTGGTATCCCTCCTTCCATTGGCTTTCCATTAACATTAGGTCCGAAAATTAACTCAGGTTGATCATCAAATAGGTTAATGGAGTCTTCATTTTCAACAAAGTTTAAAGATTTTCTTATTTTAGATCTATAAGTTTCATGTTTAACCAGTTCTATTAAAGGAACTGAGATTTTAAGTTTGGCCACCTTTGCTCCCAAATTGAAAGGCAAAAGGGATTTATCTGTTTGAACATTTGAAATCTTAGCACCAAGGTTCTAAGAAGTCTGTTGCTCTTTTTCATTGTTTGGAGTCTTTTTAAGTGGATTTTCTAGTATAATTTTTGGAGATTGTTCCACTGTTTCCTTGAGGGTAACTGAAGTGGAAGGTTGGTCATCGGTTACATCTTCAATGGTGGGACTAGGAGGGTTTTGATGTGATCTAGAAAGGATTTGTAAGATTTTTGTAACTTGAGGGTTATGATTTGCAGCTTTTACTTTCTTAGGCTGACTAGGTACTGCTTTCTTGTTTTGGTCTCGAACATCAGTGTTCTTTTTGCTTGTCAAATTATATTGTTTATGCACTTCGAAAATAACAGAGTCATACCCTTGCTTATAGTCGAAATATTCTCCAGTTTAAGTCTGTAACTATTGAAGCATATATAATTCTTGGTCATCCTGAGTCAGAAAGACTGTTTCCTCGTTATCTAACCCCATTAAGTTAATTTGAGTGTCTATCTCAAGGTCTTCTTGATGAGAAGTTTCAGCATAATTCTCTTGGAAAGGAGGCCTAATGTTCTGATCAAGCCCATTTTTATCAGTGTTTTGGTTCTGGTTCTTCCTGAAGTTTGGATTCCTTACTGGAGGTGTCTGTTGGTTATCCTAGTGAGGTTTCCTCTCAATGAATTCTATCATATCCATCAATTTTTCCATTCTCTTAGCTAAAGCATCCATTTTCTTCAAAGGGTGAAATGTCATCTTTCAGGGGTATTATTCTCTCGTTTCTAACCTTATCTCTTTTGGATAGCAGATTAGCTTCTACGCTAACTGCAACACTTTGCATATCTTCTAGTGCAGGGGGTTTCCTTTCTCTTAGTTGAAAAGCCATATATGTGTCAAATCCGTCTGGAAACTTAATCAGGGCTAAGCCAGGTGGAGGTCTAAGGTCAAGTGGTATTGCGTTATACACATTGTTAAACCTAGTACAGTAGTCCTGAACGGTTTCGTTTGGTCCCCTCTTAAGGTTTTCATATTCAGAAAGAATTTGAAGAGGGTTCTTTTTCTTCTCCCACCTATTTAAAAATTGCTGGTAAAGAACTTCTAAAATATCTATACTCTGAGGAGGTAAAGATCTAAACCATGTTCTCACCTCTCCAATTAGAGTTTGGACAAAGATTCTCATTTGGACATCTCCTATGTCAATTTCATGCAATTCAAAATAATCTGTCATTTTCTTAGTGTGTTGTTGTGCAATGTAAGATCCAGTGCCATAAAATAAGGTAATTTTACTCTAATAATCTGCTGGTAAGGCACCTTGAGGAGCAGGAATCACAAGAGGGGAATATCTGAGTGCCATAGCTCTAAGTTGCACAGGATTGAGAACAGGAGTTGGGGTAACATGGGTATTTGGGACAATAGGGGGAGTTGGGGTAACAGGGGTAATGGGTATTTGAAGGGTAGTGATAGGCTGATGGGGGAGTGAAGGCATGAATGGAGATAAGGGATGATCTTCAGAAGTGTGGGGAAATGATGGTGAGCTAAAAGAAGTTGAATTTGTTTCAGAAACTTCAAGGATTCTATTAGTGGTAAGGGATGACTAAGGGGAGTTCAGAAGGTACTGATCAATTGACAAGTTTGCTCGTTGGACTTCAAGTTTTGCTGTAAATTCTGGATCTAGAAATGTGTCCTCAAGTTCACTCCCAGGCTTGGTTCTAAATAGGGAATTGTCAAAATACTTGTCAAAAGGGAGGTCTTCTAGGAACAACCACTCAACAGGGCATGAATTGGATCTGAATAAAGGTCTTGGGCTTACTGAACTTTCTTGTCTTCTGATTATTCTTAGAATAAGGTTGGGATTGTTAAATACAGGGGGAGGATTTGGGTCAGGGTTGGCCCTGGTATAATGAGTTCTCCCTGAACCCAGATTTTGAGCTTTTTCTAATTATTTTCTTTTTTATGAATTTTTGAAATAACTTCTAATAAACCCTTTAAAGTGCTTAAAAAATAAAAATTTCAATTTCTCAAAGGTTTATTAAGACTGGGATTTTGAGTCCCCAATATGGTCGCCACTATGTTATCACTCATATGTTTTCCCTAGAAGTTATCAAGGAAGGAATAGTCCGAGGTAACCAGAAACCTAATCTTTTAGACTCAAGTTCTAGCCAACCTAATTCCAAAGAGGGCTCTCTCTTTATAATTTAACTTTGTTTTGGCTAGATTTTAGGCTAGTTATTAGTGCTCATGATATTTTGTTTTGATTGGGTGGTGGAATTAAGAAAACAAATGGGTAGAGTAAGTTTTCAGGCCATTGGGCTATGGAGTCAATCAAGAGTGGCTTAGCTAGATGTGATCAATCACTAAGCTAATAGTTCACAAGGCAGGCTAGCACAACAAAAAGCAAATCTGCAGGTTCAAATGGTTGAGGTAGTCCTAACTAGGGCAAAGGGCAATGAAGAATCCTTAACTGGGATTAAGATGAAGAAAGGAAGGATGATCAATAGCAAAGGGCAATGAAGAATCCTTTACTATGGACCAAAGGGGGAGTAAACTACGGAAGTAAGGGAGCAATTAATAATTCCCAAACCAAGATAGTTTAGTAGAAAACACATAGAAAATAAACAATGAAAACGGAGAGCATTTAAGCTAGTTTTGAGATATTATTCCTCGTTTACTTTTCAGATTTCGTAAGAGACACATGAATATTTATAACATGAAGAGAAAACAATATTTAAACATGAAGAGATAATACTTATTTGATCCAACTTTGCACAAGAATCCAGTGAAATGTCCTCAGCTTTATTCCATATCCAGCAAAACCAGTCGAGTCTTGAATACAGTAGCTCCTTAGCTTGATATAAAATGTCTACAGAAATGTATTTTAATCCTGTAGGTTTTAACCCTGTACAGTAATTACCTGCATACGAATTCTTAAACAAAGAAAATAAACAATGCGAGAGCATAACCCATAAAACACATATGCACAGAGATTTTTCCCTGGATCCCAAAACCGGGACTACCAGCTTGATTTTTCATTATGTTCCTTTCAATGTTACAATACATATTTATACATGCCGAAGCATCCAATACCATGGACCGAAAAACCATTGCGTCCAATACCATGTGCGAAAAACATGCACAAAACCATAGGTAGGTTCGCCCAACCTAATATAGGGTCGTGGAAAGAATATAACACAACCCAACAAATCCACCCTAATTACTTCATTTTGTGAAGTATTTATACAAAAAATGTTACAAAATATCTCATAACAATATGAGAATTATTCTAGGAAACTAAAAATATCTTCAGCACAAAGATAGAGACAGATGGAGTACTGTGTTCTTGTTGTCCCTTTTATTGTGACTGTGCTGGCTGTTGTAATTCGGATTTGGCTCTTTCAGTTGCTTTACAGTTGTGTGCTGGAAACACTTTCTACCTTCTACCTACTGATACTCTTTACCTGTTCAACTTTGACTCTTCCTTTCTTGTTTTACTTGGTAGCCATGTTTTACCATGTAGATTTGCTGCAGTAACTTTACAATAAATCCGTTAGTTTTGTCCACCTTTCACTGTCAGGTAATTTCATCCTTATCAATTTTCTGTATATCTCGTCAGCTTCTGTATACTTAGAAAAATTCGGCCTGCTAGTAAACAAGTGCTTTACCTCGTGCTCTATGAAAAATAGATTTTCAAGACTATCATATAATACCTTTCTAGTGGGCAAAGATTTTACCCCTGAAGTACTAGCTTGGCTTCTGGCCAGCTTGTTAGTCTTTCAATATAATCATATTGAATCATATGGTTGTCATTTATTACCATAGGACTGGGAAGACATTTTTCTCTTAAAATACCATACTTTGTCATAAAACTGTCAATATCTACTTGGATGCTTTGGTACCTTTTCTCCAAATTGAGCATCAGGTTCCTTTTGGTGAGAACCTTATTTATTTCTATGATGGTTGTTGTTCTATCATCTATTTCTAGTTCATCAAGCTGGTACTTGTTTCTGCTATTAAAAAATGTTATCAATTGGTTGGCATCTTCAGGCTTATCTCCCAATTCTTCCCTTGTCTTGTGGACTACTTTTGTAGCCACTTTTACTAGTTTAGTTTGTTCAAAAATAACTTGAATAGAAGGCCAAACATCATTGATGGAATCAATGATGTTGGCCCAAAGAATTTCCTTCATGTCTCCCAGTGGATCTTTTAGTGTCAAGTCCTTTTCAAGGACTTTTATTGTTTCTCCCATTCTTTGATTCTTCTGAACTTCTTCCTTCTATTGTATCTGTGCAAGTTTACAATCACTTTCCAAACTTGACACTTTTTCTCTAAGTTTCTTAAGCTCAGTAGCCTAGATGCTCATTTCCTCCATGGCTTTTACCAATTCAGTTGTTTTTTCTCTGGAAGTACCTGTGCTTGTAGATGCCCTTGTGCCTGCTGATGTATCTGTAACTGGTAGAGCAGTAAGTGGTGAAACTACTGGTGCTAGAGAAGCAACCAATGTTGAGGGTACTACTGTAGATACTGTAGGAATTACAGCCTGAGGAGTGGTGGCCAACTCACTCTGTTTAGACTGTATCAAGTTATTAAGATCTTTTTCTGTTTCTTTCAATTGTTCATTCAGCTTTAGGACTAAGTCCATAAGCTCTCCCTCCTTTTGAGTTTCCAATACTTTAGTTGTCTGAGGATGATGTAGGGGAGGAATCTTGAGCTTCTTTTTCAGTGCATCTATGTCATCATTTTTCTTCTTAATAATCTTTTCTGTAGCTTTCACATCTTTGGGATCATGGCCTAGTTCTATGACTAAGTCCTTTTTTCTGATTAATAAGCTTTTTTGCAGCTTTCACATCTTTGGGATCATGGCCTAGTTTTATGACTAAGTTCTCTAGGGACTTTATTCTGGTATATTTAACCTATGAAGAGGCCTTCTCTAACTAGAATTGCACTAATATATTATTCAATGAATTTTGAAGTTGGTGAGCTGCAATTGCCTTACTGGTTAAGGTGGAGTAAACCATTTCTCCATTCTTCTTATGTAATTCTATTTGGTCAATAGGATGGATATCCTTTGCCAATACTTCAAAGTCTGTTTTCAAATAATCTGCAATTGACCTGGGATGTTGTGTAGTGGGCTTCATAAAAGTTATCTGCATTTTGCCCTCTTTCACATCAAATGCTGACATTAGCCTTGTATAATTAGTAGGAGCCATCTTTAGGTAGTGTGCATAGCTTTGGGCTTTCAATCTTTCATTCCTGGCTTTTATTTCTTTATATTTCTCTCTGATATCTTGGCTCTGGCCAGTGGGAGCCCTAAAGGAGGATACTTCCATGCTCTGTTGCCTTTCTATCCTTTGAGCCTGTGAGGTGGAAGGTTCTTGTGTACCTCCTAAAGGAGTGGTATGCATGCTTTCTGCACCTATAGTTCCTGTTTTTTCTTCAGTAAACTCCTATTCTGAAAATGGATTCAACCTTTGCCTCTTAACATAAGTTTGGGCACCAGGTCTGCTAGAAGGAGTGGCCTCCTCTCTATCTCTTTTAGGATTCCTCTCCTCGTTTAGAGGAGTTTGTAAAATAGGAGTATTGCTCATGATATGTTCTGGTTGAGTAAGTTCTTCTGAAATCTGTGGCTGTTCTGATTCGTCTGGCTGCTCTGATGCCTTTGGCTGCTTTGATGGTTGCTGCTCTTGAGGTCCTTCTTCTGCTGTTTGCCCATTATGTCCCTGTGATTCTCTTTGAGACTAAGACTCTCCTGAAACTTTACAAATGAATCTTCATCAAGTCTTCTTTCTAAATAAATCAATACATTATTGACAACAACTTCTGTGCTATCTCGGTCTACCAAAGTATTTTCCACCCATTCAAGTTGATTAGCATATTGTTCAATTTCAGGAATCCTGTGGTGGATGTAAGGAGATAATTCGTTCTTTTGTCTCCTATTGCAGATGAACTCTACAGGTGGATGTAAGGAGATAATTCGTTCTTTTGTCTCCTATTGCAGATGAACTCTACAGGGTCATAATTCTAGATAAAACTTTGTTTTATTCTTAGTCTTTGGAGGATTTACTCTGCTTCCTTTCCTGCTTCCCTACTGTTACATATGAAGGGGCCAAGCTTATCTTTTATCCTAAGTTAAGCTTTCTTCTTGGCCTTCACAAAGTGCACCTCATCTGAATTGATCATTTGCTTATAGTACTCCAAAGAAAACAATCTCATAGGAAGGTATCTGGGCAGTTTGTAGGGAGCCATCTCACATCCATATATTCTGATTTCAGTATGGTTTTGGTACACGTACCAATCCCTCACTCTATATTGTTTGGACAACTGTAGGACCCTCCTGATATCTGCACTGATTCTGAGGGGAGGGCTTCCTAATAGCATAGTTGCCACTGGATGTACAAAGAGATCTATGAAATCAATATAAGAATATTGAGAGTCATTTAGGTGGAATAATGAAGTCCAGAAGACCACTGATCTAGGGTTGCCTCTGGTATCAAGATTTTGGAGTGTGATTGGGAATTTGTCAGCTTGATAATACAGGAAAAGATGATATAAAACTGAAGAATATTTGAACACTCTTTCATTATCCAACCTCATGAATTGATCATGCATTTTGTCAGCAATGAACTTAGCATAGTCAAACATGATGGCTGGGGGTTGCCCAAGAGAGTAGATCGACATAAAGGCTATGATAATTTCATCAACAAATTCACTTGTAATCTAGCCTAACACATTGGATATCATTTTTATGATGTTTCGACCAAGATCAGAGAATATAGTCCACATGTAAGGGGGAGAGTCCTTTGGAATGTACTTTTCTTCCCTAACGAAGGTCTGGTATAACCTAGCAACTTTGATTGAGGTGAGTGTAGGGTATCTATTAAGCAAATCTCCAACAGAAAGAGGTATCAGGCTTTGGCTTGGTTGTAATTGTAGCATTTCATTTATGGACTTAGCAGTGATGGTAAATAATATAGAATGATCAGGGGTCATCACTGCCCTTTGGCTGGGATTATAGCTCATATGGCAGTAATGGATAATATCTGGGAAGATATGAACTCTGGGGAATTGGTACTTGGGTAAACCTGATTCCCAAAGCCCTATGTAGTCTACATGGTTCAGGTACTGGTCTCTGTACCTGCAGTATAGTTTCAATGGGGAATCTTGGACAGAGGTATCTTTAATCTGAAAATCTTTATCTGCTAGTGGGAGATGGTCTAAATCTCTGTGAGGAGTAGAAATGGGCATGACATTCAATGCAATTGGGGCATCCATCCTTGGTTCTTGTGGATTCAAGGACGGGGGCGAAGGGTTTTCAGTGAAATTGGAAAAAACTGGTCTAATTCAGGGTATTTTGGAGTCACCGAAAACTTATCTTACTAAATTACTTAGTAATTGGAAGCAAGTTAGTCCAGGTTTTGGAATAAAATAGGGTTTCTCAGCAAATTTGGGTAAATACTTGGTTTTCGGCTTTGAACGGAGTAACGACGACTGTGAATTGTTGACAGGAAGTGCACGTGATTGAAAGGTGGTCTGGAGTTTCAACAGCTTCAGTAAGTTGGTAGTTGGACATAGGTTGACGGTTGCACATACTCTGGTGCTTGCATGGAGGTCTGAGTGGTTTTTTTTTCACGATAAAACAAAAAACAATGAGTTTTTTATTTTTATTCGTAAAGTCGATGATTTTGGCGGGTACACTAGGAAAGGGACACTTGGCATTAAGCTGGGGATGTGACATTTTGTTTTTTAGCGAGATCGTATCGCATCGCTTTTGGGATAAAGTGATTTTGCGGGGAGGCCGCCCGATGCCATTCATCGGGCGCCACATAGAGACAGGGTGAATAGTGAAACCACCCATATCGGGCAGGTAAAGGTCGGCCTTTGGAGGCCGCCCGCTATGAGTGTCGACCGTTGGAACAAAAGGGGTTGGATTGCATGGTGATTGGGGCAATGCTTTAATATGAGGTTTAATGGAGGGGCCCGACGGGGTTTTTAATGCGCGGAGGGATTGATTAATGAAGAATTATGGAGGTTTAATGACGTCGGGAGCGATTTCATTGGCGGGGTTGATTATTAATTAATCACTGATTGATTAATTAACCTCTTTTATTCGACGGTGGGTCATGGTTATTAATTAGTCGCTGATCGACTTAATTAATCCCTTAATTATTCACTAATAGATTTTATGTTTCAAACTTTGGGGCGGGATATTAACATATGGGTTTTTAATAAAATATATGGGAAAGGGGTATTTTTTGGGATTTAATAAATAAAGTTAGAAGTTAATATGAAATGAAGGTGGAAAACGAAGTGCACTAAGTATAATGTGTGTTGATTTTATTTACTTTTCACATAAAACATTATAACTTAGGCTAAATGCGCATTTGTGGGTTTTTGTGGAAAAGGGGTTTGCTTGGGGGTGATTACTTTCCCTAGGCAAATGGTGTTTTTACCTTAGGAAAAGGGATTTTTTAGGGGAAAATGAATGAATTGAAGGGGGTGAATGTTTGTGAGGGGGCTTTTAGTACTTAGACCCTATAAGTTATTGGGCCGAGGGTCTGGTCCCTCTAGAAGTCAGAGAAATGCTCTGAGCCCTTTTAACTTAAATTTTTAGGTACTTTTAACTTTGCTTATGGGAAATTAGTAAAATTAAAGGTAAAATGAATGGGGAAATTAATCACTTGACTTTGTGTAAATGCTCAATTATCATCCATACTTTAGCAACTTGGTGATGAAGGTACATGATATGATTTTATCTAATCAATCATCATAATTCTGCAACCATGCAACTACTTACCCATCTACTCATCCTACCATTTTTTCTACTCTTTATTAGGGTGCACTTAAGTTGGAAAACCCTTATCAAAACTTTTTTCTTTTCTTTTACAATAAAAATCTATCTAAGTCTATCCTTATTACATCCAAGGGCTCAGATTAAACTGTTGAGCTCCTTTTATTTACTCTACCTATCTACTTATCTGCCAAGATTAAACAGTTTGGTCAAATTTTATTCTCTATCTCTAAGCATGAAATTCAAAACATGGAATAACTAAGATTAAACTGTTTGATTACCATGGATTATGGCATGAATAACAAATTGCACACAATCATTATTATGCAGAAAAGTAAATAGTAGTGGCATTTGGACTTGCACACTTTCATGGTAATTTTGTTTTTCCTTGGGGTTCACTTTTTCATCATTTCTACATTTTTTACTTTTTTTGTCCTTTGATTTTTCTTTTAGGACATACCCTCTTTACATTTTTTGATTTTTTGAATATGGAAAACATTTGCAGAAAGCAAATGTATGTACACATTACATTTTTGACCTCAGCCATTCAAAAATTATGACTCCTATTAGTATAGGAACATAACACACTCCTCTCTTGGCTTATATGCTCCAATCCTAGATCCGGTTGCTATAATTAGAATATGTACAACCAAGCAACACAAACCAATTATTTACAACATCTATGTAGCGTCATCCAATCACTTTATTCAATGGATCAACATGGCGTTGAAATACATGAAAACATAAGATCACATATAGGAAAACAATGAACTCTTTGTATTAAAAGAAATAGAGAGAGTTACAACCAACTATATGAATTAACCTTGTAGAAGTGCTCCTCCAAGTTGACATATCCTTCCTTGCCACAAAGTGTACCTCTATGTCACGCTAATGCATGGAATAATGACTCTCACAGCATCAACATGAGGGTAAATTCTATCTCCAAAAGCCAACCCCTAGCCCATGGATGGCAACAAATATATAAAAGAGGATGGTAGTTTAAGAGTTATTATCCATTTAACAATCTAATCTTGAGATCCACTCTTAATGGGATGTCCAGAGAGGGCGAACCTTCTAGTGAACATTGGTCCCTAAGGCAACAAGGTGCGTTGGGCCTTAAAATCATTGAAATGAAGGAGTTAAGGGAATAAATTCAAGGATTAGGGAGAGTCATTCTTAGGGCTTTGTGCAAGGATGACGACAAGCGGTAAAAGGATCATGATTGATCCAAATGATATACCCATTTACCAGATATGACAAAATGACCTATAATAGAGCTACGAGAGAAAAAAATGGAGGACATATATATATGAAATATGAAAGTTAAGTTTGATAATAATCACATAACTTCTCTTTATTTCTTTCTTTTCTTGCGTGTACTTTCTGCCATCACGCTAAGTTTGAACCAATTAGAACCATTTCTAGTTCACAACTTTTGTTTAGATGGGATTCTTTTTCTGAATCTAAGCTCTCAAAATCATGTAATATCTTTGTACTCGCTATCTTGTTTTCTATAGGAGCCTCGTTTTCCTATTGTTCTAGTGCCTAGGTCTCCTATAGCTTGATGTTATCCTACATGTGGGACACTACCATGCTAAGCCTTGGCATCTACTTGTGCTTGGTGTGGTTGGTTCTCCATGATTTCTTTCTAAGAGGTGAGGATCAAAGCATTGGAATCCTTTTGGTTTATGGGCCTACCAATTTTTATTTTATGGAATCTATTTTTCCTATGGGCACGTGTTTTGCAAATGTACCGTTCGAAAGCATATTCAATGTCTAAATGATGTATTCTCATAATATAATACTTATGTCCACTAAAAGTTTTTTCGTTTTAGTTTAATGTGGTTGGGTAAACCTTTGGTAAGGTATATCTCTACATTGGTTATAATGAAGGTAACAATACCTTTGTTTGTTCTTTCAAGGACCATTTTTTTTTTAATTTTACCAATGTGTTTCCAATTTTATCTAAGACCTTATGGTGCTAGAAGGGTTGGGGGAGATTTGGTACTCTCACCTATACCGACACAATTGAGTACACCATATTTGTGGCATCAAAATATAGGAACCATCGGGTGAAGAAGATCCCATCTCGTCCCCAAGACTAGGGTCCATGTTTTAAGATGTTCTCCAAATCTTTCTATGTATCAAAATGTAAAACAAAGAAACCTTTGGAATATAAATAGATGTTACAGTTGGGGGCCCATTATGTAAAGCATTAGATCTAGGCCAAAAGCCATAGAACCTACATATTATAGCCTTGGATTGGAGAGCAGTAAAAAGGTGAGTTTACTTATGGGAGATTTACCTCCCTAGCTAGTGCTTGAACCATTTTTCTACTGTGTAGGGTTATGGGTTGTATTAGAGTTTATATGATGGGTTGAGAGTCTTCCCTTCCATTGCATCCTTAAAAAAGGTAGAACCACTAAGGTTTTTGGATCTCACAACTCCACCAGAGAAATTTAGATTCAGAATAATGGTAGAGTTCTTTGAGATTTCATAGTCCTTCATCTGTGTTGAATCATGTAGCATCTTCCCTTCGAAGAACAAGAAATAAGAAATAGCAGATATTCTCAAATTATTCTCGATGTGGTGCTTCAAAAGTTCCACCAAGTTCTAGTCCCTTGCCTAGAAAAGGGAGGACATCCCATTAATATTTTTATGTAGATCTAAAAAAATTTCTTATCTGGTTTTTCTTGTCTTTTGTCTAGAACATAGTCAAGGGAGTAGGGGGGGCTCCATTGAGAAAACAAACACATTTTTGCACAAGAATCATAATTTTTGTGGAACCCAAAATTGACATAGCAGGGAAAACACAAAAGCCAGTCATAAACAAAGGAAAACAAGTTACCAATACTAGCCTAGTTGAGTGTACCCATCTTGAGCACTCTGAATTTGAGGGACCCTTGCCAGAGGAAAGGTGTTTGGGGGTCATCTTTTGAATTTATTTGAAGGTTTCGGTCTCACCAAGAGCCCATTTGTAGGAAGCTTCTGAGGTCTAATCCTTCACATATGCTCGAAGGCCGAAGGTAGTCTACTACAAGGAGTGAGTCGTTCCCCAGAAATTTGAGCCCAAAGAAAAAATAATCCATCATTGTGGTAAGAGGTGGGCTTGTTGAATGTGAACCTTGGTTTGTCTCCCCTTTGTGTTGTGATCTCATTAGCCACGGTGGTGCCCATCACAAGTTTGCAAAAAGAATAAACCCTAGAGAAGCCCATGAACTCCATTGCACTACCATGATGTGTCTTTTAATTGTAGAAAATAGTTTTACTTTATTCAAATAATTCAATTTTCCAAAATAGATAACCTTAATGACATGTAAAACAATTAGGGATCCATCTTAACTATTAAGGGATTTGAGGTTAAAATAATTTCAAAATTGTGAAAAATAGTTATGAAACTCGTTAGACTTTCTTGGTCTTTGAAAGTGAGATTTTTAAGTGTTTTTAAATATCAAAAATAAAAAAGAAATAAAAGTAGAAGCATACCTCCTTTGAAATGCAAAAAGAATGAGTTAAAAAAGAAATAAAACCTTTGTCAAAGGAGATAGATACCAACCTAGATCCATCTTAAATACCAATCTACCAAACACTGAGAAGGATCAACTCTTTTGAGGTGCAAACCTCTTTTAGAGTGAAAAAAAAAAAAATTTGATTCCTCTCGTTGCTTGGTAGATCTAGAGCTAAGATGGATCTAGTTGTAACAAGTGGTGTATTTCCATGAGATAAAAATTTCAACTAATTGTAAATGTGAAAATATGCTTTCAATTAATTAGAATTTAAGTGTACCATTATCACCCAGCTCCCCACCTCACCATCTTATGATCTCTAATCTTCACCCCATTAAAATATAACTAAAAAATGAGAGATTAGTTAGGTCCAAAATTATAACATTTAAGAGAGATCACACAAAGCATAAAAGTAAACATTCTTTGAATCTTTTGAGTTGAGTTAGTTATCAAAAATTCTGAACAATATAACAATTGTTAGATATGTTATCTCCTACTTGTTGTGTCCTTAATATTTGATATTTGTCATCATATTTAATCTCTATGTGAGTTGTTTGTTTTTATTGTTTGTATTATTTAAAACATTGTTAGCGAGTTGAATTCCATAGATATATTCCAACTAAAATATCCCCTATTTTAATGTTTGGTTGAGATATTCAATTGATTGAATGGTTAAAGATAATGTGTTTATCTTACACCAACTTTTGATGTATTTATATTGATGTTTAATACAATATAGAATATACTTTTGAGTATATAAGAATTGTAAATTGGAATCATAGATGGTAATTTTTGATTTGTATTATTTAGGATAATGTTAGGTAGGTGGATCTAAGAGATTTAGCAGATGAAAGGGATATGTAGAGGCTTGTTGGTGGTGTACTAACATAAGAGATATGATGATTGAGACCACAACAAGGAGGAAGATGAACAATATGTACAAGATAATATCAAATTGAAAATGATTCATTTCTTGAAAGATGATTACAATGATTACTAAGATCTAAATTTAAATGACCATTGCATACAAATTTGTCACCAAAATTCATGACATTGGTGTTTCCATGTCTACTTTACTCCAATCTCATCTGAAATTCAATGTAGGAATTTCTACCTACATAGCCATGGAGATTTTGTACGAGAAAGAATAAAATGGATGACAAAATTATACATGTGATTATTGGAAAATGTTGTTATATTTAATTTTTGGTTATGAAATTAATGACGAGTAGTATTAAAAATCATGTATAGGGTGTGACCGTGGGAACCTTTATTTAATATATAGCCTAGTTACTTAGATAATTGGGTGATACAAAAGAGGACAAATTTCCTCTTAGAAAACAGCCAGCCAAAAACATTAACAAATATAAAATAGATCTGGCAAAAACTTTAACAAATATAAAGTACATATATGGTTTGGCAACATCTAATTTTCAAAACTCTCGTTCATGTATACCAGCAAGATGACAAGATGTCTGTTGTCAGTGAAGTGGATTTTTAGTGTTTGAGTTCTCGGAGCACGACAAAAAGCATGGCCAAAATACAAAACCCAATAGTTTAGAAGATTAAAAAAAACTAGTAGTTAGCGGGTTCAAAACATCGATGTAGTTTCCTCCATTGGCCATGTGCTGAAAAGCGCGGAATGCCAAGGATGTGCAACGAAGTCTTTGACGATAGACGTGCACAATATTAATAAATAAACAAACGATACCAAACCATTTAATTTACTTAGTCTCACATGCCGCGAAGCTTACGATAACTTTCGCATCCCCTAGATTTTAGTGTTCCGGAATTAGAAAAATAAAACACACTTTCACATGCGTATAACAAATAAAAATAAAAACACACTTTCACATGCGTATAACAAATAAAAATAAAACACACTTTCACATGCGTGTAACAAACACGCATGACGTTTCCATGCAAACGTCAGTAACAAACACGCCTAACATTTCCTTACAACGAAACTATTTAATTTACTTAGTCTCCACCAAGAACAGCCTCCACCACATATTTACCGTCGCGATGAAAAATACTACTACCACTACCACTAATCAAACATAAGCGGAATGAAGTCATGTCTATGTGTCTAAGCTTTTGCGTGAGAAGAATAAGATCGGGACTCGGGTGCACTGCTTTCGTTCCAAAGAGCCCCACTGCTGAAGGCGGCGTATGGACTGTCTCGAATTCAGAGTCATCAAGCGGTGGAAAGTTGTATTAATTTACCTGCAATAACAGGTATGCCACTTCCTGTCGCTAATTCCTCCGTTGCCCTCCCCTTCTTCATTGGAAAGATTAAAATACCATACTGAATGGACAGAACATTACATGGGAGATATTAGTAAAAGGATTTTTCGCCAGATAACTCAAAACAACTTATGGAATATCCTTTTTCGTAATATAACTTCCCTATCACTGCCACTACTTGCTGAGAGGCCGTAACCCTCGTTTCATTGGATAAGTATGTGCACAACCGGGGCCTTCCCCCACTCTTTTATCTCAAATAACTAAATCTCCAGAAATCCACCACCAGACTCTTGTTGCCAGCATTTTACGTGCTAGTTGTGCTCGTTGGAAAATATCAATAAGATTAGTACAGATTTTACGTAAATTGTATTTTTTATATCATTAGCATAGATTCAAGGTTTTACATAATTGTATTTTTTATATCATTAACCTAGATTTATTTTAAACATGAATCTAACCTATGAAAAAAAAACCACCTTCTTTAAGAAATAATAAATCAAAACCCAAATCAATCCCATTGCTGCTTTTAACCAAGATCATTAATTTTGATCACATTATATGCCGTTGTAAAGAGTGAAAACAACGTGGGCCTTGTTCATCTGAAGCAATATGTGTGGTTTGCTGCTGGCTGGTTAGGTGCTATAGTAATGGTTTTTTTAAATGAATCAGATTGGTGGAATGGATAAATAGTTCTAATTTTACAAGTATGTTTTAGATTTTTTTAATGTTATAATGGCAAGATGGCATCTTGTTTTAAGTGTATTTATTTTAAAATAAAGTATTAGGAATTTTAATTTAATTATTATTTTTAATAATAATTATAAATGAAAGATTAATATTTATGTGAAATTAAATTGATTAATTAAAAAATGTCATATAAGTATTAGTATACTAAATTTTAATTTTTTTTGCCAGCATAGTATACTAAATTAAGTCAATGTAATTATATGAATTAAATATTTGATATTGATAGACATTATTTTATGATATGTATTAAAATTCTTAATTTATGATACATGTTATTTTACTAAAATTAATAAAAGTATAATTTTTTGTTGTTGTTAATTTCATCTCAAAGGGATTTGAACTTAGAATTCCATAGTTTATATAGTACTTTATAATTTTTAAAAAATAATTAAATTATATATTTTTTAAAATTATTATGGTTAATTATTATAAAAAGAATTAATAAACATGTTAAATTCATACAATTAAAAAAACATATAACAACATTTTTAACCACACAAATTTACACTCACTTTACAATTTTTTATTAAAATAAACTTTATTAGAATACTATAGTTTATCTATATTACATCCCAAAAATAAGTAACTCATTTCCTAGGACCCTTATTACATCCCAAAAATAAGTAACTCATTTCATAGGACCCTTATTTAGTTGACACAATTTTTTAATTAAATTGACTATTTTATAAAAGCCAAAATTAATTTTAAAAAAATGATTTGTAATATTTAAAATTTAAACCTAACATATTATTGAGCCTAGAGGCTCATTCTACAACCTAGTATGAGAGGATGCGTAAGTTTCTCTGTACGCCTGTGTCCCTTTAAACTAAAATTACAAATTAAAAATTATGTTCTAAATAGAAAAATAATGTTGGCTATAATTAAAAAAATGAATATGTTGCAAAGTATTTAGAAGTGAAAAAAAAGTGTGAATAAGATGTTTAAATCTTATACGTTTCAGAAATATTTCAACAAGATATTTAAATAAACTATTTGAAGATCTATGTTAACTAATTTATGTCAATATCAACTATATATTATATATAATACCAGTAGCATGATATTGCAGATCCAGAGATCAGACCACGATGGGTACAACAGACTCTTCAGGCAGCAGGTGATTTGGCGGGTAATCCTGTTGATGCACGGAGAACCCGATCTCCGTTTATGGGCCCTCCATAGGTACTTACTGCTTCAGATACTTTATTACCTATTCATTGTTACATGGTACTTGGATAAGATATAACTTGTATTGCTCTCTCCCTTTAGGGTCGAGAGGGAGACAGATACAGCCAGCTCTCTCCCTTGCTCTCTCAACATTGATTGAGTTCAACCAATAGAGATCTTAATCTACTGCTTGCTCAGCTGCTATAGTGATAATGAGTATGGGTGAGGCAGGTGTGTGCGGTGATGGCCAGGCATGGGTGAGGGTGTGGTACCGGCGATAAGGTCTTGTCTTTCAAGCGATTGATTAAGTTACTTATTGGGTGGGGGGCTTCAAAGAATGAACGCTATATAACATTTAAAAAGACAATTTAAACAATGAAAAATAACACATTATATTTTACACTCTAAAAAAATTTACACTGTACTTAAAATGGATCTATATTAATATTAAATAATATCATATAAAATTACCCAAAAAAATTTTATATTAAATAATATAATATAAAATTACCCAAAAAAATTTAAATGTAAAAATATTGTAAGGTAAGTGTGTAAGATGAACGAATCAACATAAAACCCGTATGGATTGAGGAACTAAAGAATAATCACTGAGACTTGAACGTCAGTGCAATTTTCTTACTCTCTTTTTTTTTTGTAATTTGAAAAACGAAGTCATATTTGTTTCCACCAACGACGTCTCTGTCCTTGTATTTGCTCAACACATGCGAAGAATATTAAAGGAAAAGTTTTCTCACATGTTTTAGTTTTGTTAAGACATATGCACTTAAGACATAAATATGACCATTTTTGGTTAACATATTAGAAAGATAATAGAATGAAGATTTAATAGAAAACAAAGGTACGGAAATGCGGTCTTCCTTTCTTTAGTTGTTGTTAATATCTTTACGGAATTTTTAGAAGAAAAAATTCTCAACTCTTGGCATAAAACACTGAAGTGTTAGCTTTGGTTTATCGATGACATTTTTGTCATTTTGTAGCATGGGAAGGTCGTGCTTGATGATTTCTACTCTCGTCTTAACAACATTTCTCCTTACATTCAATTTATCATGGAGATCAAATCTAATAGACTCCTTTTCTTCCTTGATGTCCTTGTATACCGACAACCTCATGGTTTTTTATCCCATCAAGTTTACTCGAAGAAGATCCACCTTGATCGGTATCTTCATCCCCTTCCTCACCACGACCCATCTTAGAAATCTGGTGTTCTCAAAACTCTCATTTCTCGAGCCCTTAAAACCTTTACTCCTCAATTCCTTCCCTCAGAAAAGGCCCATCTTTTCCAATCTTTCAGAGCTAATGTCTACACCCCTTCTCAAATTTGTAAAGCCTTTAGGTTGTCTCAAATCCCAAATCCCGGTCTACTCCCCCCTATCCTCCTCAAGGTCGGGTCTCTGTTCCATATATTAAAGGGACCACTCACCTCATTTATAAAATCCAATAAAAAAGGAATATAAAACCATCTTTAGACCTCATAGAACTCTAAGACACATGTTTAGGTCAACCAAAGATAAGTTTGGCTCCATGTCATGTTTTGGTGTTTACCAAATTCCTTTCTCATGCATGAAATGTTATATTGGTCAAACTGGTCGTCCTTTCAAAGCTCACTTAAAGGAACATATAGCTGATACTAACCATCTCTGTTTATTTAAGTCAACCACTGTTGATCATTTATTCAATTACAAACATCTTTTTTGTTTCGATCAATCCAAAATTCTAGTCCATGTTCCTTTTCACAATATTTGCATGAGTAGGGATGCTCTTGAAATAAAGAAGCACCCCGGTAATTTCAATAGGGAAGATGGATTCAAATTAAGTCATTGTTGCAAACCTGTAATCCATCATCGTTCTCATTAAAAATTTTGTTATGTTGATCATGATTTGTTTATCTAAATTGTTTATTCTCCTTGGATATTTATTTCAATAGTTGAATTTTATATAATTTTTTTATTAATTTTATTAATTTATTTTATTTCTTAATGATTTTTTATCATTTATTTCCTCCTTTAAAATCTTTCTCATCCCTTCTATTTCTTTATTAAGTTTAAATGATCGATTATTCCTCCTTTAATTTTTTTTAACTCCTTTATTTATTTATTTAAATAATTGATTTTAATTTCATTACAATTTTTATTTTAATTTTTTTTTTTTTTTGGTGTGGTTCACGGACACCTTCGGTCAACGGGTGGCGCTACATCCACAGGAAAAATATGGGCTGACGCCCCTCAGCCTACTGCAAGACCTGACCCCAAGAGCTTTCAGGAATTGACCTTGTGACCTCCCATATGGCGAGGCCCCGACTTGACCGATTGAGCTAACCCTTGGGGCTAATTTCTTTTCATCATAGAGGTTTCATTATTATTTGATTCATTTCTTTTCTTTATCCCCTTGACTTGGTCTTTATGGAATTCTTTGAATTTAATTATTTAAATAATATTTTTACTTTTAATTATTTTAATTAAAACCTGCGTTAATTATTATTTATTATTTGTTGTTAATTTATTTTTAATGGTTAATTATTTTTGTCTTTGAATTCCCCCCTTCACTTTATTTTATCTATTTAAATAATTGAATTGTATTAATTATTATTATTTCTAATTATTAATGTGTTTATTTTAATCTATTTTCCATTCATTTTAAATTCATCTTATTTTTAAATCAAAATCTTTTTCATTATTAAAAAATCTTCTTTAAACACCCCTTTTTGACTTGACCCTTAACAACTATTTTAAATTTTATTATTTTTCCCATTGACTTGACCCTTAACGGCTATTTTAAAATTTATTATTTTCCCAACGACTAAATAAGTGAAGTCTTTTATATTTAAGGCTTCTAGCACTTGCTTGTTGATCATTCAATATTCTCTAGTCCCTATGATGGGTGGAGGGGCCACCTGAAACGTTGGACAAGATATTAATCCTATACATAGTTCCATTTGAAAATTTTCTTCAAATATTAGAAAGGTATTGGGTGAAAAAATGTCAACATAGTTTGTTTGTACTTTAATAAATTATAGACAATGTCCACTGAGATGTCAATTTTAACCAATTAAAACTCGTTGGAATTCAACTATTTTTTTGTTAAAAAATAATTGATAGTATGAGTGTTTGAATCTTGTTTTAGATGGTGGAAATGGATTCATCATCATCAAAAAGCTTGGGGAACCCAAAATCTTGAAACTTGACAGCTGTAATCGGGATTTCCAAAAACTTCCACCAGATTTTTTCAAAATCCTGCTAGAATTTCCATTATTTTCCAGGTGAAATTGATGCCACTTTAGACTGCAGGTAAATTATATATGAATATGGCATTAACATAGGATTTCCAAAATTGGCATTATCCATTTTCTTATTTAAAATGTATGTGATTTTCATACATTCATGTGAAATTTTCTAACTAAATTATTTGAAATTAGAAATTGTTGATTATTAGATGCTTTGGAGTTTTTGGTCCATGTTGTTTAATTATTAGATATTTTGGAGCTTTTGGTCAGAATCCGATGAATGCTTTTTTGGGTTGAATCCTAATCTGTATTATTTCAACTGGGGTTTTGACTACATAAATGAATTCAACACCCTATAAAACCTTTGGGGCACTTGGATTGTGGAGAGCTCACAACTCAAACTTGTGATTCCAACAAATACCTACTCGATTTTGGGCAAAGTTGACTGACAAATCTACTAAAAAACCCTCCAAAACATACTACGACAATCTTCTATATGTTTATACATTGTTCTATTATTTTATTTTTTTATTATGATGATGGTAAAATTTTAATGTTATTTTTAGTTATCCATGTTCATTGAGGAGAAGGATGGGCATGCCTTATCTCAAGACTGCTCTTTTAGGAATGCAATTAATAGAATACACTATGCAAGTATACTAACTTGATCACCCATTGTGTAAATTTTAGAGAAGTTAGAGGAGGAGCTAGTGTTTGAAGGTAGTAGAGGTGATAGTTTCTAACTTCCTCTCATTCAATAAATCCAGGTTAGTATTATACCAATTTAGTAGATTTTGGCCTCCTACACCAAATTCAAAAAAGTGGCTCTTTACAATATGGGAAAAGGACTAGAGGTATATCTTGTTTCTAAATAGTCTTTTATTGTAAAGTTTCATATCTTGTTTATGGTTACAAATCAATTTAGGGTCCTAGGGAAGAGGGTGTGTTTTTTCTACTTCATGGTTCTCATGATTCAATTGATCCAATGTGTTTGTGACTAAAATTCTTGTTTTGATATGTCTTCAAAATCTACAAATACACTTGTGTCTCATTTTTTTTGAGAAATTGGCAATACATTGAAGAGATATTGGAAAACATATATCTATTCGGTTAATCTTGGTCTTTTCTCATATGGACATATATGTGCAAACATTGGTATTAATAAGGGATTATTATATAAGTTCAGGCTCTAATAGAATTTAGGGTAACCATAAAATAAGAAAGTTGGAACGGGGTGAATGCATGAAAATGGGTTACACTTTTGGGCCAAATGTGGCAATGAAATTTCAAGTTTTTCCTCTTTTATCGAATTGAAGCCCTCAAATTCATATAAGCATTGTGAGTTTTGATTCAGAGTAAAAAGACAATATGTGGAGAATTATGTTGTTTTCTTAATGATATTTTTGCAAAAAAATTAGTGTCATATAATCTATCAAATTTCCATTAAATGCAATACTCATCCTTGCAAAATTTTGCAAGGACGAGTATTGCATTTAATAGAAATTTGATAGATTATATATATATATATATATATATATATATATATATATATATATATATATATATATAAGCATAATCTACATGGAGAGAACTAAGTTTTTCATATTTTTTTATTATTTTTCGAAGTTGCCGAAGTAATATTTTAATTGCATTTGGAGACACAAGTGTTCGCGTAATATTTTTTTCATATCCTGAAATAAATTGAAAAACCAAGAGTACCCTTTTGAAGAGGAATTGTAAACGAAGATAGTAGTTTTTATTTTTATTTTTTCATTGTGTATATGTTATGTTATTGATTTTTTATTCAGCCCGTTTGAAACTGTCCAAAAATATTTCAAGCATTATGTTTAAAAGAAATTAGATGAAAAATATCATATGAATACGAAAGTATCAAACTCATATGCCATTGGATAGAGGGTTATTTCACGAATCCAACATGATCAAATCCTCCACTTAAGGAAAAATTCTTCCCTAAACTCGTTAGGGTACAAAATTGGGTTGCAGAGAGAAATCTGTAGAAGGGGTGTTGAAGCTATGATTTTTAGGTGCTCAGGAGCTTGATCGAGCACTTAAATTCAAAATTCAAATGGCTCGATCAAACATTATAGAAACCCTCAATCGAGCCATATAAGTGGTTAATCAATGACTCGATCGAGTCTATAAGCTCGATTTGGCTTGATCGAGCCATTGAAAAGCTAATTGCCATCAACCGCTTACCAACTTTTATTAATGTTATTTATGTAAAATGCTACAACATCGGGGCTCGACCAAGTGCCTCTTGTTAACCCAAAAACAAGAAAATAGTCTAAATTAAAATTTAGAAAAATAACATCAAACATTCATTCATAGAGAAATATCATAATGAAAAAATTACACAAGGATTCACAACAAAGATGGGAAATTCAAGATTTGGATTTAGAAAAGGAAATAAATTGTCAATCATAGAGGAAATGTGAGAAAAAACTAGAGAAAATATGAGAAAAAGAAGTGAGACATTGAGAGAACAACAAGATCACGCAATTCAAGAAATTCATGCAAATATAGGTAATTCAAATTGTCTCACTTCTCATATTACTTGCTTCGTATTGTATGCATTAGAAAATATGATTGAAAACAAGAAACAAACAGAGAATGAAACAATAAAACTAAGATAAAATAAGCACTGAAATTAATACCATGTAGTTAAAAATTGAGATGTAACAACAACTAAGGAAAATCACTTGAATCCATGCAAATGATTGAAAACCACTTGAAACCATGCAAACTATTGAAAAGTACTTGAAACCATGGTTTACTGAAATTTTCTGAAACCACTTGAATTCATGCAAATTATGAACCACCTTCGAATTATAATGGTTTAGGATAACCCACAAAAACTAAGGATGCAATTTAAACAAAGAAAACCATTGCAACATCATTTCCATATATTATTTACATGAATTACAATTCATGACATTTTATTTACAAGAGGGATTAACAAAAATGGTTGTCACATAGGTACTCCAAAACCCATAAACATTAGTTTGATTACTTTTTGATATCCTTGTAGGAGTTAAAAGAGAGAAAATCTGTCAAGATCTAGAAGGAGCAAGAATATCCCTCCTTTCAATGTGCATGTTGACAATACATTCTTTGTTAAACATATGTAACAACATTAAATTTCGTAAAGTTCATCATCATATATAAGATTTAATGGTTCCTTGAATCCTAAATAATGATCCCTACCTTTGAAAACCTCACAAGTTTTTTCTTTCAATTCTCACATGAAGGTTATGAGAATCTTTTAAAGAGAACAAGATTTTTAAAATACATAAAAAGTGTAGTATAGATTCATGCTTGCACAAAAAGGAGTGTATTATTGCATATAACTAAAATTCTCTATGGAAGGCTCATAATCAATATTAAATTCATAAATAATAAATGTAAAAGAAATAAATTAGCATGCATGTATTGATGATATGCTAGAAATGTTAATGATGTTAATCTTCTTAGACTGTGGCAATCTAATGTCGATTAAATTTATCTAGTTGTTTCTCAAAGGTAATCATGAAATATATTCAAAAATATGGTTCAAAAGTAAAAGAGGAGTTCCTTAGTTTAAAATTTGTCAAGATTTGATGAAAATAATTGAAAACATAAAAGGCATTGGATATCCATCTTTGCATGTGCATAAAAAAAGGTTCCTGGTAGAAACATATAGTTTTTTAAATCCTCTTATCCGTCCTTGTGCCCTACTTGATTGTTGTGCTAAAATTTCCATGTACATTCTCCCAAAAAGCACTCAAATCATTTGTGCCCCTCTTCACCACAAATGATAAAAATGTGCATTCATTGTTGATACTTGACCTTGATGCATCTTCCTTGTTCTCGAAATCCACTAAAACCTCTATCCCTTGAATTATTTTTGTTTCCTTATCAACGATTTCATTTTCCTTCTCATACTTCTCATTCCTCATTTCTTTCACTTTTTATTTGGAGTAGTGAAATTCTCTATAGTTACACATTTAAAATGCTAAATGATAAGGTGCTTCTAATGGAGAAATTTATTTCCAACTAATTTGATCTTGTATAGTAAGCTTTTAATTATTAACATACTTAAAAATTAGTTGAATAGGTTCCTTATTGTATCATGGAGTGTGTATTTATGTACTATATGGTTTTTTAGTCACAAATTATCTTATAGTTGATTAAATTTGTATAAATGTATCGATATAGATTTTGTTTTCTCTCATGAAATAAACTTCACCGCTTCAATTTGGTAATCACTAGCTTTATTTTTCAAGAATCTTTCATTCTTTAAAATTAAAAATATTCACCATATCATTAAGTTCTAAGTAATAATTCCCTCCGAAATATGAATTTAGACTTCCTATATAAGGATTTAAACTTAATTTTTATCAATATTTAGTTCAACATCCTTGCAAATTATTATATAATATCTTCTTCATTAACTTTGCTAAATCTTCATCCTATTCTCATTTTTGAGCCACTCTCTTTGGCTTCTTTAGTTAACTCTCCAAATCTTCTAATTTTATTCCTAACCCCTTTTCTAAAGGCTAATGATTTAAATCTAGTTCATTCTCTTCTTACAATCCTTTTTACTTGACATTGGATTTAAATAATTGAAATGTTTGGTAAATGAGATATATGAACAAAAATATAACACCATCCTTGTTACAATAGGGATCACTTATAGTTTGAGATTTATATAGCCTTTTGAAGAAATGGAAAATTGTCACTAAGAAGAACTAAATTTGAAAAGGGCCTTGAAATGCTTCACTAGGTAAATGTGACTTGTTGTGAAACCAAACAAAGCTTCAAATCTAGATTCACTAATAAAATTATGGGATCTAACAATAGATCACCTTTATCACACACTCTTCAATCCTATGCCCAAATCGTTTTATGTTTTTTCATTTCTTAAACATGTGTTGGGGGGCAGAGTTAAGAGAGATTATTGCTTGTGGGACTGGGAAATAGGTATATATTGACACTTTAATCTCTTATTTTATTATTAACGCCTATTATTTTTAAATCATTTTTCTCTTTCCTTTTGTTCTCACAATCCCTTTTAGTTGGCATTTGATTTTAATTCAAATGTTTTGTGAATGAGATGTATGAACAAAAATATAACACCATCTTTGTTGTAGAGATAACTTTTAGTTTAAGATTTATATAGTCTCTTGAAGAAACAAAAAAGTGTTGCTAAGAAGAACTGATTTTGAAAAATGTCAAATGCTTCACTTGGTAAATGGAGAAATGGAAGTAGATATATTAAAATATATATATTTATTCATTTGACTTTTTTTTTTTACATTATCAAATGAATAAAGAAATTCTAATTTTCTCGTAAAAATTTATGAATTTCGTACAATAACATTTCACTTATTAAGGATGCCTCATCAATAAATAGTACACCAAGTCATTGACAATGTTTTGTTAATGTATCTAGTTTTTCACTATTAAGGGAAAGGTATTCTAATTTGTTAAATGGCATATGAAATACAGAATGTAATGTTATACTACCTACATTGAATGTTGCTTTTCCTGTATATTCTGTTATGACTCCTTTTATTTTCACTGGGTCATATTCCAATATGTTACTGGGTCAAATTCCAATATGTTATAGTACATGCATATTAGAGATTGGAAATCTGTTTTTTTTCCTCATACTTGCACTATCTGTAAAAAATAAGTGTATTTATTGATTTTGAGTTGTTTTTTTTTGCTGTGAATATTTATTTTACTGTATTTTCTTTTTCTCTATTCTTTTTTTTTATCAAGTAAGAGTAGTATCTTCTATTAATCTAGCCAATGATACATAATTTGCATGTCACCGCCCCAGCTCTGAGAGTTAGGCAGCTGGTTAGGGAAACTGGAAAATAAAAACGAGCACTCTTGGACAAAAGAGAGCAGAAAATAGAATACAAATTTGTCAAAATGGTCTACCAACAACCATCAAAGATTTAATGTAAAAACTATAGTAAGCATGAAGTACCGCCGGCTGAACAAGTCAAATGGGCCCCGCCCAAAAAACTGTCAAGCACGGACCTGAAGAAAACTTAATTCGAATCCATACCACCGAACGAACTTGCACGATCAATCCAAACCGTTGATCCCCCAACCCGAATCGAACGGTCTACGTGGATATCGGGTGGATAAAAAGCGCTGAGAATAACTGCCTGATGAGGGCAATTTTTCTCTTACCTGACGAAGCAACATGTCACCCTCGGAATGGAATCAGAGCCTTGTCCTGAAAAACCACAAACTGTAAAAATCCCGCCCGAAAATCCGCTAACGTCGAACAAACATGCACAATCAATCTACACTGTTGATCCCTTTACACAGATCCAACGGTCTACGTGGATATCGGGTAAACAAAAATCTCAAAGAATAACCACCCGATGAGGGCAGTATTCTCTCACCTAACACTGTGACACAGGGCGGTATTCTCTCACCTAACACTGCCATGTGTCGCATGCTGAAAGGAATCGGAGCCTTAACCCAAAAAACCACAAACCGGATATACTCCGTCCGATAAACCGCTAAATGGTATTAGCAAAGGACGCAACGCTGACAGACCTGCACGTTCATGTGCCTCGCGCTGGCCATTAATCAGGTGCAACAGACGAAACTTGTGCCCTCCTCCCGAAATCTTTATCTCCTGAACTGTGTCTCTCCAACCTGTTAGTCCATAGCTCCATATCTCTGTCCGCCTGACAGAGACAGTCCTCCATCAATTTTCCTATGGGAAGTGACTCCCAAATAAATCTCGAATCCTTGTTCCTATTGGATACACCTTCGTTCGCCAAACGGTCTGCTAACATGTTAGCTTTCCTTTTCACATGAACAAAGCGAACAATTTTTAAGGTTTGCAGGTGGGATTGGATCCGATGAAAGATCTGCAGAAGCCTCCAATTCTTCGAAACTTTTTCTGGAGAAGAACCATTGCAAATTTTCTTGGCCGCTCAGATAATTAATTCTGAATCAGCTTCGATGATAATATTATGAGAATTTGAGTCCAACAGGATTTCTAAGCACTGTTCTAATGCCATAAGCTCCACCATATTGTTAGTGGATTTTCCCAGATGTCCATGGAAGATCTTCTTTATCTGACCCTGTTCATTTCTTATAGCCCCTCCAAAGCCAGCTAATCATGGGTTGCCCTTGGAAGCGCCATCAATGTTAACCTTTAAGAAGCCACGAGGAGGAGGTTTCCAAATTATACTAACTGCATTTAGATGTCCTACTCCCTTAGTTAGGCCCTGAGGGATTATGGACTGAAGACCCAACTGAAGTATGATACTTTCCTCTTGGGGCTGAGGGGGTTCCTTGGGAAGTTTTCTCACCAAACTTCCTACTGTATCTTTGAGCTGCTTTAAAATTTGATCAATTGTGTGGTGTGGCGTGCTTGCCTTGTTTTTGCAGATCCTACTGTTGCGCTCTTTCCAAACATTCCAGATAACAAAGCTTGGAACCAGAGTCCAGGCTTTATTAATGATTTCATTCCCTGAGAAATTCTTCCTCGAGTTCCTCAAAGTGTTGGAAATGTTGAGATTGTCCCGATCTGTATGTCTAAAAATTGAGGCCACCCAGTCCCACACATGGGATGTGAAAGGACAGAGGTTGAGAAGGTGCTCCATCGTCTCCTCCTGTAGGTCGCAGAGGTAACATTTGGAGGGACCTATAAGGCCTTTTTTTAGGAGATTCTCCCAAGTTAGGATTCTCTTTTGATGTACAAGCCAGATGCAAAGCTTTATTTTCATCTAGTGAGGGCTCTACCATAGATTTTTCCATACTTGATCTGGATTTAAGTAGTTAAATCCTAATATTTCCAGTTTAGCTTCTTTGAGTTTGAAGTCACCTTCATTGTTGTTTCCCCACCTTAATTGGTCAGGTAAGGAGGAAACCAGAATCCTTCTATTCTGAAGTTCATGGGAGAGAGCATCTGCTTGAGCTTTCATGGGGCTCTCATTACTGTGGCCTAGATCCTTCCACTTCCTCCATTTTCCATCATTTCTTTCCTGGTCCTAAAAGTATTTGACCACGAGTAAGCTTTTGTTGTCTGTGTCACTTTTGAGATCTGCTAATTCCTCTTTATAAAGTTTTGGTTCATGTTGCCAGTTATCCTCCAAAAAACGAGCAAGGTTCCCTGCTCGAATTTCCCAGAAGTTGTGTTGCTGAACAATAATTTTATTTTCCCATGCAAGGTTCCAAATCTGAGAGCCCTTGATTTGCCCTGACACTCTAATGTGATCCTTCTCCTACCAGTGCCTAGCATATTTTTGTTTTCACATCTCAGCCCATGGAGCTGTCGGCTCCTTAATCCATCTCCACCAAAGTTTGGCCCTTGAGACTTTACTTAGAGTATCAGGGTCATGAAGCCCCAAACCACCATGGGTTTTGGGCTTACATGTCTTGTTCCAAGCCACTAAGCCCCACTTCTTTTTTTGCTCTCCTTTGCCCCAAAAAAAATCTCTCTGTATGTTCCTAATTTGCTGTTTAATGCCTTTGGGAGCAGGAATGGCTGAGAACATGAAAACGGGAATTGCCTGTAAGACACCCTGTGTGAGCACAAGGCGTCCTGCCAAATTCAGAGTCTTGTAAGTCCACTTTCTGACCTTGTCCTGCAATTTATTTATTATTGGCTCCCACACTGTCTTTCTTAGAGGTTTATCAGTGAGAGGAATGCCTAGGTACTTTGAAGGAAGAAGTTCCCTTTGAATCCCAAGAATTATGGTGATATTCCTTTGGATAGCAATGCTAGTATTAAAGAAGAAAACCTTGGATTTGAGGAGGCTTACCTCAGTGCCTGCTGCCATAGCAAAGTTGTTTAAGATGTGTTTGATCACCTGAGCTTCTCTGACTGTGGGGATGCCTTGTAGCATTGTGTCATCGACAAATTGTTGATGAGTGTTTGCTACTCCATCCAAGGTGATTTTGATTCCCTGTATCTGACCTTCAGCATTTGCCATTTTTATTGCTCTGCCAAGCCCTTCCATCATGAGGACGAAAATGAAAGGAGAGAGTGGATCTCCCTGTCTGAGACCTCCAGAAGATGTGAAGGTTCTTGATGGAGCACCATTAAGCAAGATTGAAAAACTGGTCGTGGTTACGAGTGCCATGACCCATCTTATCCAATTTTGGTTGAAGCCAAAGGCTTTTAGGATTTCCCTAACATAGGACCAACTCAACTTATCATAATATTTTGCAAGATCCAGCTGAATGATCATGCGAGCTTGTTTGTTGCTTTTAAGAGAGTGTATTACCTCATGATCTTGAATGATGTTGTTAAGGATTTGTCTTCCTTCCACATAGCTGGTTTGCTCCTCTGAGATAAGAGATGGTAGAAGGGGCTTGAGTCTATTGGCTATCACTTTTGAGATAATTTTGTAAACAACATTACATAAGGCTATGGGTCTGAAACCCTCCGGAGTCATGGCATTTTCCTGTTTTGGGATCAAAGCTATGAAGGAAGCATTAAGAGCCCTCAGAATCTTTTTGGATTTTCTTGAGTCTTCCACAACCTCAAGTATATCCTGTTTAACAGTTTCCCAGCAAGATTTAAAGAAATCTACATTGAAACCATCTGGGCCTAGGGCTTTTCTATTTTGCATCTCATTGATCACTTCACTGACCTCCTCTTCCGACACTGGCCTGTTAAGATTATGGTTGTCCTCTCTAGTGACCAACTGAGGTATATATTGAGTGAAAAGGTTGATGAACTTGGATCTATCCTCCGGAGGCTCCTCTACTATTCTGAGGAAATGATGTACAAGGATTGATTCCATATCATTGTGAGTGACAAGCTCTATCCCTTGAGGGTCTTTGAGCTTTGTGATTCTGTTATGAGTCCTGTGAGCCATGGTGGATTTGTGAAATAATTTTGTATTCCTTTATCCCTCTCTAATCCACTGTATTCTTGATTATTGTCTCCAGAAAATTTCCTCTTGCAAGCATCGTTCTTCCCATTCTCTCTGCAAAGAGTCCATGAGATTTTTCCTCTCCTCGATAAAGCCCTCAGTGATACTGGTTTGATTGATCTCCTGGATTTTCAGCTCAGCCTCTCTTTTGGCTTGGAATATATCACCAAATTCCTTTTTGTTCCACTCTTTGAGTCGAGACTTAATGTGTTTGAGTTTCTGCTGGAGCATGAACATTCTAGTGCCTTGAATGTTCAAATCCTCTTTCCACCATTTGTCAATGTTACTGGTGAATTTAGGGTGGGAGAGCCAGGCATTTTCAAACCTGAAAGGTCTATTTCTTGGTGTGCCCATAAAGGTAGCCTCCAGTTGAACTGGCCAGTGATTCGAACCTCCAAAGGGCTGAATGGAAGCTGTCATGGCAGGGCCTGTGAGAATGAGGTCCTCTGAAATAATAAATCTGTCAAGTTTGGAGGCAACTTGGGAAGCCCATTCCCTCTTGTTGTACCAGGCGAAGATTCCATTTAAAGTTTCTGTATCCACTAGCCTCATGTTCATTATGAAGTTCCGGAAGGCCACGGAGTCTCTTCCTAATTGTCAAGGATAATTTTAGGGGCGATTGTTCGTCCTTTGGCGAAATTAAGGGGTTTTAAATTTTTAGTGGGCGAATATTTTGTATCATAGTACATTTTTACAAATCACCTCAAATAGCCCACCTTATTTTAAGGGAGAGGGTAAAAAAGGTAAATTTAGCCCTTGAAATTAGGACTTACAACCTTCGATTCGCCCATTTTCAAGAATAGGTTTTATTTAAGTGAATCCATTCGCCCATTTTCAAGAATAAGTTTTATTTAAGTGAATCCTATGGGCCAAATACCATATTTATAAAAGAGGTATGGTAAATTAATAAAAATATAATAAATGAGAGGTATGGTAAATAAATAAAACATTTTTTATATTTACTCCATAAGTCACCTTATATACATGTAAGGGTGTAAACAAATAAAAATATAAGTAAAGTGGAGGTATGGTAAATAAATAAAACGTCTTTTTATACTTACTCAAAAGGTATGGTAAATAAATAAAAATATAAATAAATTTATAAAAGAGGTATGGTAAATTAATAAAAATATAAATAAATGAGAGGTATGGTAAATAAATAAAACATTTTTTATATTTACTCCATAAGTCACCTTATATACATGTAAGGGTGTAAACAAATAAAATATAAGTAAAGTGGAGATATGGTAAATAAATAAAAATATAAATAAACTAGACGTATTGTAAATAAATAAAACCTCTTTTTATATTTAGTCCATAACCCTCATTCTATTTATGAAGGCTCAAGAAAGAGCTTTTATTTAAGTGAATCCTATGGGCCAAATACCATATTTGTAAAAGAGGTATGGTAAATTAATAAAAATATAAATAAACGAGAGGTATGGTAAACAAATAAAACATTTTTTTTATATTTACTCCATAAGTCACCTTATATTTACGAACATTCAAAAAATGAGTTATATTTAGGTGAAACCTATGGCCAAAATACTATGGGACAAATACCATGGACTAGATTGTTATTAATACCATGCAAAAAACCATTGTTAACCCTAATATTAGAATTAATAAAAATAAAAATGGCACATGGTATTGACCCATGGTATTCACCAAAATGGCACATGGTATTGACCCATGGTATTCACCTGGAATGTAGCCTATTTAAATGGGGGAATTAAACCAGCACGTAGCCTATGCTAAGATTCACTAGGACTTTACAAAGTTTTATTATTTAGTGAAAGACTCGCCAAGATATTACAAGATTTTATAATTGAGTAAAATATTCTAATAAAAATAAAAATGGCACATGGTATTGACCCATGGTATTCACCAAAATGGCACATGGTATTGACCCATGGTATTCACCTGGAATGTAGCCTATTTAAATGGGGAATTAAACCAGCATGTAGCCTATGCTAAGATTCACTAGGAATTTACAAAGTTTTATTATTTAGTGAAAGACTCGCCAAGATCTTACAAGATTTTATAATTGAGTAAAATATTCGCCATGCCTAGTGAGAGATTCGCCAAAAAATTATATATACATATTATATTATTGATAAAATCGCCTTCTATTTTTCCTATATACCATGGAGATTCGCCCATTTATTATATTTATAAATTTAGGGGGGGTTCTTAAAATTTTCCCTGCTAATTGTCTAGTACCACCTTTCTTCTCTGAAAGAGATTTTATCATATTGAAATCCCCTGCAACGATCCAGGGCTTAATTGGGTGTCTTGCTCTAAGATTCTCAAGGGAGATCAGAAATTGGAGTTTATCTACTTGCTTTTGAGGTCCATAAACATTTGTGATCATATATGTTACCTTATCACCTACAGGTTGACATATCATAGAAAGATAGTTCCTGGATGCTTCAGCATCCAGGATAGTAAATTTCTGAGGATCCCACAGTGTGAGAATCCCCCCCGCCGAGTTGTCTGCTTTAACCTCTAGATACTCATACTTGATTAGCCACTTACTATGAATTTCTCTAATCTTATCCATTGAGCATTTTGTCTCTTGAATAAAAATCATATCAGGTTTTTCTTCTCTAACTCTATTGCTGAGATTTCTTTGTTTCCTTCTGTTACCTAGGCCTCTAATATTCCAGGTTGTGAGCTTCATTAAGAAAGGTTAGTAAAAGAATAACTGGTAAGATCTTTCATCTTACCTGAGTTAATCAATAATTTTCCACATTCGTTCAACAACTCACTCTGCTTTTTCCTTCCTCTTTTCCTACCTGAGTTCTTTGGAGATTGTGCCTGTATATTCTCCATCAGTTTGACCCCACTGTGTTCCTGGTTATCATTACTTATTTTGATTCCATCTCCCTTCGATTGTGATCTCCATAGAAAGAGCTGTTGTACTCTGTCATAGTCCTCTTTTGGCAAAGATTCCACTCTTGTGGTCGTCTCTTGTTCCAAATTTTTTTCTAGATCTATATTTTCCCTGTTTAGAATTTCCTGTAGTTCATGATCCTCCGTACCTGCTTCACTTGGAGTCATCTCTAGATCCCTGCTTATTTCCATGCAACTTGGTAGATCCTCCTTTTGTTGGCTGTTTACTGTGATACCTTCCATGTCATCTTCCTTTTCCTTCTCATTTATTATTTTCTCCTTGTCCTGGACTGTTTCCTTGATCCCTTCTTCTTCCTCTAAGATCTGGAACCGATTATGCCTTGAATGTCTGTTTTCATTCATCTTTTTTTGTGTACGTTTCCCACCCATGCCTTTGCTCCCAACCTTGGTGAAACCCTCATGATTTTTATCCATAGTAGTTTTCGTATTACCTTCCATATTATTTTTTGGGCAATCCCTGATTAAATGCTCGTGCTCATGGCATTTGTGGCACCTAAATGGGATTTGCTCATAGTCCATAGTTTGCACCCATTCCTCATCATATACTTCTAAAATTATTGCTTCCGGAAGGGCTCCCGATAAGTCCATCTCCACACATATTCGGGCGAAGGATGTGTATTTTCCTTTCAGAGTTGCCTCTGAGATCTTTAGAAAGTGTCCCAGCTTGTTGCCTATTGTTTTCAGAGATTCTGGTAGCCAATAATCTAGAGGAAGGGAGTATAATCTAATCCATACCGGTACTGATGTGAAAGTTTCATGTTCCGGGACAAAGTTCATCATCCATGGCCACATGTAGAGTCCAACAGCAACATAGAAATATGGCCCTCCTTCGAATACTCTGTCCTTATCCTCCAGGCTTGTAAACACCACTGTGAAAAAGCCCTTAGATCCTAGATGAAGGTGTATTTCCCCCTTTGGCTTCCAATGACTTCTTATCCAGATGTGTAGTGCCCTCTCTGTCGGCCATAACCCCATAAATTTGCATATGATTGCATGTTCGGTCATATGATCTCTGTGCGCTTGAAGCGCCAGATGACTCAATATGACCCGACGGATGGTGCTCGACTTGGGTCTGCAGACCCCATTATTTCTTGTGGAAGTAGATTTTTCACTACTGCCTCCATTCCCCTCCTCCTTGTTTATGTCCATTTGATCTCCTTCCTGTTCCTAACGTCTGTTTCTTCGCAGATTTCCCTTGCTTCTTGCTTCTGAAACCTGTTCCAGAGGTTTTTTAAATTTCTGCTTTCCTTTATCCTTACTTCAATTTGTAACAAACTGACTGTATGAGGGAGCCGCACTCCCCCCTGTGCGATCCGCCATGGTGCCAAACTCCAAAACCCTAGTGCCATAGTTCCAATCTTTTTTTCCCACCTCTCCCTAAAGGTCAAAGTGTTTTCCTGGTTTTGTTGTTTATTCATATTTTCTTTTTCTCTATTCAATTGCTGCATCGTTTGATAAAACTTTGCTTCTTCCAATATATGTGACTCTTTTATGATTTGGTAAGGTCTTTCAACTATTGATTTTGCATTTCTAACATTTTGCAAGTATTTAAAATATAATTTGATGTTATATTCTTGATAACATGTTTCAATATCTATTTGTTAATATTTAGATATCTCTCTATTAAACAATTCATTATCTTTGTTTTCAATTTCATCTACTATGTTGTCCATGATGTTATTGTTTTGTTTATTAACATTTGTTCATTGAATTTTATGATTCCTTTAACTGATAGATTTTTTTTCCAAGTAAACTATTGTTCCATGAGAAATGGAATATGGAACATACAAAATCATTTGTTCTCTATAATAGTTATGAGAGTTGTTATGCTTATTGTATTTTACATATCTTATGACATATGTTTTGTCAGACTTTCTTCGCTTCTTGTCTTTTATTGTGTAGCATGATGCTAATTTTGCTAAGCATATAAGTTCAATGCCTTGAGGTCATTGTACATAGCGATTGATGATCGACATACATGTTATGTTTTCTGAATCATTTGGTTCACGTTGCAATTCATATTTTTAGTACAAATTCCCAATAATATATTTGTGAGTATTAATAAATATCTATGTTGCACGGGTTCACGAACCCGGGGGTGGGGTTCTTGAACCCGTCCCTGGTTCTCATCCCCAAGTACTGAATTCGGGTACGAGTTCTTTCAAGAAGAACCCATAAGAACAGGGTTCTTCTCCATTAAAAAAAATTTGGGTTCTTTTGTCTTGACGGGTACAAAGAACCCTGATGATGGGTACTTGGAACCCCAAAATCGGGTTCTTTTGGGTTCATTTCAGTTTCTATTTTTAAAATTTTAATTAATTTAATGGGCTTCCCCTAATATTCCAGGTAGCTAGTTCTTCATCTTGCGAGAGGAATTCGAGTACCTATGCCTTTATCCATTCAATAAAGAGAAATAGATTGGGCTTAAAGAAGGCAAATAACTTAGTGTACATTCATAGCACAGTTCGTCTCATATCTCGAAAAGACCCTGGGTACAAGGAGAGCTTTCAAGAGATGGGACCAATACACAAATTATGCTATGTGTGTGGACGAGGAGATACAACAAGATGGCCTTATTGAGCTACCTCCAGTTGCTATCAATGAGCAGGGGCCTCAATATTAGAGTGATTCATACCTGGAGAGCATGCTAACTAAAGATTTGAGTGATGTCAATGACATGGATGTTGATGAAATTTCTTGAGGAAGCCATTTTTCACTATTAGCTATTTTTGTTTTAGTATATTAAAATTTCCTAGTTCTTGTTTGGAGATGCCTTAAAGCAAATTTTCAATGTAGTATGACAATGAACATATATCATGATTCTTATTAATATGTAAACTCCAATTTTCATTTGATATCAAACTAGAAATTTCGAAATTTCATTGTGAATGTTGAATGATCAATGATGTGCATGTTTAAATATTTAAAGTTTAAATCATAAATATTTTAGTTTTCTTGTTTAAAGTTGAAAAATATACAAATTTACATATATTATAATTTATAAAATATAATATTTATATATTATAATATACCCCCGATGAACCCACGCACCCTGTTTCAAAAAATGACATCCCCGTCCCCATCCCCGTACCCATCCCTGAACCCACGTTCCATGTCAACATAGATAAATATACATTTTCTCGAGCTAGTATTAAGTGGAAATGACAATAATGTATATACAACTTGTTGTGTATACATTTGTTATAAGTTTAGTAGAGATTTTGCAAGTCTTGTAATTGTTTCTATGATGTGAAGGTCCATTTTTTTAGAATAATTTCATATATGTTTAAACATTGGCACCATTGTTTTGTCTCGTTCTATCATATATGACCTACAATATATAGTTGTAGCATTCGATTCAAGTACAAATTGAGCATCATTGTTTGCATTCCAAATCATTGGAATATGTCAAGCAAAGTTATTAGTCCATATGCCTATCATCTCCCTTTCCAATAGTATTATTATTTGATTCAGACTACATTGAATTACAAGGATGTAGTTAGTTTTTGTTATACATAATTTATGAAGGAAACTATCAAATGTATACATTTCATCATGTTTCACATTTTTTAGGGTATTGAATATTAGTTTTGCATTTTATTTTGTAGTTGCAATATCAAATTTCATAGGTTCAAGGATTTTTGTTTTTCTCATTGGTGGAATTGGAAAATTGAAGCTATAATCCATGTTTGCTTGTTTTTTTTACAAGCTTTCGTATGTTGATGATGTTGGATACTTTTCAGATTGGTTGGTAGTACTTTTGAATCATAGGACAAGTACCTTTCAACAAAATTTTGAATTTTGATGTTTGTATTTGTTCAATAGATAGAGACATTTTTCTCCATTTTAATGTAATGCTTTGGGATCCATCACATTGAGTAATATTGGGTCTAAGTTTCCAACCAACAAGTGTGATTCATCATCAAGACAATGTGATGTAATAATTAATGTAATGGATATAAAACATTACATCCAAACAAATCTTTTCAAAGAATGATATTAATATATCAATTAAACAATTAAGAAAGTACAACACTATGCTTCAGAATTATATGCAAAATAAATAAATTAAAAACTTACCATACCATTACATATATGTAATAATAGTAATAATAAAAAAATTTAAATTTAAAAAATAATTTAATTCATTGAAACCTTGTTCTACCATATCTGATTTTCGATATAATACTCTGTAATCAATTATATATGTATTATAAATACTTTAATAAAACTGATAAATTAGATATAGTTTGTTTCATTTTTTTAATTATGAAAATGAATTCCTATGGCAAAAAGACTGTTAGAAGACAGTACTTCCATGTTCAATGGGCTGAAAACACTGATGCTGCTGCACTGATCTTTGCAGGGAAGCGCTTTGCCTGAAGATGAAGTTATGAGAAAAAGGAGATGCCTTAAAAAGTGAAAAGGATGGAGGAATAACAATAAGGCGAGGAGAAGGATCAGTGGAGTGAGTAAGCAGAGTGGATAATCTTTCATGGTAAAGATGTCGAAATGGAGGAATAACAATAAGGCGAGGAGAAGGATCAGTGGAGTGAGTAAGCAGAGTGGATAATCTTTCATGGTAAAGATGTCGAAGGAAGAAGTGAAGGCAATTTTGGGTAAAGTCCTATTGGCCTTCCAACTTTGCTTGGGCCTATGGCAGTTATTGAAACTAACACCGCTAGGGGCTCTGCTACAAGGGGTAGTGGGCTGCTTGTTGTGCCCTTTGGGCCTCTCCCCATCTTACACCCGCCTTCAATGTTTGCCAGGACGTCTCTTCAAGAGAGTGCCGTACTTTTTTGTCTTCGAACGACGTCTTGATCCACCAAATAGGAGTCAGTGCGAGGATGATGAGATCCGATTGTCGTACTTGGGCAAGGATTTCCATCTGGTGAGAAAGGGAACCGACAAAAACATGTTGTTTGTCAATGGGAAAATGTGTTATTACATCACACAAAGAAACTGGAATGAACTGGCGTTCACAGCATCCGTGCTCACCTACGTCTCCGCCAACGCCGAGGTCCCCAATGCAGTGTTTCTCGAGAATTATAAAGAAATTTGGGAACACGTCGCCACCGGTAGGGACATGACTTTCGAACAAGTTTTAGATCATATCATACTCGACAGCAAGACACTGAGGCAGATAGAGGGTAGTTCTATGCTTCTGCCTGTGGACTTGTCAGTTTCTGAGGAAAAGGTACTGAAAATGTTAAACTTGGCTGGGTTCTTCCTACAAACGAAGAAGGTCTATTGGCTAATTCCTCTGTTACTAAGCCTTATTTCGACAGTGTTGGAATTCAGCACACCATTGAGGATATGGATTTACGAAAAGATCAATCTCTTGTTCTGTTCTACAGTGCATCTAATATGTGACCCACTGCCCCGCTCAATGAGAAGCCACATATATGCTCTAGGTAAGTTGGTGGACAACTTAAAGCCGACGAACGACATAAAGCTGAAGGTTACGAAGGGCAATGTAACTGCTACCATTGCGGGAGGTGCCAAAGTTCATACAGAGGGTGCATTAACTTTGCCTCCTTTGTTTGCCTTGGAAGAAGAAGCAACAGAAGCCACCTTCCATTATGGCAACATTGAAATACAGTGCAGTTTTCCGGCAGCCAGCGAACTCTGCTACATACGGGCCACCACGTTTGACGAGATTTCTGTGGGTTGTTACAATCGGTTTCAATTTTTGTGTATCCTCACATTGGTTTCGTCAATAGCAAAGAATGGTTCGGGTTCGTTGAAATCTTATGGACCTCACCGGAAGGTATGTGTTCGCGGCTTAAAGGAAACTCTCTACAACTACGTGGCCAATACTTGTCCAAATGTATATGAAATGGAATTGGAGAATGTAGTCGTTAATTGATGTGAAGTAATGAGATTTGTTCAAAAGTTCTGTTTATATGGCAACGTTGTCATTTTTATCTTCCACATCTCCACAGGCTTCTATGAAATGGATTTTCGTTTTGATTGTGTAAATAAATTTAAACATAAAATGGCTGATCTAAAGCTATTCAAAGTTAGCATGAATAAATGTTAGCAGGGAATAATGCAAAAAAATATAAGATTGTAAATTTCAAGTAGAAAAAAAAAATTGCTTTTCATTAGTCATTAATGTTTTTTTCCTTGTTTTCTTAGTTTATTTCTTTCTTATTTTATAATTTTAAAGGAAATCTTGATTACATTTATTTTCACTACATGTTTACTAGTTGCAAAGGAATTTCAAAATATGTTAAAACTCTCACATAATAAAACGTTAATAACTATAAACTTTTTATATTTTTATAATTTTAATAAAATCTATTCATTTCTTTATTAATTTTCTGTTAATAAAATTCTAAAAAATGTTTTAAATTCTAATTTCATGTATATATAAATAAACCATTATACTTTCATGAATGAACAATAAAAACAATTAATATAGACAAATTCTACTATGAATAATTTTGATTTTCAATTACATTTTAATTTTAGTATAAAAAGCGAGTAGTAAGTAGATTTATTAATTTATTAACTTCATAATTACAATATTACAAATGAGACTATCATATATCATATGTAAAAAGAAAAGGCAAATAATACATCATTTATCTTATAAAAGAAAGCATGTAATGTATCACTCTTCCTACAATAAAAACATGTAACGCCCAAGACTTATTATGAGTGTGGGTAGCCCATTCTTCTCGACTCTCAATTGCGAATGGAAACTACCATGTTTCATAGATATGATCCAACACTGACAACTCACATAGTAGTATATAACGAATTATATTATATAATATTTAAATGGGTGATTAAAACTTTGATATAAATGGTATAAGTAATTGAAATATCTAGATTTTATGGAATAGAATTGAGTAAGCATGTCGAGCATTAATGATAATATTTATGGTAACAATTTTAGTAGGGAAGATTGGGGTTTTTTAACTAGACGTAGAATTTGAAATATTTTTAACTGCTTTTTGGGTTTGATGTCATTTGCAGGTTTGTGTAGTTTTGGGATAATAATTTTAAGATTAATTTTTATATTTTTGTTTGTATTATTATTGAGTAATTTATAGTTTTGGGATAATAATTTTAGGATTAATTTTTATATTTTTGTTTTTGTTATTGTTGAGTGACTTAGATGACAAGCTATTTAGTTTTTCTAGTTGAAACAAAATTAGGAATAGTAACATAAGTCAGGTAATCTATAAGGTGAGGAAAATATTTCTAGTTGTAATAATGTCTAAATTTGTTTGTTAATTTTAGATGTTTTAGCAAGGATAAGATTATACGATTAGCTATTGGGAAGGGTGGTGTTCAGCATAATATTAATAATATGTTCAATATGTTATGGAGGTGGTAATGCCAACATCCTAGTAGTTAAAAACGAGAGATTTGAATGATAAAGGAGGTGAAGAGGTTTAAAGAGTATTAGCTTTTCATATATATAAATAGAAAAAATAGCGCAGAGTTGAATACTTCTATTAACTCCAAAAACTAATTCCTTACGTAAATGGGGAAGATGGTTTTATAGATAAATCCAAAATAAAGTGATTAACTTTGATCATATCATTTTATTTATTTTAATAATAAAAATTAACTATTTATTAAATGCAATATTATATTATAACGCTACCATCTCATAACAACCCTCTTTCTAAATCTATATCAACTAATATTAAATGTGTGAAAAAAACAAAGTCATACAACATAAGTTTTGTGTCACATGGACAAAATATTGAATGCTATGATGTATGATAAAAAAATGCAATTCTTTTTCTCAAATGAAAATTAATATATTTTTTTAAAAAGCTAAAAAAATATATAACACCATCGAACATGTCGAAATGTAAAATGAATATACAAATTTAAATTAATAAGTTTGAAAATTTTAAAGTCGGAATGTAAAATGAATACACAAATTTAATTTAATAAGCTTGAAAATTTTAATTAATCAATTTTTTTCTATGAATATATAATATATGTGTGAGCGAACGCGTGTATAGTTTAGTGAGGCTTCAAATTTGCCCCAAAAACAATAGAAATTTTGGTAAGATAAGTTTCAATATGTTGGGTGCCCCTAGGGAGTTTTGATGGCATTGAATCCATTTACACCATTAAAAAAACAGGATTCAAGCACTCAATCTATTAGTAGAGAAATTTTGAGGTAAAAAACGGGCCTAAAAAATGTACAACAAAAATTAACTTTATAAGAACCATTAAGATTCAATATGATGATGTCAACCATGAGGGATGATTCACCATTTTAGAGTAAAATGATAAAAGTATTTAAAAAATAAAAAAATAAACTATTTTTTCAGTTCATATTTTCAGCTTATCTCCTTATGATTTTACTCAAATTTTAAGCAAGAACACTTGTTGGATGAAAAAATTAATTTTGCATCCAAGGAGTACCCATGTTGTATACTTTCGATGGACCCTACTATACGAAAAGTGTGAAATACATGAAAAATGTGATTTCAATCACGTTTTTTCATGTATTTCACATTTTCCGTGTAATAGGGTGTATCAAAAGTATGCAAAATGGCTACACTAAATTTTCTATCCAATGAGTTCTCTTGCTCAAAATTTGAGTTAAATCATAGGGAGATAAGTTGAAAATACGAGTTGAAAAAGTAGCCTTTTTCTTTTTTCCCTCCAAAACTTGATGAGGTAATCTAATCTTATTTTATTATTTCCACTATTATTTTATAATATTCCTTTGCAAGCCCATGTTAGATTTCAAAATTTATGTAATATAAATTGTTTGAGAAAAAAAAACTAACAAGGAAATCATCATGATGTTACAAGGAAATCATCAAAATTTATGTAATGTAACAAGGAAATCATCATCATGTTACAAAATTTATATATTGAAGAAATCATTATATAACATCAAAAATTACCAAACCATCATAGTTAGTTATAAGAATGAAAGCAAAAATGGTTTAGAGAGTTGTTGAATGCTAGAAATATATGTGGAAAGAGACACATTTAGCTATATTAAGCTTGACTATGAATTCAACACCAAGATCTAATAGGATTGATAAAGTTTAGGTAATTATAATTGGTTTAACTTGTAATTTAAAATGAAGATCTAATAAAATTGATAAAATTTAATAATTATAATTCCTATTAGAAAATTTGTCATTACTTAGACTATAACATTAATGATTCATGTTGGAGGACAATTCTATAAGTAGGGAAGAAAAGATATATATCATATTCACTAACCCAGTTTTGTTAAAGAATTCATTCGAGAGAAAAATCTAGCTAATTGCATATCTCTAAGTAGTATTACAAGAGTACGGGATCAATAAAATGATTATATTAATGTTTTTTTTTGTAAGCTTAGGTAGAGCCTCCTTTTCTATTTATATCAAAGCAAACTGAAACCACATACAGTTAATAGGTGGCCTCAACTTGCCCATTGGGAAACCAAGTCTGTTGGCCACCTGTGCATATTGTAAGTCATTCCAAAACGATAAATTATCAGTCTTTCTACCCAAGCAATGTATACATAACTATTTAAAAACTAGTCTATAGTATTAGATCCCATAAGCATGCATGTAAAAGAAAGCTAGCTGCTAAAAAAACAAAAACCTGAGCTATCATTGTGTTCAACTATTCTTTGAGGTCTTCCGGTTCTGACTCAACTGTCGTTGGATCTTTAGCTGAATCTCCAGGTGTTGGTGTCAATTCAATAATACTTGGAATGTGTCGCTGTATACGTTCCAATCTTATGTCCTGCTTGCAAAGCTGGAACTAGATAGTTTGCAGGTCTTTTTTATAGTCTAGCATGTCTTTGATGATCAGAGCCATCCCCATGGACACTTGTTCCATTGCTTTTCCTGCCAGTCTTTTCATGAGCCAATACAAATGCAGGGTCTGTTTGAATTGGGATAGTCTCCCTCTGGTGTTCCCAAGATCTAGAATGTGGTCTTTCCATTCCTCCATTTCGTCCTCTGAATACTCTTCCATAATTCTTTTTGTTAGTGTCAGTATCTTCACATTGCCATCAACGATCAAAATTGCTCTTTTTACATGCATGTTAGGTGTCTCATTCAATCAGCTGCATTCCATTAGGACATGGATCAACTGATGGTAGTGGTTTCATTTCAATTTCCCTCATGTCATATACCTGCTTGCTTGTTCAAACCTCTTTTCAGTCATTCATAGTCATTTCAGTTCATTTCATTTATAAAAACCAGTCTTAGCGTTTAGTTTCACTAGGTCTTAGGCTTTGTCATCATGGTCATTCATAAATGAATAAAAGGGCCAGTAGGTACATGAGGAGGATAAAAAGGTTCATATAGTCATGAGTTTACTTCTGATATGCTGAAATAAAGCTCTTTTACCTCAAAAATATGTTTTGAGGTGAAACATAGCATTTGTACTTAATGGTTTCATTTCATGTAAATTATGTAATTTTATAGCTCCTATATGTAATAATTTTTTCACAAGTTGTTCCTCGTGACCTGGCAACAATGCCAACTCCTGCCACTACAAAAAGCCAATATGATGAAAATCAGTCCACCTGCAAAAAAGCAAAAAGTCAGATATTGGCAAAACAGAGCATTTTGAAAAAGCTATCAAATCTATAGAAAAATGGGTTTTGGTTTATGAAAAATCAAAAGAGGAAAAGTATAAAAGGCCAATTCATATGTTTTATTCATTCCTTGTTGAATTGGAGAGCTAAGGAGAATTGAAAACGTGATTTTGAGCCAAGGGAGGAAAACAGAGGAAATTTGGCAAATATTTGCTAGCGCTGCACATTATTTCCCTGGCGCTGCACATTAAAAGTGTGTTGCGCACCTATTACAGTTTCACAGTGTTAATTTGGTCTTGTGCTGCGCACCTGTTAGTGAGCGCTGCGCACTTGTTGGAGAAGCCCGAATCACCTCAAATCGCCTCCAAACTTCCTAAAAACCAATTGATGCATGTTTCAAGTAACTATATCATTCCTCCTTGCTAAGAAGAGTTATGCTTGGTTGCTTGAGTGTGTTTGGCTTCCTTTAGAGCAAACCCTAGCTAAATGTTAAACACAAACCCTAGCTAATTGCTAAATCACCTCTCACAAGTTATCAAAGGTCATTTGCTCTTCTCTCTTACTCCATTCATATTGATTTTTCCAAATCCCATTCCCTATCCCTCAGTCATCAAAATTCACTCCCCTCATTCCCCTAAAGAACCCCAAATTCCTACTTCCTCAAGCATTCACATCCTCATACACCTCACTTACCTTGTATTTCTAAAATCTCTTCATAATCATCTTGTTATCACTATCATCCTTCATCTTACATCACTTATAGCATTATAAAAGAATCCAAGGAGGATGACATTGACTTGGGCTCTCAAGGCTCAAGAATCAAGGACATGATTATAAAAGAGAAGGAGGCTAAAATACAAGCCTTATCAGTTAACCTTAAGAGAGCTAAATGGATGATTAAATACCTTGACCAAGAAAACAAGCAGCTTACCGAAAAACAAGAACTCATGGAGCTGCAAATCATCAAAGAAAACTGGCAAAGGTCCAAGAGAGCAAAGGGAAAGTTGACCTCCATTGAACAAGAGAATGACCCGGAATATTTGTTGGAGAAGGTGAATATGCACTTGGAGAGGTTGCTTGAAAAGGCAAACAAAGAGAAAAATATGCTTCACCACATGGCCTACCACTACCTAACCCAGAACAAGATTTGCAATGCAAGGACAAAGAGGCTAAAAGCCAAACTAAGAAGAGTTTTGAGGAACAAGAAAGAGCAAGATAAACTCAAAATCTTGGTTGAATCATCATTGGCTCAACAAAGCACTTAAAAAGGATCCTTCATGCCAAATTTCAAGAAATTTTGAGCATTTTTTGTCATTTATGAATTTTGAAATTAGAAAAACAGGTTTTTTCCAATAGGTGCGCAGCGCCACTAGTGCTATGCTTTTGATGGGCACATCCTCTTGCAAAATGGCTTACATATTTGGAATCAGCATGGAAAAATAAGTCAACTCATAAATATTGAGAAATTTTGGACAGGGTCTTGGTCACCAAAAGGGCAAAAAACACCCAAAAAGTGCCCTCTGCCACTATTTTGCCACACAGGAAGCAGTCTTGGGAGAATCAAATTCTGGAGGGGCAAATGAGCTCCAAATCAGAAAAATCAAATTGTTCTAGAAACTAGATAGGTAGGGCTTTCCAACAAGCCAACTTGCACTTGATTTGGACATCGGGAAGGCCTCCAAAACTGGCCCTGAAAAGGCGCTGCGCATTAAATTTTTGGCACTGTGCATTAAACTGATTTTTCCAGTTTTGTCTAAATTTCTAGTTTCTTCCTAGTTTTCTTGGAAATCGAATTTTTCCTCATTCCTTGGTAAATGTATGCATGGTAGATGATGAATTTGATGTAAATATTGATGAAAAATACCTCATCGGGTAGATACATCAAGTTTCAAGTGGTTTTGATAATGAATGAATTGGTTTCCTAAGTTTTAGAGGCAAGCTGTTCCATTGCCTACTTTTGTGTTCAAACCACTCCTCTTCTCATGGTTTCGACCCTTGATAGCTAGCATGAGTTGTTTGCTTTCCTATATTATGTACTCTTTTCCAGTCATTTGTAAAGGTTGGACTCTTGTAGAAGCTCTGAACTCTATTGTGTATCTCTACAGCAGTTTGGCAAGGAATAAAACTAGGTTTCATAGCTATTTTTGTGGGATTCTTGTGACACTGAGTTTATGTATTGTTTCTTCTTTGTAATGAGTTTTTCTTATGTTTTATATGTAGCCAACTCTATCTTTCTCTTCTAAAACTAAATGAATCAAGGTGAATAGGTAAAATACACTATTGTGCTTTGTCTTGGGAATGCATTTGGTTTTCAATGTTTTCAACTGTTTGAAGAAGACTCATAGTTTCTTTATGCCCTCCTCAACTCCTCAGCTGTCTTAAACTACCGTCTCAAATCCATTTTTAGTACATAAAACCTTGTCTACCTCGCCTCACAGAACATGACTGTATCCCTGAGTTGATTTCCTGGACCCAATCTGCCTTCTCCAATTGATCCAGCAACCAAAACCTAAAAATCAAACCAAAAACCCTAATCTACTATACCTATCCTAAAATCAGCATTCATTTAAGTCATCTCAAGACATAATTGCAACCATCCTCGCTAAGATTGACAAGGAGAGAGCCCTATCCTGACCTGGCAGGGCTAGCTACCAGGTTAAGCGTGGTTTGTAGTTACCCTAGGATTGCTTCCCTTCAACCTGAGGTTGATCCAGGCTCTAACACTTTCCTCCATTTCTTCTATTTTTCTAATCCCTGCATCTGTCCCTTCCTTGTATTCTTTTGCTACCACCCTGACAGTCTCGTCCATGGGTCTTCTTCCTTGCCTCTGTTCTTAGGTTACCATGTCCTTTGAATGAGGACCAGATTTTCCTCGTCCTCCGTGACCTCTTCCTCTGGATGGACGCACCATGTCGTCGGTGTCTACTACCTGTTCATAGTGATCACAATTCAATGTCAGGATAAAACAACCATTACCACTCCAAATGCCAATTGCCTCGTGGGGTTTCTGTTCTCCGTCACTACCTCCCCTCTGCCCACACTCCATTGCTTCTAGGCATTCAAGTGGACCAGGCATGGGCTTCACATTTTCCCTGCTCAGCTCGACCTACCTCTCGGTCAGACCCTTAGTCTCTGTCTCTCCTCCACTGTCCCTTCCTCCCGCGTTGAGGTCCCTTAGATTAACCCATTCTCTGTGTTACTCCAGTAGAGCGAACAAAGGGATCTTCGCGCTGAGACTCTCCTCCCTCCCCTTTCCTTGCTTGCCATCGCCACTCGCTCTCCTCGCAGCACTACCTCCTCTGCATGTCACCCATTCCTTGCTTAGCTTCCTACCCAGCTTCACCTCCCAGGCTTGCTCTTCTCTACTCTCATAGCTCTCCCTATCTACCCAGAAATTTGGCCTGAGGAAATTCTCTGGACCCTCAGTCCTCCATTCCACCTGGATAAAATCCTCTCTAGCCTCACTAGCCTTAGCCCTGAGCAAAATGTGCAACTCCCTATTAGCTTCTAAGCCCTCAAGCCTAGCTAGCATCAATGCAAAGCTACAAGGCCACTCTTCCTCACTTCCTTTGCTCTTTCTGCGTAGCATAACCTCTCCCCGTGGTATTTCTTTCCTTACCTGGCACAAATTTCTTCCCCCACCCAGCATACTGGACTTTCCTTCATGAATTACAGAAAGAAAACAGTTAACGTACCCGTGGTTGCTATGCCTACTTGCTGAATGCGAGTATGGCTGGTCATTCACTCTCGTTCTCCTACTACCCTGCAATATAGCTATCCTCCCTTCTCTATGCTTCCTCTCATACTTTGCCTTACCTACCTGCCGTCCCATCCACCTTACGCCGCTATCCTCACCACCTCTCCTCTTACCTACGTACCTAATGCCACTTCTCCCTTCGGATGTCGCTGCAGACATGCGGGACTCCACACCCTGTGGTATAATCATGTGGGCAGTGGTAGGCAGTCCTTTCACCTCCTGACCTCCGACTTCCATAATTGTTTTGATTACCCACTCCGCCACCACGATCGGGGGCATATTAATGTTTATTTTATTAGCTTCATAAGTGTGATATTATAAATGAAGCTATGCAACAAAAGCATCATTTTTCATATGAAATAAAAAAGGTTGGCAATGCATCATTTATCATATAAAAAAAAATATAATGTATAATTTTCATATGAAAAAACATATAACATGCATGACTTATTATGAGTGTGGATGGAAAATTCTTCTCAACTCTCACTTGCAAATGGAAACTACTATTTTTTCATGAATATGATCCAATAATTGCAACTCACACACTAGTATATGACAAATTATATTATATAGTATTTAAATGGGTGATTAGAACTTTGATATAAATGGGCATAATTAATTGAATATCTAGGGAAGAACTAAGTGTAACACCTCCCTAATAACTTTATAGCACCCCTCTATTGACACCCCTGTTAATTTTTTTTGTTTTCCATGAAAATATCATTTCTCTCTCTCTACCATTTTTGTCTGTTATTATCCAAGTTTGACATGTATCCACAATCATGGGCTCATACACCATGTAAATGCTCAATTCTAAGTCTCAAGACCACCATAACCACATTAATCCAATATAACAATATTAACATGAATAATTTTTTTTATTATTCATGATGGGGTGGAGAAAAATATTGGAGAAATTATAATATGTTTTATCCAATATTTCTCTCATCCCTTACAAATTAAATAATTACATTACAATAAACACACACACACACACACATATATATATTTTAATTACGCTGATAGGCATTCCTTTTTTAAAATGGATAGGCTAACCTTTGTCGACCCTTTTACCCTGACCTGTCTGATCATGTCTGACACTTCCAGCCGTTGATATGAAATGGTTGGTTTCGATACCGATTTTGCAGCCCATTATTACGCAACGCAGGGTTTCAGCCATTGTTATGCATCACAGGTTTCAGTCAATTTTCCGCCTCAAAACTGTTCGCCATATGTTTGGTTCTACATAGTGGTGCTTCAACTTCCCTTTTGTTACAATCAGTGACATCTGTCAAACTGTGTTACACCATTCGCCTTGTTACTATTACGCTTGTTGGAGGGTGGCTCCATTTTACGTCGATACATGATACATGGTGGGTGCGACAATGATACATTAACTTCGAGTATATGCAATGGAAATTTCAACAGCGTGTTATTTGATGGAGTGACAATTGTAGCAATAGTAAGACATTTACAGTCGATTTTTTGTCACTTTAGACAGTAGAAGAAGTTTAGACACAAGTGTTGAGAAGTTAGCACTAGATCAGAACGAAAGCTCCATGGGTGTACCAATGGAGGCCATTAATGAAAAGGAGATGGTGAGTCTACACTCCTCAAATAATAGAGCAGTCCATCTTCTGACGTTCTAAGCAAATTGAGAAATTCTCCAACATGACACAACGGGTCCCACTTTTTCTTGTACCATGAATACTAATATCAGTTTGCTGAATCCAGACTTCTTCCAAAACACAACCTTTTTTTGGCCGAAGAATTCTCTACTTGTTCCTGGAAATTCCATATCAAAATCATATAGTTCTTAGGAGAAATTGTTGTTGATTCTCACCTCAGGGTAGTATCATTCAACTCCCATAGAGAAATAAAAAAGTTCTTGTGAAGGAAGAAAAATGTATGCATAAATGCAAATCAGTTTATTAACAACTTGACTCAAACAATGATCTGTTTGACTTTTACTATAACTAAACCCTATCCAAAAGTGGCCAAATTGCTTTATTTCAGTTACTATTGAGACATCCCTTATACGTAAATGGATTACATGAATTTTTGCATGAAAGGCGAATAAATGGAGTCAAAATTCATTGATTTTCTTAATGTTGTATCCTGTTAGCAACATGATAGCCATAATCTCCCCTTCCCAAAACTCAAATATGGGGTAGCACAATTTGGTTATGAGTAATACAATTATGATTGAGATGGAGCTTTTAAAATTGCATCTTCACAGGAATTGATGGCCACTAAGATAAATATTAAGCTTTTGAATTGATTCCCAACCGACATTGCTTGTACAACTCTAGACTTGAAATCCCATGAGAAGAATATTTTTTCACAACATAAACAAGGTTTAAAAAAGAGAAAAATGTAGCCAAATCCACTGATTTGAACCCAAAAGCTCACCAGATAATTCAACTCTTCCTCATGCTTCTGCCTCCAGCAATATAGCATGATGAAGCATTTGGGTCTCCATTGAACAACCAGTCAATTTGCTCATCATACCCACACACATCTATTGCAACAAAAGCCAATGGGGCCTTTCCAATATTCCACAGGAGACATGGTTCACTTTTTTAATTCTATAAAATCTTGGATTCCTCCAGAAATATTTTGGAAGGAAGTATTTGCAAAGGATTTGCATAAAGCATTAACTAAAATTACATCACAGTTATTTTCATTGGAGGGATCCCATGCCTATTCTCTTTGCAGAACAATCGTTTGGAACCTAAAAAGTCCCCTAATTACCGGAAATTCTTTTTGGTTACTATCTTCTTTCTCCTCCAACAAACATAAATAAATGCTTTAGTGTATGGATAAGTAGGAACAGGTGCATACCAAGCACCAGCAAGAATGTATATTGAGTCATGAATATCCATCTCACTCATTTCTTGATATCCTGGCACATCCACAATGTAGGTTTTAACCCTGTATAGAAATTACCTACAAACGAATTCTTAAAAACATAAAATAAATAATGGAGAGAGAATAAAGCATAAAACATATATACAAAGAGAATTTCCCCTAGATCCCAAAACTGAGACTACTAGATTGATTTTTCATTATATTCCTTTCAATGCTATAATACATATATATACATGTCGAAGCATCCATAAACCCCAATCCATTAACCTTGGATTAGAACATAACCATAGTTCCTTTGACCGGATCTACAAGATGGCATGGGCGGAAAACCATCACACCCATCACCATGTGCAAAACTCATGCCCAAAACCATAGGTAGGTCCGCCCACCTAATATAGGGTCCAAAAAAAATTCTCGTGGCGCTACCGCCCCCTTCAAACCCCTTGATAGGGGGGTTTCCGCCCCTCCTGTGACTCCCTGGTTACGCCCAACGCAACGAAGGGGGGTTGGTCGCATCCCCTCTAACGCCTGGGTTTTGCACGTGACGCTAGTTGTGGAAAGTATATAACACACACCCAACATTCTCCCATTTGTTGTTTTATTTTCCACACAAGGGATTACAGGAGAGCTTAGTCATTATTCTATCCCTGTCGTGCCCATTGTTTCTCTACCCCAAGAAAATTTCTCATTACTCACATAATTCGTCAATGCATCTACAATATTCTTCAAAGTGTCCACCTTTACCAACAACACCTTTTTGTCCTCAACCATATCCCTCACAAAGTGATACTGAACATCAATGTGCTTTGTCTTTGAATGATAAGCAGGGTTCTTTGCCAAGAAAATTGCACTTTGGCTATCACAGTCTATCCTTATAGCTCCATGTACTAACCCCATATTTGAACACAATCTCTACAACCAAACTACTTCCTTTCTTGCATGAGTGGCTGCCATGTATTCTGCCTCTGTAGTTGATAGTACCACTACAGATTGTTTCTTACTCATCCAACTGACTGCACCTCCAAATAGGTTAAACACATACCCACTTGTAGATCTTCTCTGATCCAAATCTCTAATGAAGTCTGCATCAACAAAGCCACGAATGTCCAAAACTATGTCTAATCTTGGTCTACCTTTGTAGTACAAACCATAATCACTAGTGCCACTCAAATACATGAAACCCCGCTTTACTATTGTCCAATGCTCCTTTCCTGGTTTTGACATAAACCTGCTCAACACTCTCACTGCATTTGCAATGTCTCATCTAGTACAAACCATTAAATACATCAATCTACTGACTGCACTTGCGTATGGAACACGGGACATGTCCTCTTCCTCTTCCTATGCCTTGGGACATTGTTCAATAGATAAATTTACACCTACAAGAATAGGAACCTTCACCGGTTTACTATCCTGCATTAAACCTCTGCAATATTGTCTTTACATACTTCCTCTAGTTTAACCAGAGCTTCCTCTTTGCCAATCTCGTTTAATTTCCATGCCCAAAATATATTTTGCAACACCAAGATCCTTCATGTTGAATTTGGAGGACAATTGGGTCTTCAAATCCTAGATAATTTCTTTGTCATTTACAATCAACAACATATCATCAACATACAATACCAAATAAATAACACGGTTACCAATTAATTTAAAATACACATAGTGATCCTCTTTGCTTCTAGTGAAGCCAAGTCCTTGTATAAATGTATCAAATTTCTGATACCACATCCTTGGTGACTATTTTAACCCATACAAAGACTTTTTTAAACCTACATACTAGTTCTTTCTTACCCTTCAGCACAAATCCTTCAGGTTGCTTCATGTAGATCTCTTCTTATAGATCCTTGTGAAGAAATGTTGTCTTCACATCCATCTATTCTACCTCAAAATAAAAAGAAACAACAATAGATAAAAGTAATCTAATAGAAGCTACCTTGGCAACAAGAAAAAAAATATTACTAAAATCGATTCCTGACACCTGGGAATAACCTTTTGCTACCAACCGATCTTTGTATTTCTCCACCTTTCCTTTTGCATTCATCTCCTTCTTAAACACCGATTTTCTTCCAATGGGTTTCTTTCTAGCTGACAAATCCACCAAATCCCAAGCCTCATTTTTGTGCAAAGATGCCATTTCATCAACCATGGCCTCTTTCCAAAGCTTTCCATCTCTGAATCTACTTCTTCCTAGACAGTTCTAGGATCATCATCAGTAATAGATAAAGCAAAATTTGAACAAAAAACAAATGGACTATACCTTTCTGGTTGGCTTCTTTCTCGAACTGATCTTCTCATAGTTGGAGTTTGTGGCTCTTCATCTTTTGATTCCTCTTCTGCTGTAGAGTCTGATTCTTCCTCCTTTAACTAAAAATCTATCTTCTCAGGTTCCTTTGGTATGACTTCATGTTTAATAACATCTTTCACCTCTCTAAACACCACATGTCTATTGTACACGAACTTCCTTGTTTCTAGGTTCCAAAGCTTATAACCTTTTAAACCATCCTTATACCCAATAAAAATGTACCTTTCAGATTTACTATCCAAATTGGTTCTTTTCTCCTTTGGAACATGTACATATGCATCCCAACCAAATACCCTCATATGTGAAAGAGAGGGTTTCTTACCAGTCCATATCTATTGTGGACACTTATCCTCCAATGTCGATGAAGGTGATCTATTTACTAGGTAACATGCAGTCTCCACTGCCTCTGCCTAGAATTCTTGTCCTAACCCGACACCACTGAGCATGCTTCTTTCCTTTTCCATCAACATCCAGTTCATTCTTTCCACAACTTCGCTTTGTTGAGGTGTGTATAGAGTAGTCTTCTGTCATGCTATACCACACTTCTTACAAAACTCTTGAAATTCCTTCTTACAAAACTCTCCACCATTATCTGTCCTCAACACATTTATCTTCTTCTCTATCTAGTTTTCGCCAGAGCCTGAAATTCTTTGAACCTATTAAAGACTTCAGATTTCTTCCTGAGGAAATATATGCATGTGTTCCATGAGAAGTCATCTATAAATTCTATACAGTACACAAACTTACTTAGTGATGGAATCGACACATGTCCAAACACATCACTATGCACAAGCTCTAATATCCATTTTTCCCTCTTAGCACCAGAGGGGAAACTCACCTGATTTTGCTTCCCATATACACAATGTTCACAGAAATTGAAATCCAGAGAGAAATTAGACACAACTTCTACCATACCATACCATGAAGTATTAAGAGGCCCTTATCTCCAATATTTCCAAGCCTTTGATGCCATAGCATGGTCTTTTCTCTAAAGACCACATGGTTTTTGCTCCACTTTCAGGAACCACAGAACTGTTGCACCCATCAATACTAGTGCTACCCAGAAGCTTGTACATAGTTCTAATCTGAACTCCTCGCATCAATACTAGTGCTCCCTGAACCATCTTGCAGGTATCTTTATCGAACATTATTTTTACACTTGCATCATCCATATTGCTTACATAAATCAAATTTCTGGCCAATGAAAGAATATGCAGAACACCCGGAAATGTTCTAATCCTTCTAGCTTGCAACTTCAACTTGACTTTTCCACTACTGATGATTCTAGCCTTCTTGTCATCCACTGATAAGACATCACCACCATCATATTTCTCATATTCGTAGAACCAATACCTATGGGGAATGAAGTGAAAAGATGCACCAGAGTCAATCAACCATGCCTCATGATCTACATATGTACTTGAAGAAGAATCCAAGTACACATCGCCACCTTCATCTGAAGCTGTTTTCGCCCCTGCAGAAGCAACATCATCAGATCCCTTTCCTTTCACAGGAGCTTTAGATGTACAATCCTTTTTGAAGTACCCTTCCTTTCCACATTTCCAGCACATCTTTATAGGTTTTCCTAGATATTTAGATCTTCCTCTAGATTTAGATCTTCCACTTGAGGACTTATTTTTATTTTTGTTCTGGGACTGTCCTCGTACAAATAAGGCATCTCCATTTTTGCCTTCTGTATTTTCCCATCTCATCTCCTCTGATAGGAAGGATGAGACTATTTCATCAAACTTCAAGGTAGTTGTATTACTACCTATTGCAACAATTAGGCTATCCCACAAATTTGGTAGAGAACACAACAAACTAATGCACTTATCTTCAATCTGAAATTTTAATATCGACATACAACAACTGACTTACCACAATATTAAAAGCGTTCAGATGCTCTGTCACCGAGTCTCCATCCTTCATCCTTAGGTTATACATATTTTTCTGTAGGAACAATTTGTTCACGAGAGGCTTAGATTGGTACAAATTCCCTAATTTTTCCCACAAAACCTTCATTGTAGCTTCCCCTGCTACATTCAACCATACTGAATCTGAGATACACAATTGTATTGTGCTCTTTGCTTTTTGATCCAACTTCTTCTAGTCTTCATCTGACAATGTCATTGGTTTAGTACTCGGATCTACCATGATCCACTAATCTATCCACCAGCAGATCCTCCATCTTGAGTTTCTATAACTCAAAACTCTGACCATTAAATTTCTCAATCTCTATCTTTCCCCTACTCACCATCTTCTTTCACTGGGAGAATCGATCCCCCAAATCTCCCACTGAACAAGGTCTACCATAGGTTTGAGCAAAACCCCTCAGCAACAAAGGTGTTCCTTTGAAGGCAAAACAAATCCCCATACCAAATGTAGATTTTAACCCTGTATAAAAATTACCTGCAAACAAATTCTTAAAAATAGAAAATAAACAATGGTGAGAGCATAAAACATAAAATAAATATACATAGAGATTTTCCTGTGGATCACAAAACCGAGACTACCAGATTGATTTTTCATTATTTTCCTTTCAATGTTACAATACATATATATACATGTCAAAGCATCCATAAACCCCATTCCATTAACCCTGGATAAGAACATAACCGTAGTTCCCTTGACCGGATCTACAAGATACCATGGGAAAAAACCATCATGCCCAAAACCATGTGCAAAACCCATGCACAAAACCACAGGTAGGTTCACCAACCTAATATAGGGTAAAAAAAACAAATTCCAAGGAGAACCCCACAGAGGGGGGGCTACTGCCCCCCTCAAACCCCCTGACCTGGCATAATGAAGGGGGGGACAACCACCCCCCTCTAACCCCCTGGCTTGGCACGTGGGGCTAGTCAAGGAAAGAATATAATGCACAACACAATAGTATAATAGAGACCTGCTTAAGACAATCACAACTTTCTCCTCATCATCACTTACAAGTTCTCCCAAACTAGTTCCCCTAACCTCTAAATCAAAGTACTCAAAAATTACTCTAGAAAATATAGTCGTAGAAGCACATCCATAGCTACAGGTTCTATAACCATCCTTTTCTTTGCAGTTTATGGATAAATTTTTCCAGCTAAACAAACTTAAATTTTGTTCTACACGAGTAAATGGACACAAAATCTTGGTGGTTTTAGGCATAAATATGAAAGCCTCATTGTTTTCCATAACTGTTCTAACATTATTTGGAGTTCATATTGCATTATGGGTACCTGAAATAAGCAAGATTGAAGGCAAAAGGCATTATTGGGTACACACGACTTCTCTTTGATCTTACATTTGGCATAAGCAAACTGTAAAATCATAGACACTTCCCTAACAATTGTCTCCATTATGTATATAGTTTTTCCATGAAATATAATTGCATTGCTAGTTCCTGCTTCTGTGGTGATGAACCCAATGTCCTCCATGCAATTGCCTAACTTTCTAACTATCCCCTTCCTTACTGTTCCAATAATTATCTATTAAAAAAATTGTAGTTCAGGAAGCATGTTGGTAGTTTGATTTAAATATATCATATATGTTAATAAGAAAAGGGAAAACACAATTTATTTTGGAGTGGGGAAAATATACATATTTGCAGAATAAATGATTGACATGAATTTAGTAACCTTACATTTTGTAAGGGGACACACAACAGTGAGATTTGATGCTAAAAAAACATTCCATCATACAATTAAACTAACCACTACACCAAATTGATCCACTTAACAAGCAAAACCATCAGGCGTTGTTACTACCGAAGAGAAGAAATATGTCATTCCATTAACCTAGGGACTTTCACCCAAATCCTATTTGTCAAGGTAGAAAATCTTTAAATCCATATCGTTCCTCATGAGGCAAAAACAATGTGCAAGAGAGGATGCACGTTTAGCGCAAGAAAGAAAACACTAATGAGGTAACTTTCAACAATTACAGAGATAGTGTTACTTTTAATTGGGGAAAATGTCAAATCATATACAAGCACATCTCATTTTCAAAATGTCCTAAAAAAGAAGGAAAGTTAATTGCCAAAATGAAACTAGAAGTCAAGTAATGTCCAGGAAATTAATTATACACAATCATGTTATTTTCAGAAAAATACATTAATAATAGACAACCGAAACACGTTTTTTTTCATAGTGCTATGCAAATTACTTATGTCAACCCTAGATTTATAAATGATTAAAAAAATTAAGATACAAATTTCGCTATTTTTTGAGGTTTAGTTTTTATCTCTTTGTACTTATAAATAAAGGCTTACAAGATTAATATAGATCTATTCTAGTATTTGATCAGCTGGTCATGAACTTGACTTGACCTCAAACTAAAACTGTGTATAAAAAAAATCCACACCTAGTCACTGGAAATTCAAGGCACGTAGAAGTAATCTAAATATTGTCAATAATTTAATCATGGATAATGAATCAATGGGACTATTGGAGTATAATCAATAATAATAAATTATTTGTAGTAGAAGAATGTTTGGAGGCATTCCAATTGTTCAAGAAAAGACAACAAATAATTTACAAGTGCACTAATGATGGTTTCTTCTTTCTTAGAACGTTCAAGTTATTAGGAGGTATTCACTCATTATTAACACAATTAGTAAGTGTATTAGTTGGTATGAGGGTTTTAGCTAGAAATTGAAAGATTTCTTAAATATAGCATAATGACTCTTAGTCGCTTGTTAGTTAGGCTACCATGCATCAACTGTTTATCTTAACATTGAAATATTCCTTGAAGTTAACATAATGACTCTTAGTCACTTGTTATTTATGCTATCATACATCAACTTTCTATCTTCAACTATTAGATGTCAATATTGGACATGGAGGAAGCATTAGCAAGTTGACTATATAGTCTGGTCACAAGGATAACACATGGACCTTTTCTTTATATTTAGGTATTGTTATCATGCATTTTAAACCACCTTTGGCTTATGGTGATTATTGATATGATGTTAATGGGATACCCTTATAATGGGTAGGGATATATGGTTCATTACCTCTACTGTCATATTTCATTAATACCATCATCTTCTTCTTTTATGATGAACATTTTAACTTCATAGGATAAACCACCATTGGTTTGTGGTGGTTATTGATATGATGTTAACGAGATATCCCTATAATGGGTAGGGATTTATGGTTGATTACCTCTAGTGCCATATTTTATTAATGCCATCATCTTCTTCTTTTATGATGAAAAATTTAACTTCATAGAATAGAGAAAAATGTACTTAGCTTTATTTTAATAGGCACCAGGAGAATATATATATATATATATGATTGTTGAATGTTTATAAGCTTAGGAAATAGATTCAAATCAGGACCATTGTGACAATAGGGTTGGTAAGAATTTACTTTTTAGAATTTGCTTTTTAGCATTGAAGATCAACTACTTAACTAAAAAAAATTGTCAACAATAAAAATAATAAAAATCATCATTTATAAAATACAAAGAACTTAATAAATTTAATTACATTTTTTATTAAACAATAATAATAGAAAACATCATTTTGAATATATACACAATATTTATAAAGATCAATCTTTAGTTTTAATATACCAAGCATCTTAAGTCCAAATCTAACAAGCCTTGAGAGGGATCAAATCTCTCCAGGTGCAAACCTTACACTTAAAAACATAAATTTAATGTATCAAATATTATTTACTTGATTATGGAAATCAATTTGCAATTTTTTCCATTTAAAAATCTTATCGGTGTGTCTTTGCACCTTTTGGGGGAATTGCTAGTTATACTGAAGGTATATTTTAAGGGGAAGGTGATCTAAGGAGTTTTGTTGTCTATCTAGAGCCTATTATGAAATGGCACTTGTTTGATCAGTTGTGTAGTGGGAGTGCAAGTATGCCATCGGGCTCAGCAGAGTAGAGAGGAACTGGTAGTGGTCGTGGCGACAAAGTATGGAGGAATGGGTAGTGGTCGTGGTGGTGAGATGACCAACCACTCACAACATTGCAGAACACCAACACCTAGTCATCTGCCACTATGGGAGCTACCGCATGGCATGTGGTCTCCTTTCTAGAACCAATGGGTTTTCCTCTCAGTTTCCTGGGCTAATTTCATCTCCTATTCCAGCTCCTTCCACACCCGACAGTGCCTCTAGGGTCTCACATGGTCTCTCAATATCCTTTTTCCCTAACCTTTAAATATGATATTTAAACTTTAGCTTAAGAGTGATGAGTTTTTCAAAAGTCCTCTTATCAAGTTTGACCTTTCTTTACCTATAAATTTATAACGAAAATATTTGGAAATCAAATCTAAAAAACTAAATGCATGTATAAACTGTGGACCCATATCCAAATGTATACTTATTCCAAATGTGTCTCTACACTATGTAGGGAGAGGTTCTTCAGAAAACGTAGGCTTGCATACCACTTGAAATCTACTTTTTATGTCTAATGACCTGTTTTTGAATTCTTTTTAGTTTGGAGGTGGATACAATAACGTACCATGCTTTTCACTTGACAGTGAATATTGTGAAGGCCATTCCTCAAGTAATTTTATTATTTTTGATACATGTTTATGCTATCTCTATTTGTTGACTTTGTTTTCCCTCCATCAACCCATTATAATTGGTCTGCCTATATATGATGGTTTTTTTGTTTTTTAAGCATATCTGATGGTTATCCAAAAACCTTGCAAACCATAAATTAAATATTTGAGTTCCTTGTGATAAATTTTAATGAGAGGTAAAATTAAAACTTACTTCTTGTCACCAATATTGGGTTGGCTTGGCTAAAAATGAGATTATTATAGAAACACAAAGAATTTCAAAGAAAGATTGAAGTAATGGCATTTTTTTTATTAAACATTATTAATATACATTTTATAAAATAAAAATAAAAAATCAATATTATAGAGTTAGACTAATAAGTTATTATTTTCTTTAAAATAATTATCTTCAAACTTAACTCTCAATAATTGCATATAACAATACAAAAAAAATAACCCTCACAAATCTACTTAAAATATGAATAACATGTATAAAAAGGCAAATAGTCGTCATCAAATTTCCACTACAAACAAGATAAATTTGAAATTCCAAACCTAATCCCCTCCTTACATCAACTTTCCACTATAAAACAGATAAATTTGAAATTTGAAACCTAATAACCTCATTATTGTATCTTATTGTGTTCAAAATCGTATCCGTCCTCATTGACTACGTCCTCCAATGTCTATGTACATTGGTTCCCACTGATGCGTCCATGCAAGTTTTTCTATCTAATTTTTACTCTCGTTAATGCACAACAACCCCGTTACCATGGCCTATTCCTGTGTTTGTTTGTTCACTGTAGTGAGAACTTGACATTTCCTACAATTTTTCTTTTTCTTTTTCTTTATCTTTATAAGTAGTTACTAAAATTAGTTTACTCAAATTAATAGATATTTTCCATTTATGTAATTTGTAAAATTTAAATCTCTCGTAACTCTTAATTAATTTATATATTAAAAATATATAAATTTTTAATAATAATAAAATAATATATAAATTTTTAATAATAATAAAATATGATCTCACTCCAAAGTTTGTGTCATTTAAATTAACCTTTTCTCATATTTGGAGGGTTTTTAACTCATTTTATAAAAATGGTGAGGTAAAAATCATTTTTTTAAATAACATGTTATTTATAAAAACTAATGAATATTAAAAAAAATTCAAATTTTTATCTTTCCATGCTTTATCAATGCTTAGGAGGTTAAGAGCATCCATATATATTTATTCAATGCCTTCATTATTTTGCAGCAACATAGAATCTTTTTATGAGGTTTCTTGAGGATCCATATTCGAGGGTTTTGAGGAGGCAAAAGGAGAAACCTTAGAGAATTTTTTGGGTTTTGGGATTTTTTAGGATTTTTTGGGGAAGGGTTTAGAGGAGGCATTGGGATTCAATATTTGTAAGCAGTTCAAAGTTGTTGCTAGTAACAAGAGTTTTTCCAGATTATGTCTATGGGAGTGGAGGCTTGGGTTCATGACTCTAATTAATAAATCTAGAGAGGTCATCCTGATATGTAGCTTGACCTTGATTTGGAGTGGTCTCAAGAACCATCATGGGGAAATTTATGTAGAGATGTCTATATTCATGACATCTACAACAACATAATGGAATGTGTTTGTAACAACCTTGGTGAAAAGTTCATGTAATAAAGTTAATAAAGGCAAAATAAGACCACAAGTAAGGGACACTTATTCCAAGCAGAATGTTGAGCAAAGATATCCTAGTGGGCATCACTGGATTTGTGTTTTGGCTAAGGAAAATTGGCAAAGCCTAAGGCAAAGGCATTAAAAGACAAAAAGGAATTTTGGCACATTTATTTATGAAAATAAAGGAAATTAATAGAAAAGTAAGGTGAACGGTCACAGGTTGCATGTGAGGAGGAAAATGAAGGAAAATAATGGAAAATGAAGAAATTAGAGGTCTCATACATAAAAAGGATTATGAGGATAAGTTGGAAAGCTTTTTCCAGTGAAATACTTTTCTAACATTTTGTCAGTTCAAGTTTGGAGCTCTCTCATTATTTTCTCTCTCACTCTTGGTCACTTAGAGTTTCTTAGAGCACTCTAGCTTTGGATCAAGGAAGGAAAAGAAAGCAAAGGAAAGGAAGGAAAATAAGGATCAAGGAAAGGAAAGCAGGATTCAAGCAGCTTCAACAGAAATATTTGCAGGCAACCTTTTGCATGTGTGATTTCCTAGCTGGTTTGGGCATGCATGGCTTTGCATGTTGGTGTATGGTTCTCTTTCTGTTGGTGGCATGGTTTTGTCGGGTTTTGACAATGGTTTTTCAGCCTAGCCTTGCCTTTTTCCATATGCCATGGTATGTTGGGATGCTTATTTCAGTTTTTGAGATTTGGTTTGCTGGATGGATTTCGGAATCTGGGGCGGAGGTGGTTTCAAGTTCCATTGCCAAAGGCCTAGTAATCCCTTGACTGGTTTTGGCAGGATACATGGTGGAGAAGTCTCTGTTTAGGGTCTAGTGATCTGGGTTTGGATTGCAGTAAATCCTGAGAGACTAGTCTCGATTTAGGGCCTAGTGATCCTGTTTGGATTGCGGTAAAGCCTGAGAGACAAGGAGACGAAAAATTCCTCAAGGATAGTGATGGATTCCAGATGGCATTCCAAGTTCAGTTCAGTTGTGATCAGAGCACTAGTTATGGTGTGATCACTGTTTGATGAGGGTGGAGGTGGTTTAACCTCTAGATTCCATTGGTTGTTCTTGGATTGGTTGTTCTATGAGATCCCGCATTCATGCTTGGAATATGGAATAGGGGTGACTAGCTGAAAGAGAGATTTGGTTCAGCCATGTCTATAGTCGGGTGGTACATGGAAGTACCGAACCTGATCGATTTTTCCTATGAATAATAAAAGCTAAGTTCTCTTACTTTTGCACTTGTTTATATGTGGATTTAATGGTTGTCATATCTCTGATATTTACATGGTTTTATGTTGGTTACAAGCATGGTTAGATGACTGGTTTATGTCATGGTTATTTCATGTATTTACTTGTAAATATTTAAATGGATGGATGCAAGACCTAATGGATGATATAATAATTCAAGGGAGAAGATGGTGATCCTTTTGCTTATGTTTCATAAGTTCTTTCAGTCATTTATGCTCTGTCTTGTATCTTAGACATGTAGGTTGTATCGATGCCAAGTGTTTGAAAAAATGTTAGTCCTGGATGGGGATTCTTAGGCTTAGTCCTGAGGTTGATTTTCAGTTTGTTTAACTTGTCATCATGTCTTGGATTTATTCTAGAAGTTGTAACAAGCTCTGGGCAAAGGCCAAGATTTTGGGCTAGTAAAGTGGCTCAAATCTTAGGGTCGTTGGCATAGGTCTACTGAGAAAAGTCCACAGTCGCTGGCACATAGGCCTATGAGAGTGACTTTGGGTTGTTGTTCATTGTCTTGCCTATAGCATGAGAGTGACTTTGAGTTAAAAGGCTTAAAACATTAGTGGGACCCAGGGACAAGATGTCTAAGTGGATTTCATGTCTCCTGGGGGTGTTGTTGCTGATGTGGATGGATTTGTTTGATGAGTGTCACCGATTCCATTTCCTTAAGGGGACCAAGGAGATTGAATCCCTTATAGTAACCTCTCTCATCACATGTTTTCTCAGTTGTTTGGTGGCTTGGGTGGACCTAGGAGGAGGGGTTGTTATAGGTTGGTATCAGAGCATTGTTGTGCTCTCCTTGGGTGAAGGTGTTGGTCATGCATGCATGTCAGTTACATGTGTGTCTCTTACACTTGCATTCCATGTGCTTGTTGCATTGCATAATGATTGATCATGATTGCAGTAAGGTTTTCATGAGGAAATTGATGTTGATTTTGTGGAATGCATCGTCATGAGTTTATAACTGGTTGCATATGGTTATATGTCACTTACATGTTGATTTTATGTCGCCTAATTAAATCCTTGTATGTTAGGTTACATTCTTGGTTGTTTGATTACATGTATCAGTCTTGTAGGTTGGTTACAAGAATTGATCGCTTATGCTCGACTACATGCGTTCATGCGTATGTGTAGTTGATTAGGCATTGCTTATGCATATTGATAGTTGCATGTGGCAATGTGTACAATGGAGTAGTGGTTGTTGTCATGCATGAGGTCCTGGTTTTTGTGGTCGACATGGACATGCATTGATGATTACACTTTAGCTAGAATGATGTGTATATGGTTTGGTACTCATATGTTATATTTCTATATGCAATTGTTATGCATGTATGGTCTTGGTTATAGTTATCCATGAATAGTAGGTCAAACACGACTTGTGAAGTCATGGTATGCAATTTAGGTCATTAGGGTGATATTGGTATGTTATGATGCTAATGTGTTGGCTGAGATAGAGCAGGAGATGTAGATCATCATAATGAGGTTGCAACATTGGAACTTGGGGTAAGCGCAGATCATCATACATATATTGTATGTTTGTCATGCAGGTATGTAAGTAAAGTATTTTTATATGTGTTAGGTTTATATACATTAGGTTTATGTACATGTCTTTTCATGTTATGGTTACATTCATGATAGATGTTAGTTGATTAGTGTAGTTATATTCACATGTGTCGGATAGTCAAGAATGATAGTAACATGTAGTTGTATGCATGACTATTGTTGTTTTGTATTAGATAACCTCATGATTATGTTATATGTTGTTGATGAGTATGTTATAGGTTAACTTGTTGTTGTTATATGACAGTTAGGTTATATGTTGTTGATGAGCATGATATGTATCTTATGGTTGTTATATGTTAGTAACTTGATGATTATGGTTATTTCATTAAAATCTTGACATCAAATGTATCATGCTAAATTAGATTGGCCTATGCATATGGTTAGGGTTATGACATTTAGGTATGAGTCGACTTATTGTGTTGCATTGTGTTGTACTAGTCTAGACCGATTGTACATATGTGATTGCTATGCATAAATGATAATTATTTATGAGTTAGGATGTGAACATGTTAGTTAGTGATTGTTATGGATAACATGATCTTATTTATGTTTAAGTTGATGTGTTGAGAAGTTATATCCTGTTAACTAGATTGATTGTGCAGACAAGACTGCCTCCCCTGAGATACATTAAGGTATGAACTTGCTTATGTCATATATTTTGTGCTTGAATGTTTGATTATGTCATCTATATGTGGTTGAATGTTTGACTAATTGCATGATATGAGTATGAGCCTATAGGATCTCATGAAGAAATGATATTGTTTTAAGATGATTGTACTAACATATGTGTTGAGACAATTGATATGTACTTGAGTGTAATAGGTGATAGTTGTAGCATTATGTCTTACGACTATGGATTATGACATGATTGTTAGCCTTGGTAAAGGTTTATTTCAAATTGATAGATATGATTGCATTGATATTTGGAACATATGGTTGACATGTGTGAGTAGTTGCAGGAAACATGCTTAGTAGTAGCGCGACAAGGTAATTGTTGACGTGTTTATATAACTAACATTTGGGTGATGTGACAGCACATAGTAAGCCTTGATTGCAGCAAAGTATAAAGGTAAAAGAAAGGAATTGGGAAACAATTTATTTGGCTATGTTTGGAAACCCTAATTCCAAACAAATGAATGATTTTCATAAGGGGATTTTTCTTAACCTTGATTTTGTTTGACATTATGTGGATATGTGCTATATTCATGGACATGTATTTGACAGGTATATTAGCTAGTCTCTAGTTACAGGTGGATTTGTCAAGGGAATTGGAGTCCCTTGAGAGATGGCATGGGCATGTTCAGCTACAAGGCAATGAACATGCCACAACAAGATAAGGTAGCTCGTGTATTGTTATGTTTATTTATGCACTGAAAATTATGTATTTATGGCAGTATGATTCAAGGAGTTGCATGGAAAGAGAGGTTTCCATGAAATCTTGAAGAAGACTCAGGTTGAGCTTTCCTTGGGAATTATGGGGATTGAGTCATGGTGTTTATTGTTAGTCTTGTTATTTTGGTCTTTTATGATTTTTTGAGCTTAATTTGTGGTTTTGTTTATGTCTTGTGCAAGGCCTCACCGCTTTGATTGTGGTTTCATAATGTTATTGGTTTTCATGGTTTTCTTCTTGGTTGTTTCTTGGCATTGCCTTTTATGTTTTGAGTCTTACGAAATGTTTGGGAAAGAGGAAAGTTAATGGAGCTCAGGGAGAGTTGTGTGGTATCGAATAGGTAATGTAAGATTCAGATGAAGCTCTGTGCATGAGTAAGCATAACGAAAGATAAGACTATGACAGTAGGTTGGACTGGTTGGCCCATTGTAGTAAATGGATGGTGGCAATATGGGCATGAGAAAGGTAAAGTAAATGGATTTGAGGTTTCAGATTCCTTGGCTATGTTGGGAATTGTTTTTCTCAATATTGTACATGTTGTAAAGGATGTTGACTCAGGATGATGCTATTGTGTGATGATCTGTATTTGGTTCAATAATCTGTGGTGGGTTCAGCATGTGATTTAGTGATTGATTCAATGTGACAGTGATTTAGATTCAGGTATCAATGTTTTGATATCTATATGTGGGTATTCTTCAGGAGAAGCATGTACATACGCAGGTATGATTAAGAACAATAACATATATAAGTTGATGCATGATTGATCAGGGTTTGTAGCAGCAACAATTGGCTTCTGTGACGGGTAACAATGTTTGACATGGTACATTGATGAGTGGATATGCATTGATATGATTTGTTATGATCTAGTTTGATCTAGTTGCATTGGTTACATTAGTATATTTTATGATTCATTATTTGAGTAGTTTATTTTATAATTGTTTGGAGTGGATCTAGTTTGAAACATTTTGAAAAGTGATCCAGAAAGAGTTGAGGATAACAGTCTTCGGAGAAGGAGTTGTAGCTCCTTTCCAGTAGGAGATAGAAAATGAGAGAAGGTTGTAGCATTCTACAGGTAGGAGCCTATGTATTGGTTAAATTCTACACTAGTACAAGATTGTAAGAAGATTACTTTTAATAAAGAAAAAGATAGAGATGATAGCACTGGTGGTTTTTCCCCACATTGGGTTTCCACCTAATAATCCCGATGTTCATATGGTTGTGTATGTTAATGTTCTATCTACTTCTTAACTGCTCATAATTACTATTTAATTGATGAATAATGGAATAATAATGCACTGATTAATCTTGCATAGGTGATAAAAAAAGTTATCTAGATATATGTAGGTTTATATAGAAATAGTTGCATACATACGCTAGTTCCCTTTACAACAATTGCGTATAAAAAATGGAATAAGAAATTGAAATTGAAGTGTGTAAAATATTGATTCACCCTCACCCATCTCAGTATTTTTCCTAACAATTGGTATTAGATCAGGTCCTTTAAAGGAAGCTTGATAGTTTGAAGGAAGATTCATCAAGATGAAAAATCAAGAGGGAGTAACATCTATCAGGCCACCATTTTTTAATGGGACCAACTTGGTTTTCTAGAAAGTCAGAACAAGAGATTATCTACAGTCACTTGGAGTTGATGTTTGGGATATTGTTAAAGGAGGCTATCAATATCCATCCTCCATTCCCATAGATGAAGCGAAAAGAAAAAATATGAGACCAATGCAAATGTTGTCAACGCTCAGTTGGGAAGCTCAACAAAATTAGAATTTGTGAATCTTATGCAGCTGAATACAACAAAGGTTATATGGGACAAGATCATCCAAAGCTATGAAGGTGAAACTAAGGTAAAGAGTTTCAAACTTCAAACATTTAGAATTCAATATGAAACTCTAGTGATGAAAGTATTACAAGTTTCTTTCTTAGGGTAGAGGATATCGTTAATTCAATGATAAATCTTGGTGATGAAGTAAACGGTTCAATGATTGTTGAGAAAATCCTTAGATTTCTAAACCCAAATTTCGATTCGAAAGTATTTTCCATTGAATAAATGTAGGATTTGAGGAACCTTACTATTGAACAACTTCATGGGATCTTAATAGCTTATGAAATGAGACATTAGGGGAATTTTGAGGTCTAAAATGGGCCTCCTAAGAAAAATGTACAACCAAAATAAACTTTATAAGAACCAGTAGGATTCAAGATGATGATGTCAACCATGGGGGATGATTCACCATTTTTGGAGTTAAAAAGTAAAAAGATTAAAAAATAATAAAATAATAAAAACTACTTTTTCAACTCATATTTTCAACTTATCTCTCTAAGGGTTTACTCAAATTTCGAGCGGGAGTACTCGTTGGATGCAAAATTTAATTCCTCATCCAAGGAGTACCCGTGTTGCATACTTTCGATGGACCCTACTACAAGAAAAATGATAAATACAAGAAAAAACGTGATTGCAATCATGTTTTCCATGTATTTCTTATTTTTCATGTAGTAGGGTCCATAAAAACTATGCAACATGGGTACTCATTGGATGAGGAATCAAATTCTGCATCCAACAAGTGTTTCCACTTGAAATATAAGTAAACCTATAGGGAGATAAGTTGAAAATACAAGTTGAAAAAATAGTTTTTTCTTTTTTTCCCTCTAAAATTTGATGATATAATCAAATCTTATTTTATTATTTCCACTACTATTTTATAATTTCCTTGGGAGGCCCATTTTAGACCTCAAAACTCCCCTAATGAAAGGGGGTCCCTTTAGATATTAGAGAAGCAACATTTAAAGCTACTTATAAAAGAAAAGAAAATGAGGAACTTAAGGAATCAAGTTACGTATGAGATGAAGAAGAGGTGAACTTCGTAAAGAAACTCCAAATAGGAACTGGGAGATTTAGAGGTAAGATTCCTTTCAAATGTTTTTCTTGTGGAAAATTTGGTCATTATGCTACTAAATGCGCTTATAAAGAAAACCATGAAAAAGGGAAGAAATCTACAAAAGTAAATATTAGAGGAAGGTTTGAAAACAAGAAAAAATTCTACACACACGAAGATAGTGATGGTCTTTCAAATGGTGAAGAAGGTGAGTCTGATCAGGAATATCAATTACTTATAGCATTTGAAGATAAATGTATTGATGAATTTGATGATGTTTATATGGATGCCCTAGAAGAAAAGGATAATCTCATTGAAGAAATAACTCATTTAAAATTCTTCAAGCATAAGCTAAATTAGCAAAAGAGGCACTGAAGAAACAAATTCTAGAAAAGGAGCGGCATAATGAAATGTTAGAACTATAAATAGTAAGTCTAAGAAATTAACTTCAGAAAACAAAAGGTATAAACCTTATATTCGCTAAAGGAAATAATATCCTAGAAGAAATCATCAAAGTACAACACTCTTCTCTAATAAAAAAATCCTTGAATACAATGGAGAATCATCAAAGATTGTAAAATATTCTTAAACATGTAGAGAAAGCTATCTCAATTCAGTAAAGGGAAGAAGTCAAAAAAATTACAACTCTCAGCAAAGGAATGATGGATCAAATGTCTCTTAGGTAAAACATCCTTACCACAATCTAAAGGGAAACTACACAAAAAGGTACTATACTCCCATGAAATTTTACTTCAATGGCCAATGCTTCACTTGTCATAATTTTGGTCATAAGGCTGCTCAATGTGTCGCTTATAAAATTATCATGACTAGAGAAGCAAGAAAACAAAAGAATGAGATTGGATTAAAGAAATACTCTTACAATACTTTCTCACCTCCAAGATCAAATATAATGTCCTTTTGCAATAAATTTGGGCATAGAGAGAATGAATGTAGAAGCAAAATGAGACCAACTCTTCAGAATGAACAAAAGGAAACACCATCTAAGGTATGGAAAAAGAAAACCATAGAATATGAAAATTGTGGTTTAGCCTTGTATGCAGGAGATCAAGAAAATTTGTAATACATTGGAAGTGGATGCTCAAAGCATATGACAGGTGATAAAGATAACTTTATGTCCTTTAATGAAATAAAGAAAGAAAAGAGCATAACCTTTGGAAATAACTCACATGTTGCTATCAAAGGGAAAGGAATTGTTTTGCTAAGGAATAAGGTTAAGGCTGGAAATGTTTTGTTTGTTGATGGATTAAGACATAACTTTTTGAGTGTTGGTCAAATGTGTGACCAAGGGCATGAGGTTGTTTTCAGATCAAAAAATTACGTGGTACGGAATCTCGATACATGTAAGATCATAGTCAAGGTAACAAGAACTGCAGGTAATGTATATGTCTTGGAAGGATGATAAGAACATTGTTACTTGAGAAAATAAGAAGAAAGTCGGCTTTTGAAAAAAATATTGGGACATCTAAGCTTCACTCAATTACACAAGTCAAGCAGAATGGGAGTAGTATGTGACTTGCCTAACATCTCTCTGCCAGAAAACAACATATGCAAATCCTGTCAATTTGGTAAGCAACCCAAAGTTCAGTTTAATGATAAATAAGGTACTTCAAGTTAGCCACTTGAACTTATTCAAACTTATTTGTGTGGTCCTTTGAGAAAGAAGCCTCCCTGAGGTAAAAAATACTTCATATTATTCATTGACGATTTTACTAGAATGTGTTGGATTGGCTTTTTGAAACATAAAGATGAAGCATTTGATAAATTTAAAGTCTTCAAATATCTAGTATAAAATTAGTTAGATTTGAAAATCAAATGTATTATATCTTATAGAGGAGGAGAGTTTATATCAGATGAGTTTTTTTCACTTTTGTGAACAACATCGCATCAAGAGGCAATTTTTTATAGCTAAAACTCCTCGACAAAATGAAGTGGTAGAAAGAATGAATAGAACAATCCAATAAATGACACGTGCCATGTTTGATGAGTCCAGAGCACCTCATACTTTCTAGGGGGGAGCAACACATACAACCATGAATATCCTCAAAAAGGCTCATAACCGGGTAAACAATGATTAAACTCTTTATGAACTATGATTTGGTAAGCCTCCAATTGTTAAACATTTTAGATTTTTTGGAAGAAAATGTTACATAAACAATAATGACGATAAGTTTGGAAATTTTGAATCTAGAATTGATGAAGGAATTCTCCTTGGATACTCCTCTAGAAGAAAAGGACATAAATTTTACAATAAAAGGCTTCAAACTATTGTTGAATGCATTGATGTTGTAATTGATGAATCATCCACAGGTACCAAAAAGGAAGCACCAACAGATGACGAACTTGTTACTACAACAAGCCAAAAGGTTGTAGGAGAGGGAATTAATGAATCACCAGAAGAAAGAAATCAAATCACAATAGAATCAAAAGAGACTCCTTTAAGGAATGGCCAGAAAAATCATCTTGAATCTCAAATTCTAGGTGAAAAGGAAGCTGGAGTATAAACTAGAAGAAATCTTATTGGAACTTCTAGTTACCTGGCCTTACTATCCACAATTGAACCTCAAAATGTAAATCAAGAAATCAAAGATGAATGTTGGGTTAAGGCAATGGATGAAGAACTTGATCAAATAGAAAATAACCATACATGGGAATTAGTACCAAGACCTCATGATAAAAATGTTATTCGGACAAAATGGGTATTCAAAAATAAACTGAATGAAAATGGAGAGGTGATTAGAAACAAATCAAGACTCGTATGTAAAGGCTATGCTCATTAGGAAGGAATAAACTTTAAACAAACATTTGTACCAGTAGCTAGACTTGAAGCCATAAGAATGTTTCTTGCACTTTCAAGCTTTCATAACTTCAAAGTATTTCAAATGGATGTTAAATCTGCATTTTTAAATGGGGATCTAGAAGAAGAAGTTTATATTGAACAACGCGAAGGATTTATTCTAAGAAATGATAAAAATCTTGTTTGCAAGATTAAGATAATATTCAAGTACTTACAAGGAACTCAATATATTGGTCTATGGTATCCCAAAGTTGCATATTTTTCACTTCATGCTTACACATACGCAAATTGGGTAGGTAATATTGATGTTCGAAAGAGTACTAGTGGAGGATAATTTTATTTGGGACCTCGCTTGGTGTTGTCACCTACTCTACCCCTCTTGCATTCATGCTAGAGAGGCCCTATTTTTCATGAGACAAGGCATCATATTTCATTTTTGAAAAGGGGGGACCTAAGAAGAGCTTAAGTACCAGAAGACAAGGGAGCAGACTTCAAATCAAAGGAAAATGAGATATTTTAGAGGCTCGAAAGTCTTTTTTCTCTCTCTTCCCCCTGTGAGACGTGGCAGCAAATGAGAGGCTTTGAGGTTTCATATTGGACCTCAGAACCTCATAATATCGGGAAATTTAAAGGAATGACCACCTCATGCTAAAATGTTGAGGAACGATATCGGGGAAATAAGAAATTTGTGGGACCCATATCGGGAATCGGATATTGAAAGTTTTCATGGGAAGTCTCTTAAGAAGTTACAAGGTCAGGGGACTTTGATATATTGGCATGCAGTCATAGCCCCTGGTCCCATGAAACAAAAAAGATAAAGGATAAGAGAAAGGATCCTGAGTACTGACGAGGGGCCTACTATTTAAAGATCATACATCTTCTGGGTAGATTTCCACTAATCTTCGCCTTATCACATTCTGGAAGCAGTTCGGAGGGATGACTTTCCCAGACGTTAAGCTTCTCCACCCCTCCAGAGTTGGCTATTCAAAATTTGATCCAATGGTGGAGATTAATTCTGGGGGGAGGGGTAGAGGAAATGTTTGTCTTCCCATTATTCGACCTCCAGAGCAGGGTGGGGACCACGCTGTCGGGAAAATTTCATCCGTCGGTGCTATGAGTCATGAAGAAAGGAATAATTTCAAATTTTCAATGGTAACTCATGTGCTCCCCCCCATCTATTTTCTACCACTCCACATGCCATCGCTTAATCTCATCATGACACGTGTCCATCCTCCATGACGTCGTCATGACATCACCTAACTGTTAACCAAACTATTTATAAAAAGGATTTCCCCACTCAAATTTTTAGAATTTCTTTGCTACTTCTCAGTGCTCCTCCTGCCTATAACCTGCAAAGAATGCCATTCGCACACCCCGTAGTTCTGGAAGCTCATCCTAGTGTCATTTTCGGCCCCCTTTGTGGTGACTAGCTAACCTGCTCACTTGTGCTCCGTGATTTTCACAGGTTAGCAGTTTAAATTAGAAAATGATAGCCTCAAATCCCTAAAAAACCCCAAGGGCTCCAAAAACCCATGATCCCAAGCCTTCGTTAAGCCTTTACCCCTTCATGGACCTGGAAGTGCAAATTGCAAACCCGGTATGTTGCTACAACCTGGTCGACCTTCGATTTGACTTGTTTGGCAGCTATGTCGGGGGGGGGGCGCTTTCCGAGTGGTGGAATCATAATTGTACTACCAAATTGCACCCTTTGTGCATTACTTTCCAAACTTTGTATCTTTATATTCAATAAATATACACTTTTTAGGTTTCTTATCTAGCTTACTCCTATTCTCCTTTGGAACATGTACATAAATATCACAGTCAAATACCCTAATATTTTTATAAAAAAATTTCTTATAAGTCTAGACCTCATGTAGAGTCTTATCATCCAACGTTGATGAAGGTGATCTATCTACAAGGTAACAAACAATGTCTACTACCTTCTCCTATAATTCCTATCCCAACTCAACACTATTGATCATGCTCCTTGCTTTCTCCATTAGTGTCTTGTTCATCATTTCCGCAACTCCATTTTAATGAGGTGTGCATGGAGTAGTCTTTTTCCTTGGTATACCACACTTACTGCACAAGTATTCAAATTAATTACCACAAAAATATCCACCCTTATTAGTCCTTAGCATCAACTTAATTTTCATCTTTGTTTAACTTTCCACAAGAACCTTAAACTCTTTGAATTTCTCAAATAATTGATATTCCTTCCTAAGGAAATAAATCCATCTATTCCTTGAGAAGTCATCTATAAAAGATATAGAGTGCACATATTTACCCAATTATGGGACCAACACAAGTTCAAACACATCACTATGCACCAATTTTAATATTCCCTCTAACCTCATAGAACCATAGAGGAAATCTTACATGATTTTGTTTTCCACATAAATAATGTTCATGGAAATTAAAATCCAAAGAACAATTAGACATACCTTTTATCATACCATTACCATGTAGTACTTGAAGGCCCTTCTCTGTGATATGTTCCAGTCTTTGATGCCACATCATAGTCTTTTCCCCAAAAGCTATAAGATTTTTTCCTTCTTTTGTTCCACTCTCAAGAACAAAAAATCTATTGCACCCATCACTAATATTTCTTCCTAATAGCTTATATAGAGTTCCTATCTTAACTCTCCTTAGAAATATCATTTCTCCTCAAAGCATCTTGCAAATGTCCCTTTCGAACATTTTTTTTACACTTGCATCACTCATCTTGCTTTTAAAATTTAAATTTTTGGTTAATTTTGGAATGTGGAAAACACCAAAGAAAATTCTAATCCTTCCACCCATGAGTTTAAACTTGATTTTTCCTCTTCCTATGATTCTAGTTGTTAATCCATCTCCAAAGAAAACATCACCACCATTACACCTTTCATACTTGAAGAACCACTCCCTATCATGAGTCATATGATAATATGCACCTAAGTTGACTAACCATGCCTCATGATCCACATGTACTTGAAGAAACCAAATATACATCCCCTCCTCCATCTAAGGAGGTTTTTGTTTCTGTAAAATGAGCATCATCAGATCCCTTCCCTTTTTAAGCAATTTTGGATCTACAATATTTCTTCTATTGCCCTTCTTTTCAACATCTCTGACATACATTTACAAATTTTCCTAAAGATTTAGATCTCCCCCACTCAAGGACTTATTTTTATTTATATTCTAGGGGTGTCCTCCTATAGGAAATACATCTCCATTCCAACATTCCTTCGATAACAAGGATGAGACTATTTCATTGAAACGTAAAGTAGTTGCATTATTATGGCAATGACCAAACCATATCACAAGTTTGATAGAGAGCATAACACACCAATACACTTATATTCATTTCAAATATTAATATCAGTAGATAATAGTTGACTTACCACAATAATGAAGGCATTCAGATGCTTTTCCAGTGCACTTTTATCATTCATCCTCATGTTATACAACTTTTTTATTAGGAACACTCTATTCACCAACAACTTAGACTAATATAAAGTCTTTATATTGTTTCACAATTCCTTCATTGTAGGTTCTCATAAAACATTCAATAATGCTAAATCCAAGAGACACAAGTGTATTATGCTCTTTTCCATTCAATCCTACTTGGTCAAGTTTTCTGTTGACATCCCTGTTGGTGTAGTTATTCGATCCACAATGATCCATTGATCCTTTTCCACTAACAAATCTTACATTTTAAGCTTCCACAACTCAAAATTATGCCCATTAAATTAGGCTCAATCACTATCTTTAAACTACTCACAAGAATCAATTTCACAAATATCCCACTTTAACAAGGATTACCACAAGCCTAAAAAAAACCCTTTAGCGAAAAAGTCATTTTGTTGAAGCCAAAACTACTCTAACACCAAATGTTGGTTTTGAACCTCAATAATTATTTGATGAAAACCGATTATTAATAAAACAGAATAGATGTCACATATAACAAACACATTAAAAAATATATTTTTACCGTGGAAACACAAAATCTGGAAAACATTTGGGGAATTTTGAGGTCTAAAATGGGATTTTTAAGTAAATTAATAAAACGATAGTTAAAAAAATAAAATAAGAGTTATGAAATTTTAAATAAAAGTAAAGGAAACTATTTTCCTTTATTATATTTTTGGCTTAACTCCTTATACATTTACTAAATGTCAAGTGTAGACACCTCTTGGATGCTAAATTAAATTTCACATCCAATGATTATGCACTCTTCTTACTTCTAAGTAGGCCCACATAAAATAAAAAATAAAAAAATGAAAATACATGAAAATTTTGTGTTGAACACGTTTTTTTCATGTATTTTCATTTTTTTCTCGATGTGGGTCTACTCAGAAGTATGCTTAGTGAGTACTCATCGCATGTCAAGTTTAATTCTGCATCCAGCAGGTGTTTGCACTTGACATTTGAGTAAACCTATAAAGAGATAAGTAAAAAATACAATTAAAAAAAATATTTATCTTCTTTCCCTCAAAATATTTATCCCTAGCATTAACATCATCATCTTGACTCACACTAGTTTATTTAAAGTTAATTTTGTTTATATGTTTTTTTTTTTTTTTTTTTTTTTTTTTTTTTATTTATTTATTTATTTATTTTGAGACCCATTTTTTACCACAAAATTACCTTAATGATGGAAATGTTTTCTAAGACATATTCTCATTTACAATATTAACACAATAAATACACCGAAATACACACACACACACACACACACATCCTGCAACATCCATAAATTTCCAATCCATTAACAATGGATTAGAATACAGTTGTAGTTTCTTAACCAAAACTAAAAAACCATGGGAAAAACTACCATGTACCACAAAACCATGGGAAAAACTACCATGTACCACAAAACTAGTAAAGGCGAGAATTGTGTGCTGAAAACTACCAAAAACAAATGCAAAAAAATGCCCAATTTTTTTTTGAGGGGGCTCTGCCCCCAAGCCTCCACATATGGTGGAATTTCCCCTCTATGAACCCCCTGTGTAATGAGGCTTTTCCCCCTTATGAAATCGCTCGGTAGAGTATCTTTTCCCTCCTACAACAACTCCCCCTCCCCCCCCCCCCAATCAAGGGGTTTATTTGCCCCCCTTGTGACCCCCTCGTTGTGCCAGACACAATGTATAACCTGTGGGAATAGTTATGCAAAGAAAATAATACATACCCAACATAAAGAGGAGGGGGGAAACAATGAAGAGTGTGTGTGTGACAGAGAGAGAGAGAGAAAGAGGTAGAGTGTAGAAGAGTGGGAGGGAGGGAGGAAGGGGCCGATTTATATGGGGGAGAGAGAGGGATAGGTATAGGGAAGAAGAGAGAAAGAGAGTGTGTGTGTGTGTGTGTGAAGGATAGAAGGAGAGAGAGAAAGAGAAAGAGAAAGGGTCTATAAGAAGGAGATAAAAAGAGAGAAAGAGTGTATGTTTGAGAGAGAGAGGGAGTGATGGGTGGGAGATAAAGAGAAAGATAGAGGGACTTAAGGAGAGAGAGACATAGCTAGAGGGGGAGAGAGAGGGAGAAATAAAGGGAGAAAATAGAGACAAATAAGGAGAGAAGGGAGAGTGAGGGAGGGAGAGAAGGAGATAGAGATTAAATGAGAGTGTGAGAGAGAGGGAGGGAGAGAGAGACAGAGCTAAAGAGGGAGAGATAGGGATGAACAAAAGTAAGAGGAGAGAAGAGAGAGAGAGAGAGATAGAGAGAGAAGAAAAGCATGAGATGGAGAGAGAGAGAGAGAAGAGGGGAGGGACAGAGAAGGAAATAGGGAGTGAGGGGGAGAGAGAGTGAAGGAGAGAGAGAGTGAGAGAGGGACATAGATAAAGGGGAGGGAGAGATAGGGAATGATAAAATGAAGAAGAGAGATGAAAGGAGAAAAGAAGAGAGAAGGAACAAAGGGAAAGTGATTGGCAGAGAAGGAGATGGAAAAAGATAAAGATAAGGGGTTGTGAGAAAGTGATAGAGAGAGTGAGAGAGGGACATAGATAAAGAGGAGGGAGAGATAGGGAATGATAAAATGAAGAAGAGAGATGAAAGGAGAAAAGAAGAGAGAAGGAACAAAGGGAAAGTGATTGGCAGATAAGGAGATGGAAAAAGATAAAGATAAGGGGTTGTGAGAAAGTGATAGAGAGAGTGATGGGGGCGGGGGGAGATAGAAAGAGAAGGGAATAGTGATGTGGACAATGAGAGGTGGAGAGAGAGAAAGAGAAAGAGAGAAGTAGAAAGAGAGTGGGAGGGAGATAAAGATAACATTATAGGGGAGTTGTGAAGGAGGGACTAGGGAGGGTCATAAGAGAGAGAGGGAGAGAAAGATAGTGTTGGAGGAAAGTTGTTGTTTTTGGAATGAGGGGGAGAGGGGGGAGTCACAAGAGAGAGAGAGAGAGAGAGGGAGAGAGAGAGAGAGAGAGATGATGTTGTTCTAGAGAGTTAGGGTGGAGGCCACTTCTAGGTTATTTTTTAGGTAGGGAGTGAGGGCTAGAGATGTAGAGGGAAGAGAGAGAGGGGTGGGAAAGAGAGAGAGGAAGGATAGAGGGGGGGGGGGGGAGGGGGAAGAGAGAGGCAGGGTGGAATGGCGTAAGAGAGAGGAAGGGATAAGTGTAGAAAGTGTGCACATGTTCTTAGGAACATGTGCATACTCTTAATAAAAATGCATGTGTGCTCCTGTCAAGGACTAGGATGAGATGAAGGGCATGGATGGAAGGTAAGGCATTAATGTTAATGAATATTGGTCATAGGAATGTGTGTGCTTTGTCAAAAAAATTTACGAATTCTTAAACATAATGCATGCAGATTTTTTCTAGTTATTATCCCACTCATTCTTGTCACTAGCTCAACATCCGAACAACAACATAGGAAATACACAAAGAAAAACGTTACTTGGAAATAATATTTTTGTGTTACTGTGAAGCAATTATTTGTCTTGTTTTCTAATTAGAAGATATATTTTTTGTAATTGAGAGTCAATTTGTGTGATTTAAAGACAATTGTTATCTTCTTCGGTAACTATAAGACATTTGTTTCCTTATAGTGTAATTGGAAAGCATTTCTTGTCATATTGTAAAATTGGATGTCAATTTTTGTTTTTTCTTATGAAACTAGGAAATGATCTTTTTCTTCTTATGTAATTTGAATACAGTTATTTTTATTTTGTAATTCGTAGACAATTATTGTCTTATTGTAATTGCAAGCTATTTAAAGAACCAATGGAAAATGTCATTGAAACAAGACAAAAGGCTAGCGTAGGTATAGCAAAACATAAGCTTTTAGAAAAGAAGAATCCAAATTTTAGAACAATAGATGAACCTCTAATGAATATTCCATCATAAAAAATTGTTGTGGATGACCAGATGATGATGGATTTTCTTCAAGCTAATTATACTATCGATGAAATTAGAGAGAAAATTGGTGCACAAACTCTTGATGATGAAGTTCCTATGCTGTAGCATCCTCTTAGATAGTGTGTGATTTCACTACGCAAGTCCAATCTCCTTCCAACATTATAACTCCACAATAGAGAGATCTAGTGTGCAAGCATATAGGTCCATCACCCCTACCTAGGTTAGACATTGTGTGACAAAGAACTCTCAAATGCCTTTAGGTGGATGAAACTAGTTTATCATCACTAGAAAGTAAGCTACCTAACCAAAATATTCATTGTCATTCCTATAAAAATATCAAATAAATACATCCATGTGAACAATAAATTATAAAATAGAATGTCATTATTAATAAATATATTCATGTGAACAATAAATTAGAAAATTGGTGCACAAACCCTTGATGATGAAGTTCCTATGGTGTAGCATCCTCCTCGATAGTGTGTCATTTCACTATGCAAGTCCAATCTCCTTCCAACATTATAACTCCACAATAGAGAGATCTAGTGTGCAAGCATATGGTTCCATCACCCCTACCTAGGTTAGACATTGTGTGACAAAGAACTCTCAAATGCCTTTAGGTGGATGAAACTAGTTTATCATCACTTGAAAGTAAGCTACCTAACCAAAATATTCATTGTCAATCCTATAAAAATATCAAATAAATGCATCCATGTGAAAAATAAATTATAAAGTAGAATGTCATTATTAATAAATACATCCATGTGAATTTTATAAAAAACATGTCGTAAATAAGACTTTCGAAGAAATTTTTGATGATACTGAAATTTTTAAACCAATAAGGTCTACTGGCTAATCTGTTATTAAGCTTCATTTCCAATATTGGAATTCAACACACCATTGAGGAAATGGATTTACGAATCCGTTATTAAGCTTCATTCCCAATGTTGGAATTCAACACACCATTGAGGAAATGGATCTATGGAAAGATCAATCTCTTGTTCTATTCTACAATGCATGTGATATGTGACCCATTGCCCTACTCGATTGCAGATATATGGTTTAGGTAAGTTGGTGGAGAACTTGAGGCCATCCAACGACATAAGCCTCAAGGTATTATCGCAAGCAAGTATTATTGCAAGAAAAATCCAAGGGTTTATCCTAGCTCCTCACCTTATGGATTGTTTGTCTTTATTATCCCAAAACCCACAAATGGTAACTAGTCATTAACTTTAGATTGGTGACCATTAAGAACAAATACCAATTTCCTTGCATCAAAAATTTGTTGGACCATTTGTAAAGGGTTTGTTATTTTTTTAAAATGGATCTAATTTCAGGATAGTTCAAGTTAGAATGAAAGAGATTGATGTGTAAGACCAAGTTTTGTAGATGATAACACGACCAAAATGTGTGGACGACAACACAAGATCAAATTCTAGTTTTATGAGTGATTAATTATGCTACTTAGATTTATTTAAAATATTGTCGTGGTTGTAGCAGATTAAAACATGAAGAAAAACACACACACACACACACACACACACACACATATATTTGAGAAAGTTTTTCATTTTTAATTTTCTTAATATCATAAAAATTTCAAATTCTTTAATCTAGTTAATAATATTTATATAATTAATTTAATTATGTAAATATTTTACTTTTATTGTGCAAGAGGCGCATTCTACACCACAGTATGACCTTGGTGTGTAAGTATGTCATGTCCTCAAAAAATAATAAAAATAATTTTCACCAATGTCGGCCAAAACAATCACTTGAATCTTAAATCACTAATGTGTTTAATATATCTTTTATCATATATGTGAATTTGAATGGATCATAGATTTACCTTTAACAAAAAAAATTACCACATTAAAGTTCCAAATTAGATAAAATTCTAAACATCTTTACTCTTTACTTGAGCCAATACCATTTCTTAAATCAAAAGAAAAAAGATTAATTCAATACAAAGAATCCAAAATACAGCTCCAAAATCTTTTAATATTTTTTTAATTAAATATTTGTAAAATGAATCTTTAAAACGAAAAACTATATATATTAATTTGATGTATTTTTATTGTGAGCACTCTACAACCCAGTATGGGGTAGATCTCACATAAAAACATAACCATGTAAATGTAAATGCAATGTTTAATATTTTTAATCTAATGTCAACCCTATTTAAAAATCAATCTAATTATTATTATTTTTCCAAGGAAAAAGGGCGCAATTTTCGTTAATAAATTAAGAAAATTACATGTTGTATCATCAACATGTATGAGATGCAGTCACTTGTGAACATAACAATCATTGTTCAATTACATATTTACAGATAAATAATATAAATTGCATAAAGTAAATAGCAGTAATAACATAATCCAAAAGGAGTTCATAAACTGAGTGAAGACAAAAAGAAAAAAACCATGGAATGATCGTGAGGATCATTCCAAAAAATTTCCATCCATCTCGATGAATGGACGATGGAAAAAATGGAAAAGGGCACCATCTCTGAATTCTTGAATTATCCATTGCCCCCTGTTCAGTTGCACGGCCTCTTTGGATAGACGATCAATGATCTCATTCCTTTCCCTATATATGTGAGAGCATACAATAAAATCAAAATGTGATTTTAGAGTAATGACATCATCTAGTGAATCCCTGAGTGTGTGCAAGTGACAATGATATACGTCATTGATCCAACTTATAACAAGCCGTGAATCCCCAAAGATCTATACCCTGTGACAATTTTGTTCTAGAGAAAAAATGAGAAGGTGTCTTAAATTGATTAGCTCAAAAAAATTATTTGTGCACCTCCCTAACCCCACATTGATTTTGAAAGATAGGTGTTCATTGATGTGGAGGACATCTCCCCCCCTCCCGCCCCCCCCACAACCCACAGCCTGGGCCGAGCCATCGAAATAAGCCCAAGGGGAGATTTTATCACTAATTTCAGGAGTGATGACCCGAGGAGGTTGACTGACTAAATTGTCTGGTATCAGGTTGAAGATGGTAGCAGAATTGTTGCAGGTCACTGACTAGTTGATCTGAGCATTGTGGAAGATAAGGCAATTCCTGTTTAACCAAATGGCCCAGCTAATTATCAGGGGAAGATTCTTGGCTTTTTGAGAGGGTGCCTCGAACCACCAACGAAGCCAAGCTTCCTCAATATTTTGACCTTCCCATTTTTTCTTCATGTTGAGGGAGATGATAATGGCAGACCAAAATTGTGTTGTAATAGGACAATGGAGGAAGAGATGGTCTGTATCCTCTGCTTTGGATTTTCAAAAGCAACATTTGGAGGGACCTTGAAAGGCTCATTTCATGAGGTTTATTTCTATTGGAACTTTGTTCGAGAGGCAACACATGAACAACCGTGACTTCAGGGGGGCATTTAGTTTCCAAAGGTGGCGCCACCACCAATAGATTATTCCAACATCCCGGGCATTCATAAGAGCCACATATCCATCTTTTGGGGTGTACCGACCGTGAGGGGCAGGGGCCCAGGTGATCTCATCCTCCCTCTCTATTAATATGATATTGGCTTCCTCTAATGCACCAATGAAGTAGTGCCAGAATCTACTCCATCTATCTGGGATACCTAGGAATCTGTAATCTAGCCATTGCTGAGAAGCCCATTGGCCATTTCCAACCTCAGCAATTTGAGCAAGCTGGGTGATACTAGTCCCTGAAAGAAATTTTCTCAGATCCCTCCTGAGAATGTGAGCATTGTCACATCCGATCCAGGAATCAATGCATATTCTAACCTGCTTGCCATTACCAATTCTTCGCGTTAAGCCTTCCTAGATTATACTTAAAGATTGGGAGATGGCCTTCCAGATGATGGATGCTCCGGGTAAAGATGGACTGGGTATATGAATCCAATCAATTATTGGTAGGGGAGGGATGTACTTAACGTAGACTACCTCTTTCCATAGGCTTTTAGATTTGATTATTTACCAACCCATCTTTGCTTCCAGAGCCTTTGCAAAGATCTAGAGATATTTTATTCCCCATCCACCCTGCTTTTTTGGCTTTCCAATATTATCCCAGTGGACCCAAGCAAAAGTCCTCCCCACATTTTGACCCCTCCATAGGAATCTACAACAAATCTGTTGAATCCTATTGAGAATGCCTTTAGGGATCTAGGAAAGGGCCATCCAGTAAACTGGAATGGCCTCTAGCATCGATTTTATCAAAGTGAGCCTGCCCGCTCTAGAGAGCCAACGTTGTTGCCAGATGTTTATACGGCTTTCAATTTTTTCAATAAGCCAAGCCCAGTAGGCGATGCGATACCCATTTAGCTTTAGCCTAAAACCTAGGTATTTTAGGCTTGAATCCATTTCTTGTTTGACAAAGGCGAATTGTTGAGATGCATACCTTTCCTCATTTTGAAGGCATGACACAAAAATGATGGTGGATTTTTCATGGTTTTGCACCATACCTGCAGCTTAACAAAAAAAGTGATAGAATGTTCTTGAAACAATAGGAATCACAGAAAAAACCATTTAAAAAAATAAGAACATCGTCTACAAACAAAAGCTGAGAGAGGGATGGCATGTCCGATATCAGGCCTCCCCCAAGAGCTCCCATCGAGCAAGCATTTTTTATCAGTCTGCTTAAGCCTTCCATGATCAATAGAAAAAGTAGGGGGATAGAGGTAATCCTCAAGTCTCAGCCCCCGTTCAACATGAAAAAAAATAGAAGTCACCCCATCGATGAGAATACTATAGGAAGCGGAAGAGAAACAACACACGGTCTAGTTAATGAAGGAGTGAAGGAAAACGATATGAGTGAGAATGAGCTGTAGGTAGGACCAACTAGCCCGATCAAAGGCTTTGGAAAGATCAATCTTAAGGATAATGGACTTTTTGTTTTGTTTCTTGATCTATTGGAGGCCTTCCTGAGTGGTCCCAATGGCTTCATGGATCTAACAGTGACTGAGGAAAGCAAATTACTCCTTGGATATCATCCTGGATAAGATTGGTTTTACACGAATGGAAATAGTTTTGGATATAATTTTATAGATGCAAATGTAGAGGGATATGGGTCGATAATCATCAAAGATGAGGGGTTTGTCAACTTTTGGGATGAGGGCTAGGAAGGTCAAGTTAAAACCTTCATGCATTCTGCCTATAATTCTACATTCCTCAATAGCCAATAGTAAATTTGGCCCAATTATCTCTATGAAAGTGCTGTAGAATTCCATGGGTGACCCGTCTGGCCCTAGGCTTTTGTCCTTGTTAAATAATTTCAGCACTAATTCCGATTCCCCTAGCGAAACAGGATCGTTTAAAGACTCCACCTCATCCCGCTCAACAAACCTAGGGAGAACCTCAATAATGCAGAGAATCTCAGGGAGGGTGGCGCCCCTAGGAGCCTTGTAAATATGTGAAAAATGACACATTCCCCTAACAACTATCTGATTGAATGTGCTAACCTCCCTGCCCGAATGATCTTGCAGCTCCCGTATGGTATTGATAGACTTTCTCCCATGAGCATATTTTTGAAAGGACTTGGAGTTTTTATCACCTACTTTTAGCCAAATCACTCTGCTCTTTAAGCTCCATGTCTCCTCTTTCTGTCTCAAAAGTCTGATCTTCTTTGATTCTAGTTTGATTAGATGTTCCTTTGCTTCAGTAGATGCATAACTAGAAAGCCCTGTCATTTCCAATTGTTTGAGGTCCCCTTCAATCCTTGGAAGATCTTCCTCATCCTTTTTTTGTTTGTTCCTAACCCAACTAATGGTTTTTTATTTTAACAGGCCAAGTTATTTGCAATTTCTTCGGCTGGGGATGAACGGCCATCAAGACTACAGTGAGTCCAAGTTTCTCATACTATTTTGTGGCATTCAGCTTCGGAAAGCCAAGTCGAGTTGAACTTGAAAGGTGAATGGGGCTTATGGTTGTCATCCAGAATCTCCAAGAAGATCAGGCTATGATCTGATAGTCCACCTAAGCCCACCCATTGACGAATGCGGTCCAATCTAGCTAACAGTGGAGCCTTAATAAGAAAATGATCCAACCGTCTCACCAATGCATCCTCCCCGCTCCTTCTATTCCTCCAAGTCGGCACAATCTTTATCGTTTCAATGTTTAGAAGGTCATGGGAATCCAACAAAACTTAGAAAAAGGTCGTTAAGGGGTCGGTCTGGGCCCTGTTTCCCTAGGATTCCGCAAGCCCTAAAGAGACGTTTAGGTCCCCACCAATGATCAAGTTTTCTGATTGCATGAAGTGGGCATTGAGGAGTCTTTCCCAGAAAGACTCCCTATTATGGTAGGGCCTATAGAGGTTGATGAGCTTGAGGGGGAGGTTGAATTCGGTAGAGATGATGTCCGCACCCAAGTAACCCTCACCTCCCCAAACATTTTCCAGACTTATCGATATTTTGTTATATCCCATGACACAACCTCCCGATCACCCTCGAATATACAAGTAATGAAAGACCCAGTCCAGAAGAAATTTCATGAGCACTTTGTTTAAACAACTCCCTTCCCCCAGGGTTTATTGCAGAAAAATGACGTCTAAGCACTCCGAGTTGCATAACCTTTTTAGCGCCATTTTTTTTTCCAGGTTGGCCAAACCCTTGTAGTTGAAAGAGAGGCACTTCATGGGTTAACCTTTGCAGGGTTTCCATTTTCTCTAAGGACCCAGTAAATGGGATTTTAAATGCCCGAAGCCACCTCGATGCCATCCCTCCTAATGGCTTTAGATAAATGGGATTGTCTGCCCCTAGGGTAATTCGAGTGTAAGGAAGGGAGGGGATCCTCATCTAGGCTGAAAGAAGAGGTATGAGTGATAGGTAAGGATTGCAAGTTGTAGCAGTGAGAACCACTAGAGCTCGGTTTGCCTCTAGGAGCCAGAGGAGGGGGAATCTATATAATGGTGCGAGTAGAACTGAGGGGCAGGGAAGGAGTTGATAGCACAGGTCAATTTAGGGAACACAGTTTGTTAACCCCAGATATTGAACTAGACAATAATATAGATATAGATGCAATACTAGATAATAGACAATCATGAGAAAACATAGGAGGGGGAGGAGGAGTAACCGAGGGGGAGGAAGAGTAACCAAGGGCAGGGCCTTCTTCCTCTAGAGGAAAAGGCAAAGCCATTCCCTATTTCATAAAAGGGGCAGAGGATCTCAGTGACTGATTACTTTATGACATGTAGATGACTCACGATATACATTTATTATATTTTTTGTTGATATTTTCACTCTTGAGAGTTGAGACTGAGTCAGGACTCAAGATTCAGGACTTGATTCACTATTTTGATATGTGATGTAGCACTAGACTTCATATACATATTATATATTAGCTTTCCTTTCTTTTACGTGGAAATTCATTTATTTGATGTTGTGGATACTTTAGATGCTAAAGAACTAAAAAAAAAGAATATTTTTACATATATATTTTTTAATTTTGCTGAGTTTTGCCGATTTTTTTCAAAAACCTCTAGACTTTAACAAATTTTTCAATTTTTGTACCCTTGTTGATTTGTTCCTGATGTTGATTTTTTCCACATTTGGTTAAGCACCCTTTGTGTGCTTTAGGATTTATTGAAAAAGTCAGAAGTCAAAGTCATATTGTAAAGTCCCTTGGAAGGCTCTTCTATCGAGAAAAGAAAAAATATTTGTTGTGTGTAAAAGATAAGTCTAGAAGCTACCAAAAGGACAAGTTGGCCAACCTACAAGTCAGCCTAGAGAAAGGCCTAATGTATCCCTCAAGAAGCCTATATAAAGAGAGGAGCTCTACCTAATTAGAGATATACAAGCATCAAGTTTTTTTTTATCATATCGGTACAAGGAAGAGGAGTTAAATTTCTTGAAGAAGCAACAAAAGGAGGAGCAAAATTTCTTGAATAAGTAGCAAAAGGAGGAGAAAAACTTCTTGAAGAAGTAGCAAAAGGAAGGAAGAGCAAAATTCTATTCTTGGCACTACTGCAATTCACACATGCGAATTTGCTGGAGGAAACTAGGGTTTCCTCAGATCTGAAGTTGCAAAAATTTCGTTGAAGGGTTTGGCTGGCTCGTCTTTTGGTTGGTCTTGGGTCAAGGTCTTGGAAGTCCTCATTGAATTGATTCTATAAGGATTTTTTGGGTTTTTCCCTATCTTGGAGCCTATTTTTGGTGTTCTCTATGTTTGTGATCTTCTTGTTTGGCATTTATCTTGATGGTATTAAGGAACACAATAATGATAATGATAAAAGAACTAATGCATCACAAGTAATGTTAAGTTAAAGAGAAATCTATTGTAAAAATACCCTATATAGTATGCCCTAGATTTCTCAACATTGAATCAGAGCTAGGGCCTTGATGAAAAAGGCAGAAAAGAAGATCTCCTTGGCTCCAATTCATCTCTAGAAAGGCATCTATCTAAGACCGAGATCCTAGAAGGAGAGGATCGAATAAGGCTGCAAGCATACATAGAAAGAGCAAGGGTATTTGAATGGCATTCAAGCCTTGTACTAGGAGACCGAAGGGTTAATCTAATAGCTCACTCTAGGTTGAGTTCATTGACAAAGAAAAACAAAGTTTTGGGCAGCTTTTATTAGTCCTTTTTCTCTGTGAAAAAATCACAACCCTATACAAGAAAAGCAAGGGTCTAGGGTGACCTTACAAGGTCTGAAACACTCACCAAAAGGATCCAAAATTATTCAGTAGTTCAACAGTTCTTAAATCTACTTATTAGCATTACCTTGTAAAAGAGACAAATCTCCTAGACCGAGTTTTTGAGCATAATAGAACCAAAAGTTTCAACATGTTTGTGGTTGATCAATTCCTTAGGGTCATCTTACAAGTTTGTGTCAGTCTTCATAGATTCGAGTTGAAAGCCTAATTGAAAGCTAGGAGGAGTAACTTCAGAAGAAGCCAAGACTCCTCGTGTTCTGGGCACAATTACATTTCAAAAGACGTATATTGAAGTCTCAACCACCAAGAAAAGGAGCTGAGACTCCTACTCTATGCATAAAATCGAATTGATTGAAGGCACACTAGGCCTATCTTATAAGAGTAATTATCCAGCTACAATCACCTTATTCAAGACATAAGTCGCAAACCTGTGGAGTGACATAGAAGTCAATAACTTGTGGTATAGGATCCATGAAGTTGTGAAAGTTATGGGCATGGACATCTACAGGGACGAAGGTTCTGATCATATACATACAATACAGTGATACACATTCTGGGCCTAATCAACAGTGAGCCAATAGCTAGAAGTATTCCAAACTTAAATTGTTGAAGTTTACCCTTTTAGATAGTCTCTTAAATATCAATCTTGCTCTTTCTTACAAAGACAGAATCTTGTGGACAAGAAGCACATTACCAAGATCCATATATGTACATAATCTACAAAGTTGAATTAGTGAAAGAAGAAATTCGACCTTGTGACACCTGTTCCAAGCATACAATATATATAACTCAAAGTTTGTGTCTTGCAAAGCCCTACTTATAGGTTCATCTCAAGTCTTTGAAACGTTTTCTCTCTATCTCGTTTAAGGACAATTGTCCCTAGAGTTGGGAGAGGAAGAAGTTACATGAATTTGTGATTATGTAACAGTGGGTTTCTAAATTTTTTGAAGGAACAATATCCTATATACAGTGGTGGGAAGCTTCAAGATCCATCTTGAAGACCTGTAGTAGAGCATAAATAGTGTTAAATATATGTTGAGAGATAATATTGGCAAAGATCTTAGATCTCTGTCTCAAGAAAGGAAGAGACCATAATCCTGTATCAGTAATAGAAAGGAGAAGATCTTGGAAAAGGAATAGTCTCTCTGGAAGCAGTAATAGAAGATTACCATGAAGACCTGAAGTTGTCATAAAAGTCAAGGGTAGCAACACTTTTGTTTGGAGGAAGAAAGTCTAAAACGAGTCAAGGCCTCAAAAGAAATGTTTAACCGCTCTTTGATAAGAAAATCATGGCATCCTGGAGCAGGCCTTATAGGAAGCATTTATGATCATGAAGGACAAAGGTACGTAATCATGAGGTATTTACAATGTCTATTTGTTAAACATGAAATATTTTAGGGTTAGTTGGTTTTATGGTTCTAGGGTGTGTTTTTATTTGTAAGTTGTTAATGTTTAGGGTTGTCAACCATAGATGGTATATGGAAAGCCCTAGCCATATGAAAAACCCTAACCTTGATTTGTTTGTTCCCTCATAGAATCTCTAACCTTTGGTCTCTAGGGATTGTCAGCAATATAGGGAATATGACAAGTATGAATGGATGAGGATAATTTGTATATGTCATCTAGTCCTTATGTCTAGGGTTGGCATTTGTAAACCCTAGGAGTCCATCCTCAATGATCCAATGAAAACCCTAGATTGTCAAGATTAACATCATACTTTCATTATCGTATATGTGCTTGGTTTTGTTTGTTAATAAGTATTGCAGGAGCATCATGGAGAACACAAAGGAAACTGGCTTAGGAAAACAAATCCTATGGTTTAGTGAGTATGATAGAAGAAGGGAAATGGAAGAACCCTGAAAATGGTAACTTGGTAAAAAAAATTGATCCTTCGACACTTTGATAGGTATAAAGAAAGGTCGTATGGATACCTGATTAATAAGGTCGTCATTATGAGTTGATTAATTAAAAGAGATATTTGGCACAACATACTAAATAATTCTCTATACAACTATAGTAGAAGCTCATACAACAATTGATTGGTGAAGGTTAGTAAAAGATCCTCCATTAGATGAATTCATGGGAAGATTTCTTTGCCTGGTAGAAGGACCATGATAATATTATTTGGGGCAAGCTTCCTAAAAGTTTACTGATACAGTTGCAGAATGAGGAAGTCCCATCCTCAGGATAGGGAGAAATTTAAAGAAAGCTAAGATGACCAGCTAAAGTAAAAGGTATGAACGTTCTTGAAATTATTCTTTGTTTTAGTTAACTTATGTTTTTATTATGCAGGAAGAGCAGGATACATAAATATGCCTGGTTGCATTAACATGCTTTCAATTTGTTTGGGCTCTTCCGGTTAAAGACATGTTGGTAGTGATCAACATCTGATATGATATGAAAGACTGCTGACTTCAGAAGGAGCTACATAATCCCTAAGAAGATGACTTAATGGGAGGATGACTCTTCCTGTTGATTAAATAAGGATATTGATGAAGACAAGGCATGGCATGTTGAAAAGAAGCTATTATAATTCAATGACTCTGATGGTTTGATATAGTTCCTTGACTGAAATAAGATGCTTTGCAAGAAGATTTAGTGATAAATAGATATGATATGATTGGAATTTAATTGCAGATATCAAATGGATGAATTTCGCAGTCTAAGTTGAAGGGATATATATCAGAGACAGGAAAGGTAGTAGGTTGCAGATGGTTCGATGAACATGTCTTAGTAGATCACTTTCTCAATGCTCAGAGGGAGCTATGTTCAAGCTCCATAGTGACTGGTTTGTGAATATGCAACAGGTAAAGATTGATGATATGGAAAGTGATGGCTTGTCCCTACGAGAAGTTGTGAAAGAAGATGGCTCCATGATGTGCATGGAAGTTGATGATGAAGAAAAAGGAGGCCTACAAGTAGCTAATGGTACCATGATCTCCACGGAAGAATAGACAACTGATATTGGAAGCAAGTCCTTGGTTAAGAGGGAGCTTGGATATATTCCTTTCATATGTAAAGGAATGAGTAGATCCTCCCTGGTTGAGAGGGAGAGATAGACACACCATTCTTTTCTTCACATTGTGAAGAAAGAATGAAGGATTGGGTTAGATCTGAGACCTATACCGATACTCTTTGAGGATGAGGTAGGGCATCCAATAGGCAAGAGTAGTCAAAGAGGAGATTCCTTGAGGATGTATAAATCCAAGAAAGGAATGGTCCCAAAAGGACATACCTTGCGAACACCAGGATGGGGTATGTGCATTGTGCCTTGAGAGACAATGATGAGGGTGTCTATTCATTGTCTCCCCAGCATTGTGCTCTAATCTAGTGGAGAGATAGATTTGTTAGTCAAGGCCTTGCTATATGACAATGTTGGGCAATATGATGAGATGCATTGACATAAGCTGAACAGATAGCTTATGAGATGACTTACCAATCTGACTCTTCTTATGAGAAATATTCAATGGAATTACTGTCATTGTACCTATGGTCAATTATGAATACCTCCCTAGTTAAGAGGGAGTATTGAAATGTAATTAGTGTCGGTCTTCGTAATTGTATAAGTCATGAATTGATGTAATCATTATACTTGTCAAAAAGAAAAAAAAAATTATAAAAGAAAAATTATTTATTTGTTAATAGGTTTTTTGCCCATTGTAGGATAAGCACCCATTGTGTGCTTTAGGATTCATTGTGTCAAGTCAAAAGTCAAAGTCATAATGTAAAGTCCCTTGGAGGGCTCTTGTATCAAGAAAAGAAAAAAATATTTTGTGTAAAAGATAAGTCTAGAAGCTACAAAAAGGACAAGTCGGCCTAGAAAAATGCCTAATGTACCCCTCAAGAAGTCTATATAAAGATAAGTCTAGAAGCTACAAAAAGAACAAGTCAGCCTAGAAAAATGCCTAACGTACCCCTCAAGAAGCCTATATAAAGAGAGGAGATTGACTTGCATCAAGTGTTTTATGATTAGATCTGTATAAGGAAGAGGAGGGAAATTTCTTGAAGCAGCAAAAGGAGGAGCGAAATTTCTTGAAGAAGCAGTGAAAGGAAGGAAGAGCGAACTTCTGTTCTTGGCACTGCAACAACTCACACATGCGAATATGCTTGAGGAAACTAGGGTTTCCTCAGATCTGAAGTTGCAGAAATTACATTGAAGAGTTTGGCTGGCTTGTCTTTTGGTTGGTATTGGGTCAAGGTCTTGGAAGTCTTCATTGAATTGATTCTATAAGGAGTTTCTGGGTTTTCCCCTTGTGGATTTTTCCCTGACTTGGAGCCTATTTCTGGTGTTCTCTGTGTTTGTGATCTTCTTGTTTGGCATTTATCTTGATGTTATTAAGGAACATAATAACGATAATGATAAAATAACTAATACATCACTAGTAAATGTCAAGTTAAAGAGAAATTTATTGTAAAAATACCCTATATAGTCTGCCCTAGATTTCTCAACATCTTCAAGTGCAACTTTAGTGGTCAACAGGACCTCAACGTGTACAAGTGGTCCTTTATCTTGAAACTGTATTGCCATGATGGTAGAGGCATCTGTTTGGTTGTGCTTTGTACCTACAACTTTGATCATCACACACACATAATGTAGATATACTGTTGAGTGAATTAAAGCACAACACGATTCCCTGCATTCTCATCAACATGGTCCTTGTGAATAAGGTATTCTATAGGTATTTGGACCCCTATCCAATAGCCAGAAATAGTCTATGGCCTCTCTCAAACTATTGGTCTCTTTTGTTGCTTACATTATACTCTCACCTTGGAGTTGTCAGTTCAACGCTACAACGGTTTTACTTTTAAAGCTTTATCCAGCTATGTTTTAGTAAGTCTTGGCAACAGAACTCCACTAAAGACTTGAGACTTGTGAGTGTATACTTGTATTTAGTTTTTAGAAAGTCATACATTCCATTCATCGAGTGATAGTAGATTTAACTTCATTAGAAATATCGTTATTCTTAAAGTGTGTACTCATTGTTTCGATTTCATCTGTAGCCTTGTAATTTTGTTGCAACCATGCTCAATAAATTTTTATGGAATGATTTGTAATCTAGTTAAACTTCATGAAAGTGGTATGAAGAAGATTAGAGCATCAATCTTTGATTCCTTATACAGTGTTTAGCTAGGTAGGATGCCTTGATGATATTGTGGCAAATTATTTTTCTTTTTAGATTTGCTACATCATGCAATTTCTTCTTCCACCAATTACTTAGATATTATACATTGACAAGGAAACACTTCCCAGATTGCTGTTAATGGAATATAGACCAGTTGCATAGAATAAGTTACACTCATAAGTTTATAACTAATTTTATTGTCATTAACAATCTGCAACCTTTGAGTCCATGATATTAATGTTGTCTTGAGCCATTTCCTTTGTATAACATAAAGAATTTACAATTAATTCTTTGGGGCACATAAGAGCTTTTACCTTTTGTTTTATTTTACCAACCTGTTTTTAGAGTAAGTCATTGCTTTTGATCTTTCTGGAATATTTAAAAATTTATGCCGTCTAGTTTTCCTTTGTAGTACAAGATAATATTCTTGTCCAGGTATATCTGTTAATATCCCTGATCATTTCTTGTTTTTTTTTTAATTGTTCTCTTGGTTCAACAGGAAAAGTATTGGGAAGAACATCCAGGGGAGGCTGTGCCAATCATGAAGCCATTATTTTATTTTGGACCTTGGAAAGTTCAGAGAGAGGATTTCAAAGGACGCTAATAATGATCGTTCAGTTTTGTGGGCTTAAATTTGCATTTATCTCGTGAAGATAAACATCAGGCCACACCTAGATCTAAATTTGGCTCTTTCTGATTTTAGAATCTCCAGTTTGTCATAAAATGAAACGAACTCCTTTTTAAGATGTCTGGTTTAAAATAACAATTTTTCCAAAGACTTAAATATGAAATATGAAATCTTGTAGTACAGAAAAACTACAGAAACACGAGGAAATCTATAACTTACAAGTAATTTTATTTGTTTGTTTCACTTTGCTGCCTCTGTGGTTTTTCATCTTTGTATTTCATTTTGAGATTATATGATGAAATAAGTGGTTCTAAGAGGCTTACAACTTATTATTCAAAGCCTTAAGTGTGAAAATTATATATCCCTTTCCTGCCTCTTTAGTTTTTCATCTTTGGATTGCATTTATAGGTAATATAATGAGATTAGTGGTTCTAAGAGGCTCATAACTTCTTATTCAAAGCATCAGGCGTGAAAACATTATATCAAAGCTAGAGGAAAGAGAAACTCAACCTTTAACTTTGTTGGTGTTGGTGTTGACTACGAAAAACACAAATTTGTGAGGTCTATCTGATAAGGAATGTTACAATTACATAAGGTTATGAAGCCCGGCTGAGTTCGCTGTTATACTTATATGTAATATTTCCTTACAATTACATAAGGTTATGAAGCCCGGCTGAGTTCGCTGTTATAACTATATATGTAATATTTCCTTACATGTATTAATATTGGAAATCTTAGTTCTTTAACAACTCCATGGATACTATGGTTTTGACTCTTTTCCTTCTAAGATATTTTTATTAGGGGTTCTTGTTCACTTTCGAATTGAACATATAAAGTTAGCATTTCTTACTATTGACTAATGTTCTGTGGATAGCTAAATTTACACAAATTTAACATTAATATTATTTGCTTAAGTAGTACAGATTTATTTTAATTCTAGATTTAAGTATTTAGGTGGAACAGATTTTTTAAAAATGCAAATTTCTTTTTTAGTGTAAAATTTGTGGAAAAATTAGCATCTTAAGCGATTTGTTTTCTTGTATTCTCTTGGCACTTGGGAGATCCAGAATTTAGGTAAATTTATCTTATTTTTTATAATATTATTTATATCTATATCAATTTCACATCTTTATATATGAAATATTCTTATTTTTAATTTTATTAAAACTCTGTTTATATATATATATATATATATATATATATATATATATATATATATAGCATTTTTCTTTGACTTTTTTTTTGGGTTTATATATATATATATATATATATATATATATATATATATATACCTTAGAAAATAAGTTCATTTAAGTTTTTATAAGATAATATGAAGTTTTGAAATATAATGTTAGAATTATGAATCATCATTATTTTAATTTCTATGATAAATAGATCTTAATCTATAATTATAACATCTGTTGACATCCACTCCTCTCTCTATATGTATTTCTAATTATATGTTTATTAATTAAGTTTATATATAAATTAGGAAATATCAGAGATGTAAATATGACTGATCATTATCTTAATTTCTTTTATTGTATATGTATAGTATGGTTATTTTTCATATGATCGATATGAGAAAATGGAAAAACTAATAGGTGTAACAATAAGAACAATAGAATAAAATAGTTTCAGATTGATTGCAATGAAGATTATTTGTAATTGACTATATTCTTAGTATTCATATTTTCTATCTATCAAAATTGTTATTGTTAAACACACACATGGCACAAAGAGTATGAAAGATAAAACATGAGAGTACATTTATTATTAACAAATGATATATATTTATAGTACATGGTGTGACCCTTGGATTCATATTCCAAGTGGTCTCTTGGAATCCTTTTGGTTGTTCAGCTTCCACACCAACCCTTAGAGGATTAGGTGTCCAACATTTCCCCCTTAATCCGAAGGGTTATGTATGAGTCCAAGAAGAGAGTTGTAATACAAAATGTGCAAAAATGCATGGCAGCACTAGGCTGAATGTGCTCTCTGAAATGTTGGTATAAAGGGCGGTGGTTTAAGGATGACCACCAACACTGGAACGCTTAGTGCAGTTCCCAGAACTCTTCCAAGTCTGGCATGAAGCTCAGGTCTTCTGCTAGAGGAAGTGCTCCTGATGTTTTGAAGAGGGAAACCTTCAACCATGAAAGGGAGGTCTCACCCCGCATAAAAGGAAGAACTTCAACTTGAAAAGGGAAGTTTCAACCTGTGATGGTTCAAGGATGACCAATGACCAGCAATTCCTAGAACTCTTCCAAAACTGGCAAGAAGTTGAAGTCTTCTGCTAGAGGAAGTATCCCCAATTCTTTGAAGAGGTGTCACAAACTGAAGGCATGATCAATGGCATACAACTCTGAATATGGTGTGGCAGGTTGTGGCTCAGGCTTGCTTGATGTAGCTTTGAAGCTTATAGATGATCATCATTTCCCCCCCTATCAGATACAAGGTGAGATGATGGAGAAAACTCAACTGCAAGACTGTTCAATACTCTAGAACAAGTTCTGATATGTGACTGGAATATCTTCTTGGCTGCTGATGTCCATTGCTAAGAAGCGATCCATCCAAGATGAATCTTTGTTCTTGTAGGAGGTTTGTTTCTGAAGCATCTGTTTGAAGAATTACTGGTTTTATGACAGTGCTTACATGGATGAAGATCAAAACAACGATCTTTCAGATGGCCAACTCGGTCACAGTGTTGGCATTTCACAATCTGATGTTGTTGCTGTGGAAGAGGGGCAGAGTCTGGAACAACTGGAGATGAACCATCATGAAGGAGTCTAACACTTTGAAAATGAATGGGCTTTGAGTAGTCTGGAATGTGAAAGGAAACATCCTTATCATATCCAAGACCTGTTTTGTGCTTGTTATGAACAAGATCTTCCCAAGGTCTGATGACCGACTTGGGAAGCGTACGTTGAATTTCTGCACTTGCATGCAAATCTGCTTCTGAAATGAGCACTTGATCTGAATCAACCTCAACATTATTGATTTTATGACTTTCTGGCTGTTGATGGGTGTCTGTCTCAATGTTCTGAACAAAAATAGGTTCATAATGTTGTCTTTTCTGTAACTCATCTTGCTGAAGCTGAGATTCAAGCTGTAAAAAGTCAATTTTCTCTTGTGCATTTTGTAGACAAGTTCGAATATTAGAGAGACCATTTTTGCTAATTTTTACCATATCATGAACAATGGAATGAATGAGGTTATTCAACAACTCTAATGCATCATCAATTTTAGCCATTTTTCTCAACAAATCAAACTTACACTTCCAACACTGATCACCACTATGAACCAAGAATCAACACCCACTCACAATACAATGTCACTACAATTGGATTATACAACAACTTGCAATTGTCTTCTTAAACATACATATCTTTGTGAAGCAGAATATGCAACAACAATCCCTGCTAATATATAAATTATAGAAACCTCAATTAATATGTTGGTTGGAAAGAATAGATCAAACCAAAAGTATTGGACTGCCATGGGCAGTGCCTGAATCTGGCACTTTTAACAGAAGGGGTACTCTCCTTTTCCTTTCCCCATTGTCACCCAAGTGACTTTTCATTTAAAACTATTAAATATAGCTTTGTGCAAAATTATCCTTACTGAACTTTTCAATTATGTGTACAAGCTGTCCTATTTTTGTTTGTATGAATCTGGAAATATGGGTGGCTGTAGATGACTGTTGCTGGTCCAAATCACACCCAAACTTAAACTAAAGTCGTGTTCCTCTATTATCTACCACTTTCCAGCTCTAAAACACAAGTATGAAACTCCCACAACAGATACCTTAGTTCTGTTTGTAAATTGCGAGTATGGGCTGATTTCACTCTATTTCAGACTGCCATGACCCTCCAAAACCTACTCTAACCCTCAGCTCATGGAATATTAATGATATCAGTTGGTGACCCCATGTTTCTTGTTCAGAGTGCTCCTCCTTTTCTACTAAGGGGAACCCTCTAACTGGCTATTATTAATTAGGGACAACTATAGCCTGTAAGTGCCCCCTTCCTTTGTAAAACCTCTGGAATGAATCGTGGATATTTCTTAGAGAATTGCACCCTCTAAGCCAAGGAGAATCTACACACACTTAATTATTCTTCTCAGGCTTTCGTTCAGCAATTGTCGTGGACTATACACCCTCAATTTAGCCTCCAATATCCCTTTCCACAATGAAATTCGACCCTTATTTCACCACAGGAATTTCAGACACCAATAGAAGGAGAAGTGTGCCCCAATATCTCTGGAACTTCACTCTTCAGATATGCAATTACAAATCTATCTCATGGCACAATTGTTTATGTAAAATTCAAGAGATTATTACCTCAGTGAGTTGCAAATTCTCACAAATCTGCATCTATGTCATTTTTTTCTTCCACGGCAATGCACTCAATGGCTAAACCTGGATGATCCTGCTCTAATCTAGCTAAATAATTTCAAGGATTCATTTGTGTTCTGGAACGAATATCATCATCGTCCTCATCAAAATCTAGATTTTACCGCGTTGATGACTTAACTCGTAGCGGCCTCAGAAAGGAATTGGGTCGACAATGACAATTATCTAAGCGAAGGGAGGAACGTTAAACACAATGCCATCACTTGTCCACACATATTACGTTGAACGCTTGGTCTCCACAGTTGGTATCAAAGAATTTATTGGTGCTGCTGATGTATTTCTGAGTCAATTCCTTTCTCATTGATTTTCTCGAGCTGATAAGAATTACAGATAGCATTATCAACAGAGTGCAATAACTCAACACCGTATTCTAGTGGGCTAGAGGAAACCCAAAAAAATTGAAGACCCTCTCTCCCGTAGCCGCAGTCATCCATGATAACCTGACACTCAAATCTCAGGCAAGATTATGTACTTCAAGAGTGGCTCTAAGTGATTTCTTCAGTTGAGAAAAAGAACCTAACACTCGAACGACTCTGGTAGACCTGCAAACAGTCGTTATGGCAGTGCTTGATTCATATACCACTCCATTCCACTACTTGGTTGCAAAGGTTGTCATATCATTCAACGTGATTTCCTATACTCTGCCACCGCCACTCCTTCCGCTACATTGATACCACACTTCCTGTCCATACCAAGCTACATCCATAGCTCCCTCCGCTTAGATAATTGTCACTGTCAGCCCAATTCCTTTCTGAGGCCACTACGAGTTAAGTCATAAACGCAGTAAAATCTAGATTTTGATGAGGACGGTGATGATATTCGATCCATGACACAAATGCATCCTTGAAATTGTTTAGCTGGATTAGAGTGAGATCAACCAGGTTCAACGATTGGGTGCATTGCTATGGAAGAGTTGATGTTGTGTTTAATGTTCCTCCGCCTGTGGCAAGAGCCACACCAAGGTCACCGAAATCTCGACCTTCCTTCCTCTTACGCACTGTGGCAGCGTTCGGACACAGTTCTCAACATTCGTGGTTCAACCTTGGCATCTAAGCACTGTAGTGGGTTAGCACAATGAGTAAGGAAAACCAGTGTATGCCTATGGGAGCATTACACAATGTTTGGACAGAGGCCAGTGTTTGGAGTCATGTATGGAAGCAGCGATACTACGGCATGCCAAACAACGTTACCACAAAATTCCAAGCAACGATACCATGTATGTGTATTCTCGGATGGGAGGTATGGTTCTGCTGATGAAACTGTCAGACCAGTGGAAAGAGCTGCCAGGCTAGCCAAAATCAGCAGAATAATAGTGAGAGAGATGTCAGTCTGCATAGGATTCAGAACATAGGCAGAATAGGCAGAATAGGAGTTACAAATTAAAGAGGGAGGCCAAAAATGGCACTGGAGAAATGACAGAGGTTGCAGCTAGAATTTAGCTGAGAAAATATTCATGAAATGCAAAAGTGATGGCAGAAATGACCTGCACAGAAAGGCCATAAAACAAATGGTTCAAAGTAATTATGCAGGGCAGGAATATGCCTGCTTTGATACCATGTTAAAAACACACATGGCAGAGAGAGTATGAAAGATAAAACACGAGAGTACATTTATTATTAACAAATGATATACATGTATAGTACATGGTGTGACCCTTGGATTCATATCCCAAGTGGTCTCTTGGACTCCTTTTGGCTGTTCAACTTCCACACCAACCCTTAGAGGATTAGGTGTCCAACAGTTATATTGACACTTTGCACTCAAAATTTGTATTTCATCATTTTTCATCATTCAAGTTACTAGCAGTCTCTCTCATCTCAACAAACTGAGGTAACTAAGCAAATTTTAAATTAAATTGACCAAATTAATCTTAAACATATTTAGCATATTTAAAATGATCAAAATAATTAGATTTTCAACAAATTTTGTATGACCGCACACGACTGAAACCAATCTAGATCCATCTTAACACCAAATCTATCAAGCGTCGAGATGGGTTAAATTTCTCGAGGTGCGAACCTTTCCTCAAGTTTTGCACTCAAAAAATAGGTTTGCGGCTCGAGAGATTTGATCCCTCTCAGCACTTGATAGATCTGGTGTTAAGATGGATCTACGCTGGTAAAATACTAAATTGAGTTGAATTAACCTATTAGTTTTATTACTCTTGTAATTGAGTCGAATCTATGTTTTATTAGGATTATTTAATCTAATTCTTCACTACAACATCTCGTTGAATTGAATGCATCACTACAAAATCTCCTCTATATTGGATTTGTTGAATCCCCACTTATTTTTTTCATTGTGAAAAAGATTGCGTTCATTTGCATTTGATTTTTTCTTGCTTGAATTAAGAGGAGGATTTCATGGTTTTTTTTCTTAGATGCTTGGTTTTGTGCACTTCTCTTTATCGTTTCCTTTGGCTTATCTTTCGTGAGATGGGATTCTTAATAATATGCACCGCTAGAACAAAAATCATTAGCGAAATCCCACTTATGTATCTAGCTTAATGAGTAGGATTTCAGTGATAAGCTTGTTACGCCACATAAACTTGTTTCGTTACATAAGTAATTATTCATTGTTTGAAGTCTTTTTCAATCTGTACTTTTTCACAAGATGAAATAAAATGATTAATGCTTATTTTTAATTTATGTATGTCTTGAGAAAATATTCTTGAAAAATTAACAATGTTTCAATGGTTTTCCATTTGAACAAAATATCATTTTTTTACAAGGATGTCACTTTTGGTAAAAATAATTCTTGCACTTTTGATAAGTATAATTATTTCCATTAAATGATCCGAACATATTGACTACAAATAAGTTATATGCTTATTTTCGTATAAATTGATGATCATATTTATAATCCTCATCACTTTATAGCGCAAACTTTATTTGCTCCATTGAACATGTCCTCTTTTTTTATATATTACATTATTTAATGATTTATGGTTTTTTGTGAATAAGAGTAATTTGATGGAGTAAGAAGAAATGTCATAGTAGTTGAAGTCACATGTTATGTCTCCACGAATTTTTGACCAAATTCCTATAGACTTTTACCACGAGATAATACAAATGATAATTCTCCTGGCTTTTATAGAAGTTGATTCCAAAATTTTTCACCAATGTATAAACAATTAGCTCATAAAAAATAAGACATACATAAATGTAAAGAAATGTTGCGAATACAAGCTCGACTAAAAGGTGCTAGGGATTTTGTTTTAGTTAAATTTTTTATTTTATTTTTTAAGTTTAGTTTGACTTTCATTTAATTACTAATTCTTAATTTTGTTACAATAATTTAAATCTTATTAGAATTTAGTTTACTCTAATTTAATAATAATAATTATTAGATATGATTTTATATTATATTTAGTTTTTAGATTTTGAATTTATTTAGTTATAAATCTTCACAAATTTTATGATTTTGATAATAAAAATGAGAAAAATTAAGTTTAGTTATAATTTAGTTTTATCATAGCTATAGTTTTAGTTAATTAATTTTTACAGATTTGACTTATTTCTTATACTTTATTTTATTATTTTAATTTTAATATTTAAAACTAATAGTTTTAACTTTTTCTATTAGTTTAGTTTAGTTTTATAATTAATTTTAGTTATTTATTTTTAAATTAATTTAATGTGTAATATATGATTAGTTTAGTTGTATTTTATCTATAAGGGTGAGTTGCTCCAAAGACCACTACTGACCTTCGTCACCTGTCGAAAGCCACTCATAGGCAAGTGTTGTGAATCTTGCTTAAATGCAAAATAGCTAGATTAGTTTTGTGTCCAATCGTCATTGTGTATAATATCTGGTCTGGTCTATGTTAGAAAATGTAAAGCGACAATTATTATATCTAATTTTCCTTAAACTTGATAATGCTTGTGAATCTTTAGTTATCTTCTTAGATTCTTTAGTTAGATCTTTCATCAAACAATATCAAGAGCAATAACAATAACATAAAGAAGATACAAATATAGGCTCTTAGCGAGGGAAAAACGCCTCCAAGCAGAAAACCCATAAACTATTCTATTCTTAGAATTTGATTCAGATAAGATACAAAGACCCAATCCCTAGACCAAGTCCTTCTCCCAATACCAAGTCAACCCTTTCTCAAGTCCTTGTATTTTGCAACAAACTGCGACACCTTGCAACTATGACTTGCCAGCTAAAACACTACTACTTAACTTGCAACTTAGATCTAGCAACTTCGTCCTTGCAGCTTCTTGGAAACCTTAATACAACCTCCTCTTGAGACCTACTTAGAGGAAGACAACTCTTCCAAGGTCAATGAAGTCAAGATAAGGGTTTTCCCTCTTCCAACTACCAAATTCTGCACTTCGACATGTTTATGCAATCCAACAACCTTAAAATTTCGTACGTGTGAGAGAGATAGAGCCCCAAAACAAGAAATTTTGTCCTCCTAGCTTCTTCTTGACCTTCACTCTCCTTTTTTTTCCCTTCCTAGCTACAAATCAAACTCTTTCTTGTAGCTCGAACTTGTGAGTGAGTGTGTCTCCAAATGAGGTCAAATTGCTTCTTTTTATAGACTTCTCAAAGCGTCAAATTCCTTCTTTTTAGGCCAACTTGTAATTTGGAGCTTCCAAGGCTTTCTAGACTTAAAAATATTTTTTTTACAAGTATATTTATGCTTGGAAGGGTCTTATAAACATGATGTTGACTCCTTTGACTCAAGACAATAAATCTTAAGACCTAACAAACCCTAGAAGCATGAAGAACATGCTACAAATCAAACTCTTTCTTGTAGCTCGAACTTGTGAGTGAGTGTCTCCAAATGAGGTCAAATTGCTTCTTTTTATAGCCTTCTCAAAGGTCCAAATTCCCTCCTTTTAGGCCGACTTGTACTTTGGAGCTTCCAAGACTTTCTAGACTTAAAATTAATTTTTTTACAAGTATATTTATGTTCGGAAGGGTATTATAAACATGATGTGGACCCCTTTGACTCAAGACAATAAATCCTAAGACCTAACAAACCCTAGAAGCATGAAGAACATGTTTTCACCTAGAAGACCATCAATAATGAGCATAAAACCCATGCTTTAATAATAGTAACTTTTATTTTCTTTTTTGATTGGTTACATAGGATACATATTGAAATGAGGACAACAATTATGAAGGTCGAAACTAGTTACATTTCTCAACACTCCCTCTTAACTAGCAAGGTATTCATAATTGTACAATTAATACAATATCGTATCTCAAATTGAAGAGTTTTCACAAGAAGAGTTGGATTGATAAGCCATACTGTAAGCATCAACATTATGACCAACACTGTACTTGAGGCCTAACTAGACAAGCTATTCTTTATTTAAGAGCACTATGTTGGGAGGCTTTATGTGTGATACTGCACTACTTGTACAAGGCACATAGTCCATCTAGATGTCAACAAGGTATGCCATTTTAGGACTCTTCTTATCTTGGATCTCCAGACCTGAGTCCTCAAAGAATATTGGTCCTCTTTGACCACTCTTCTTTTGGATTCCTGTCCATCCTCAAAGAGTGTCAATACTTTTCCTTTCTTAGATGTTATATCCTCAAGGAAACCACATATGCTTATCCAATCCTTCGCTATTCTCTCTTCATCACCCGAAGAGGAGAATGCACACGTGATGTCCATCATCACTCCCTCTCAACCAGAGAAGATATCCCTATTCTCCTTTAATCTTGAGAATAGATCCCTTCTCCTATTCAAGGAGACTTGTTTTACTCCCTCTTAAATCCAGAGGAGATTCTAGACTTCCTTTTTTTTCGAGAAGTCAACACCACAAGCCTCATAGCTTGTCTTGATAGTATCAACTACCAGTTCTCCATAACTACCAAGCTCCCTCTTTCCTTCACATCTCTTGCATTGAGCTTGCTTCTTTTTGAGGTATCATGGAGCCACCTTCTCTCCTCAATCTTGTGACAGGATCTAGGTCACCTTTCTTGCTCATCAATTTCATCTTCAACATGAAGGAATTGCACTAAGCCTTCCTAAACTTCAAGCTGATCATAAATTCCTCTTGAAAGTGATCTCCTTTGACCTTTAGGTTATCTTCTTGTACCACTACCTTCTAAGATGAACGCATCTTGACTTCATAGTTGTCAGGTGCCAAATATTGAGCTGCCCTCAATACTTTTTATCCATACAGTTGACTTTGTTTCAACTATCATCATGTATTCCTGCAACATTATTCCAAGTAGCAAAATAATATGTTAACCAGATAAACAAATCATAAATGAAATAGACTTACCTCACCATGATGACCTTCTTGTACCATCAACTTCCTTATTGATCATCTCCACTTGAAACTTCCTTCATGCATCAAACTGCCCAAGGATCGAACTTGATTACCAAGTTACAACTTTTCTTTCGGAGATTATACTGGATGTTAATCAATATTTACGTATTTTAGAGAAAGTCCCACTCTTTTATTCATCTTCAAAGTAGGTCAAATATTATTCTTTTCAAGCATCATATATTCATATACTTAAGCATATTTTATGAATGACTTTCTTTCCATAGGATTTTGTATGAATCTTATCCAACACGCATTCCTATGCTTTCATCCAACCATATATCTCACAAAGAGCTTGCAATATGACCCATTGCATTTCTTCATCCCTTTATCAATATTGATTCCACATTACATGGAATGTCTACTAACCTTTGTCATAATTCTTTTCCCAAGAACCTTTCATAATTATGGTTCTTCCAAGATCATGATGATCCACCTAAGCAAGATGACTTCCTTTAATATGCAAAATGGTCTGTCTATCCATCTATCTAGATGATCTCCACAAAGCAACTTAATCATATAAATTATAGACATGCTACTATCATATGCTTCCTTTTATGATGCTATATAGAATATACTATTCTAAAAGAAAGATTAACCTTCTTAGAGAACCTAACAGTTAGTGAACCTTCTTTAGTAGTAAAGATCCTTCACTTCTTCCTTCTTTGCCTTCTTTTTAGGTTCTCCCACTGCTTCAACTACATAAGCTTCACTCGTTTCCTTTCTCTTATTGTTATGCTTTTTTGGATAGTCCCTCTTAAAGTGTCCAAATTCATTGCATCTGAAACATTGCAATTTGGACATGTCTTTCTTCTTGGACTTGCCAAACTTTCCCTTCTTTAGCTTCATGACTTGGGCTAGGAATGCTTGAGATTGCTCATTTGATCCAATGCTATCTTTGACCTTGATCCTTGATTCTTCCAATATGCATTGCGCCCACAAATCTTCAAAGGGAGTTGAATCCTTCTTGGAGTAAATGCTTGTTGCAAAGCTGCTCCATTCTAGTGGCAATGTGTTAATTTTAGGTAAGTTCTATACTTAGCGTAAATTTACTTCAATTTTCCATATTAGCTCAATATCAATTCCAGATTAGCAATAACATTTAGCATGATAGTAAAATTTAGATAGAACATAAACATAAATCGTAGAAAAACAAGCCAAGACAAGAGGACACAAGATCTGGCGCTAGCTAGGGACAAACCCCAATGTGGGGAAACCCTTGATCAATTCTTCTTATGTTCTTCAATAGTTCAACACAGAGAGATAGATAGTGCATATACATCATAAGTCAACATCTGGACTTCCCAAAATAAGAGCAGAGATATTCTCTAAGAAGATGACACATGAGGTAGCAGATTTCAACTCAGGTGATTCCATCACCATGCTGTACCTATCACTGTGTTGCACCATGCTGCTCCCATCATCATTGTGCATCATCACTGTACTGCACCATGCTGCTCCCATCATCATTGTGCATCATCAATGTGTTGCACCATGCTGCACCCATCATCATTGTTCATCATCACTGTGCTGCACCATGCTACACCCATCATCACTGTTCATCATCACCGTGCTGCACCATGTTGCACCCATCATCACTGTGCATCATCAATGTGTTGCACCATGCTGCACCCATCATCACTGTTCATCATCAATGTGCTGCACCATGCCGCACCCATCATCATTGTTCATCATCAATGTGCTACACCATGCCGCACCCATCATCACTGTGCATCATCAATGTGTTGCACCAAGCTGCACCCATCATCACTGTGCATCATCAATGTGTTGCACCATGTTGCGCCCATCATCGCTGTTCATCATCAATGTGCTACATCAATGTGTTGCACCATACAACCCTCTAATATTCTGAGATCTCAACAGTATTACACACAAAAACTCCATACATAATGCTAATGATATGGGTCCTTAAATATCTCACACAGTGATCCTTTCAGACTTTATGCAACAACCCTATTGGATACTTCTGCCTAGCATAACATACCCAAACAAAAATGCTGTTGTTTAGAGCCTCCGTTAGGTGCATATAAAAAACTTATTGATAGCATCCTAGTGCACCCTAAGTGCCGCGGTTAGGAGCCTCCTCTAGTTGTTGTGTGTTTCCTAATATAGCGTGACAGGATTGGTTAGGAGACTCCTCTAACTGTTGTGTGTTTCCTAATATAGCGTGACAGGATCTCCCTTTACCACAGATTAGATCTCCCATTGAGGACTGAAATTAAGGCTTTTATGGATCTTCCTTTAGCTGCGTATAGAGGCTCCCTTTGACAGTGAATGGAAGCCTCCATCATGACTGCGTTAAGTGCCTCTTCTTGCTGCATACACACCCCTAATAGGACATCGTATTAGGGCATCATTTACCAGTGGTTAGGGCTTCTCCAGACCAACGTTAAGGTTGGTTTCATGGATTGTAATTTAGGGAAATGTAGGTCTCTTTAGGAAAACATTAAGCTTCTTCATGTTTAGGCAACATAGAGCCTTCTTTCTCATGACAACATCTAGATCTAGGGCTTCTTAGAACATCGTATTCTCTTAGGATCTTCTTCCTTCCACCAAAACCAAAACAAGTGGAGAGGAAGAGATCAAATGAGATGAGTGATTAAATGACTTGCAAGACACCTCTTTTTATAGTAATATGTTGAGGATAGATGGGGGCAATTTCGCTGCTGTCCGACCTTGACAAATTGTCCCATAACACAAATAAATTCATATCTCCATGAATACATGTTGGAATCGAATGATATTTAGATCAATCCTACACCTCTCGATGAGAGGAATCCAAGAAAAATATCAGTTGCCATGAATAAGTAGAACCACATGGAGTTTTTCCCTAGTTGCCAATTGTAACACTCCCTCTCAACTAGGGAGAACTCCATCTTCTAATCCATTTGCCAGACTATACTATCTCTGCCATCAATGGCCTGCACTGCTTTGCTGAACTATGAAGAAGAAGAAGTGATCAAGAATGTATCATACCATCCTCTACTGACCCAAAGTCAGTCCCATATAAATGAGAGTGTCTCATACCACTCTTACTGACCTGAAGTCAGTTCCAAATAAAGAGAGTGTCTCATACCACTCTTACTGATCCGAAATCAGTTCCAAATAGAGAGAGTGTCTCATACCACTCTTACTTACCCGAAGTAAGTTTCATTGATCCCAAATCAATATCATCCTAGCATGGGGAGTACGATAGATACACGATGCGTCCATCGATACTACTATGGTCCCTATCCTCAGTTTCCTACTCATTGACCAGATGAGAGGTACTTTCCATGAGTCCCGGACTGCATGGGTAGGATGTCTCAGTAAGAGAAGGATGAACCACTCATCTTGCCTACATGTCGCCATGGGGTATCCCAGGGGAAGGCTGAACCACTCACCCTGTACACAAAAAATCACTAGGGGAAGGCTGAACCACTCACCCTATGATTGTATCTTAGCAAAAGAAAGATGAACCATTCATCCTACTTACATAGAAAAGCACTAGGGGAAGGCTGAACCACTCACCCTATGGTTGCTCATGGCTCCACAATGTACCCCCAAGCCCCTCAGAGCTCATTCAATTGAGGGGTAACATTCCCTACACCCTTTCCGGGATAGGTGGCATTGACTCCAAGTATAATCTCCATGATTGTTTCCTTCTCTATCAAATTAGAGAGAGTGTCCTTCTATCCAATGAAGTGCCTTGAAGCACTACTATCAATAAGACAGATTCTCAAAGAGTCTGGAGGAGAAGTACTGGAGAGGGCCAATATAAGATAATACTCCTATAGCTTATTAGAAAAAACATTTGATTCTTCATACCTGGAGATCCTTGCTTTCTTGAAGAGTTGGTCATTTCCCTAAGGACCTGCATTCCTTTTTCCTTTGCCATTGTACCTATCATTCCTTTGATCAATGAAGATGCCCTTGGAATGATTGTTATCATCATCAAGAGATGTGTCCCTTCTACTTGGACGCTTCCTCGCATAATGGCCAAGATTATTGCAAGCAAGGCATCTATCTTTCCTTCCATTCTTAGATCTAGACTTCCCCTTGAAGTGACCTATAGGTAGGCCACGAGATGTTTCCACTGCGCCACTTTTATAATATTCTTTGCTTCGACTTCACCCTTGGTGAATTTGAAGAGGGATGAGGAACCCATTGAGCCTTTTCATCCTTTCCAACTGTCTTTGGTGAATTCTCTTTCACTCTTGCTTGGGCTTTGTCTTTACCTCAGCTCTGATACCATGTTAAGTTTAGGTAAGTTCTATGCTTAGAGAAAATTTACTTCAATTTTCCATATTAGCTCAATATCAATTCCAAATTAGCAATCACATTTATCATGATAGTAAAATGCAGATAGAACATAAACATAAATTGCAAAAAAACAAGCCAAGACAAGAGGACACAAGATGTGGTGCCAGCCAGGGACAAACCCCAATGTGGGGAAACCCTTGATCAATTCTTCTTATGTTCAACAATAGTTAAATAGAGAGAGATATAGTACATATACATCAGAAGTCCACATTTTGACTTGACAAAATAAGAGCAGAGATAATCTCTAAGAAGATGACACATGAGGTAGCAGATCTAAACTCAGGGGATTCCATCACCATGTTGTACCTATCACTGTGCTGCACCATGCTGCCCCCATCATCATTGTGCATCATCAATGTGTTGCACCATGCTGCACCCATCATCATTGTTCATCATCATTGTGCTGCACCATGCTGCACCCATCATCACTGTTCATCATCACTGTGTTGCACCATGCTGCACCCATCATCATTGTTCATCATCACTGTGTTGCACCATGTTGCACCCATCATCACTGTCCATCATCACTGTGCTGCACCATGATGCACCATCATCATTGTCCATCATCAATGTGGTGCACCACGCTGCACCCATCATCACTGTGCATCATCAATGTGGTGCACCAAGCTGCACCCATCATCACTGTGCCTCATCAATGTGTTGCACCATGCTGCACCCATCATCACTATGCATCATCAATGTGCTGCGCCATGTTGCACCCATCATCTTTGTTCATCATCAATGTGCTACACCATGCTGCACCCATCATCATTGTGCATCATCAATGTGTTGCACCAAGCTGCACCCATCATCATTGTGCATCATCAATGTGTTGCACCATGCTGCACCCATCATCAATGTGTTGCGCCATGCTGCACCCATCATCACTGTCCATTGTCAATGTGTTGCGCCATGCTGCACCCATCATCACTGTGCACATCAATGTGTTCCACCAAGTTGCACCCATCATCACTGTGCATCATTAATGTTGCACCATGTTGCACCCATCATCACTGTGCATCATCAGTGTGCTATGCCATGCTGCACCCATCATCACTATTCATCATCAATGTGCTGCTGCACCCATCATCACTGTGCATCATCAATGTGTTGTGCCATGCTGCACCCATCATCACTGTGCATCATCAATGTGTTGCACCAAGCTGCACCCATCATCACTATGCATCATCAATGTGTTGCACCAAGCTGCACCCATCATCACTATGCATCATCCATGTGTTGCACCATGCTGCACCCATCATCACTGTTCATTATCAATGTGCTGCATCAATGTGTTGCACCATACAACCCTCTAATAGTCTAATATCTCAACAATATTACACACAACAACTCCATACATAATGCTAATGATATGGGTCCTTAAATATCTCACACAATGACCCAATCAGACTTTACGCAACAACCCTATTGGATACTTCTGCCCAACATAACATACCCAAACAAAAATGTTGTTGTTTGGAGCCTCTATTAGCTACAAATAAAACACTTATTGATATCATCCTAGAGCACCCTAAGTGCTACGGTTAGGATCCTCCTCTAGCTGTTGTGTGTTTCCTAATGTAGTGTGACATGATCGATTAGGAGCCTTCTCTAGCTGCTGTGTGTTTCCTAATATAACGTGATAGGATCTCCCTTTACTGTGGATTAGATCTTCCTTTGAGGACTACTGTTAGGGCTTTTATGGATCTTCCTTTAGCTGCGTATAGAGGCCCCATTTGACAGTGAATGGAAGCCTCCATCATGACTGCGTTAAGTGCCTCTTCTTGCTGCATACACACCCCTAATAGGACAACGTATTAGGGCATCATTTAGCAGTGGTTAGGGCTTCGCTAGACCAACGTTAAGGTTGGCTTCATGGACTGTAATTTAGGGCAGCGTAGGTCTCTTTAGGACAATGTTAAGCTTCTTCATGTTTAGGCAGTGTAGAGCCTTCTTTCTCATGACAACATCTAGATCTAGGGCTTCTTAGAACAACATATTCTCTTAGGATCTTCTTCCTTCCACCCCAAATGCATGGAGAGGAAGAGATCACATGAGATGAGTGACTAAATGACTTGCAAGCGACCTCTTTTTATAGTAAGACGTTGAGGATATATGGGGGCAATTTCGTTGCTGGCTGACCTTAATGAATTGTCCCATAACACAAATAAATTCATATCTCCATGAATACATGTCGGAATCGGATGATCTTTAGATCAATTCTACACCTCTCGATGAGAGGAATCCAAGAAAAATATCAGCTGCCATAAATAACTAGACCCACATGGAGCTTGGCCCTAGTTTCCAATTTTAACATAATGCATTCAATACACAGATGGTTACTTTTGAATCAGTAATAGGTTCACCAAGTCCTTGTACGCAATCTCTTAATTGAGAGACTCTCATGAGAAAGGATGCCACATCCTCATCCTTTGACTTCTTCATTTTATACAAATTTTTCCTCAATCACATCTTTTGTCCTGTTGTACTTATTGAGTACAAATTCACTAGCTTGTCATACATAGCCTTGGAAGTCTTTAAATTTGCAACGAATGGAACAAGAGAATCTTTAATGGATTCCACTATGATCCTTTATGCCCTTACTTCCCCTTGTATTTTGCTAGTTCTTGTGTCTTATCTTTATTTGGTTCAATATTTTCTCCAGTGACATATCCCATTACTTCTTGTTATGAGAGTATCAAGTCAATCCTTTTCTTCCATGCTAGATAGTTTGAAGCCCCGACGAGGTTATTTCTCTCCTTTCAGAAATAACCCATATGACTTGAGAATTCAAACATAGTGTAATAATATAATACTTACTTGATAACCAAGGTTCTTCTTGATGATGTCTCCAGTCTTCTTGATTCTTTCAAGACCTTTGGAGAGTTCTTGATGATTTCCTTGAAGGATTGTTCCCTAGGATTCCTCCACCAACAAATTCCAAGCTTGATGCCTTGTAAACATACTTCCTTTTGCGCGATTGATGTAGTCTTGATATTCTTCAATGTAGAAACCCTAGATTAGAAGTTCTTCTACCAATGATCTTTAACTAGATCCATTCAAGAGACAATTTTCCTTGTAGTCTTCGTCTTTCAGGATTTGAGATATTCCTATCTTTTGATTAGCATTTCTTTCTAGTGTCCTACCAACTGCCTTCCTTTTTCACCTTGGCTATGATACCTTGTTGGAAAATGTAAACTGATAACTATTATATCTTATTTTCCTTAACCTTGATAATGCTTGTGAATCTTTAGTGATTTTTCATCAAACAATATCAAGAAAAATAACGGTAACAAAAAGACGACACAAATATAGGCTCTCAGTAAGGGAAAAACCCTCCAAGGGGAAAACCCATAAACTCTTCTCTTCTTAGAATCTGATTCAGATGAGATACAAAGACCCAATCCCTAGACCAAGTCCTTCTCCCAGTACCAAGTTGGCCCTTTCTCAATTCCTCCCTTTATTATGCACCAAATTGCTACACGTTGCAACTACGATCTGCCAGCTACAACACTGCTACTTGACCGAAAACTTTGATCCAACAACTTCGTCCTTACAACTTCTTGGAAATCCTAATACAACCTCCTCTTGAGACCTACTTAGAGCAAGACATCTTTCCGAAGGTCAACGAGGTCAAGATAAGGGTTTTCCGTCTTCCAGCTACCAGATTCTGCACTTTTTCCTACTGCAACTCAGACCTGCGATTTCAACCTATTTCTGCAATCCAAAACCCTAGAATTTCGCACTTGTGAGAGAGATAGAGCCCAAAAACAAGAAATTTCATCCCCCCAGCTTATTCTAGACCTACACTGTCCTTTTTTTTTCCCTTCCCAGCTATAGATCAAACTCTTTCTTGTAGATCGAACTTGTGAGTGAGCATGTCTGCAAATGAGGTCGAACTGTTTCCTTTTATTGCCTTCTCAAGGGGCCGAATTCCCTCCTTTAGGCCGACTTTAAGTTCCCATGGCCGACTTGTACTTTGGAGCTTCTAAGACTTTCTAGACTTAAAAATATATTTTTTACAAGTATATTTTTGCTCAGAAGGGTCTTATAAATATGATGTTGACTCCTTTGACTCAAGACAATAAATCCTAAGACCTAACAAACCCTAGAAACATGAAGAACATGCTTTTACCTATAAGACCATCAATAATGAGCATGAAACCCATGCTTTAATAATAATAACTTTTCTTTTCTTTTCGTGTTTGTTTCATACAATACATATTGAAATGAGTACAACAATTATGAAGACCAAAACTAGTTACATTTCTCAACAGTCTATTCTCATGCCAGTACATGGACCCAACGTAATGTTTGAGCCGCCATTCTTCTTTGCATCAGAGTTTTACTTGCATTCTTTGGAGAATACAACACCCACTTGGTATCACCTTTCCACCAAACACCCTTCTTAATTGGGTCAACGATTTTGTACATCATTCTTCGCGGCTGAGTGACAAGGCAGGATGAAGTTATGTTGTGCACAATAAAGTTGTTGGTGTAATTAACAAATTTGAGGAACATGTCCACATTATGACCTTACGACTTCAAACAAAACAAGAAAGCCTTGCAACAAAACATCCACTTGGACAAAGCCACTATGGTCTTCAATTTGGCTACAAATAAAAGAGAGACCACCCTTTCTGTGGATCGAACCTTTTCCAACGGGCTCAAGTAGGCTTGCAAAAACAAAGAGATTTGAGATGTGAAAGAAAAATGAGATAAATTCAATCATTCTAGATTGATGTAGCTGTGTTGATAGGGAAAAATGTCCCGCCAACAGTTAGGGGGTCTACCCGGTGTGAAGTCCCAATTATACCTCACATTGTTTTGGGATAGGAGCTCCATTCGGTATGTGGGCCCGAATGCCACCATGAATGTTTTGCTCTTGGCTGATAATTGCAGAGACGAGCGTGAGACCAAGTGTGTGATTCCTGAAGGATGAGGATGAAATCAACTCTTAATTGACAGGTTAGTAGAACGATTTATAAGAACCTAATAGAAAAACAATAAGAACATTATGCCTTAAGAGAAACCAGTGAGCTAACATCATCTTAGGACACACAAGCAAGAAGATACTCATTGTGGGTTAAATTCAAGGCAGGATTTGCTGCGAAACGAGATAAAGGATGAAGGCTTGAAGTAGAAAAGGTTGGGTCTAAGAATTGAGAAAAGATTTAGGGGCTTCTATAAGGGCATGTTTAGTTAGGGCATATGTCAATGTCATGCGCAGAGAGGGATATGATAAATGCATCTTTAATGGTATAAGTATTCAAGCACAGGGGTATATGAAACGATTAAATGTCCAGAGAATAATACAAGCGGTGATGATGGCGTGTGGGGGATCACATTGAAAAAATATGACTGGGTGAAGTGGCATACCATGGAGGCAGTCTTAGTCATAGTTTAGGAGTCTAGCGCAGGTCGCGATTTAAGATTCTAGTCTCATTGCAAACTGCCAATGCGATTTGCGAAAGGTTGCCTATGTTACTGGTAGATTCAGTCCCTAGCTACATTGAGGCTTGATGATGCGACCTGCGACCTGCAGGATGTAGGTCTCTAGGCTTGTTGCTAATCGCATTTGTAGACTGCAGAGGTTCTACTAGTTTTCCATATGTAATGCCAACATTTATCCACTGATTGTGGGATTCGAAATCACGTGGCAACTCATTGCTTTCGCACATTTCAAAGCAGTCGTTCCAAAATTGATGAAGAGTTTTCCTATTTACATTGGTCCTTGAATCCTTCGTGTCATTTTTGTTCTTGAAAGGGTCATAATATGTGATGCCATCTTCCCTTTCACAATACCTTTAGGCTTTTATACGACCCAAGCTCTTCCATACTACCACGTGCCACACTTATAGCTTGGCTATAAACATTCATGTTATGATTGTTTTCATTAGTTCCTGCTTTTAGCAGGGCATTTTGCATATTCCACATTCTGAATTTCAACACCCAGAACCTGTAGCTGTGAAAAGATTCCCTTGTGGAAGAGGATTTTGAATGGAGTTGTCTATAATGCAACTTTTTGGAGATTCCGGTGATGGAATCCGGCGGAAGAAATTGAGGTTAAATCTTGATTTTTTGCAGTTAAAATGGTTTTTTAACTGCATATTTGGATTCAGCACCTTGAAAAACCCCTGGGACGCTTTCATTGTGCAGAAACTAGCTATCAAACTTATGATTGCAATAAATTCCTGCCGGATTTTGACTGGGAAAACCCGCCGGAAAGGCTTTCAAAAAGTTGCGTTATAGACAACTGCATTTTGAATTGCAGTTCCCAATTCCTCTTCAACTTATGGAATCTTATCTGACATGCTCCATGACAGAACCTTAATCCGAGTCCTCTTAAATGCAGGTCCGTGCAATGTCATTAGAATATTTTTCTTGGGCTTTGCAGTGTCTAATGAAGCAACTTCAAAACTTTCTCAAAGTTTTCAAACAAGGTGCACCATGGCTTGTGCAAATCATGCAAGTGCCAAAAGATTTATATGGATTTCTATTGCCTTAAATCCCATCACTCTTACAGGATCTAGACCTTAGTTCGCTTCCGTATTTTTATACTTCATGACATTTTCAAGAAGAGTTCTACAATCATCGTGAAGAAAAGAATATGGAAATATGCCTCGGAAATCAGGTGACAAACTTTGACCACCCACTTCTCCTGGATAACTGCTTCAACAAGTCTTACTTCTCCCACTAAAGGGCAACCAAATGTGATACAAAAAGGCAAGCTATTCCTCGACCTCTTTTCTAGCACCCATGGGTTCGAGTTTATTTTGTTTGCGGTCTATGTAAATTTGCAACTCTGCTTCGAAATCTGTGTTCTTCAGAATATGCAGGAACAACGTAAGAACTCCTTGTTTAATGAGGGCTAGTATATCATCATTGCACATGAGGAAATTAGAGAAAACTTTGTTGTCATTTTGTATATTGCCCTCTTTATTTTTTCTCTCCTTGACAATGAAACCTTCTATATCACGAAATGAAGGGAAGGAAACATATGCAATATCTTCAACTTCCTTCAGGGTAAAACTCTTTCTATTGCTTCCAAGAAAGCCCCATGCCTTGGACAATATTCCATATGAAGCAGGAACGATGTAATTTCCTTTCAAATGAAGTCCCAAAAGTTAGTTAATGTAGTGAGCTGGAGGGAGAACAAATCACCTTCTTCAAGCTCCAAGCTCCAAAATCCTTACAGCTACTTGGTACACAACCTTCAGACTTTCACCAGTTTTCCTTTGCAAGTTCAACCAGAGTCATTCCATCAAAATGTCAATAAATTTTCTAGGCAAAGACTGCACTATCTTATTTGGCTTTGGTGGAACATATGTAATCTCAAATGGTACTTGGGTACACTTTTACTTTTCTTCCCTTTGTGGTTATCTTGGAGTCTTCATACAATTTGATTCTTGGAAATTTCACTTTGCTTCCATTCAGAGTTAATATGAAAGCATCCTTTCAGAACTGCTTCTAATGGTGATCAACCCTCTGATCTATTTGCAACTTCATCCAAATCATGGACATACAAAAGGCACACATAAATACATAAATGAAATACTTTTCACCTAAATAAATAGACATGGAGGAACAATGTTGCGATATCCTTTGCAAAATGAATGAATGAAACATGCCATAAATTCTAATGTTGAGGGTGAAGCAGGACAAACAAGCATAGGTGATATGCCTCATAGACATACAAGCACTTGTAGCCTCGACGATAAGAGTTTTGGCCATTACATTACAATCAACAAGGATATTTGTTAAGAACTTGAAAAGTATAGGGGGACTCAAAATTTAGATATTCAGGCTACAATTTTTGGGTGGTGTTGTAGTGGCTACAACAATTGGCGAACCACTGGTAGAATCCAACATCTTTGCCTTAGTCCTTTCAATATAAATTCTTATTAATGATGCAAGAAGGTATTGAATTAAATATTGTGGGTGCCACTTGGGTTACTTGATCTTTTATGTATATCCCTTCATCTGTCTCCTTAGCTAGTCCATGTTAGTCTTTACAAACTAAAACAAGAGCTCACACATATAAGTCTTTGATGATAATGCAAAGAACATGACAAAAGGTTTATTGACTTCAGAAATTTAAAGAGAATTTCTGGTGTTTCTCTGCTGCTAGCAGGACTGTTTAGTACCCTGACGAAGTTTCTTGCAACACCTCCCTGCGCATGAAGCCTTTCTCTTTACTTTACCCTTTATTTAATTAATTTTCTTTTGGATGCAATTTAGCATAATTTATCAAGATTCTCATTCTGTCAGGGAGGAAGAGGGATCTCGACTTATTTTATGAGAAAGAGAGGTTGTTTCTTGTTTTATAGACACTAAAATATTTTTTGACTTAGGTTTGCCTTCATGCCATATCTCTACATCAGATCTCCAACTAACATGTGGAAAATGAAAACACATGATGAAATATCAGGACAACACCAGATAAAAAGTTCATGTTATAGATATAGGTCTCACGAACAACTTAGGGTTCCCCACAAATACTAATTCATATTTTCCTTGCCAAGAAAACAAACTCGTACAAGGTATCATGAACAAATTTTCAATATTATGGTCTACAAGAAGTTGCTTCTTGGCATGACCATCATGACCATGCAACACCATGGATGGGATTTCAACGCTTAGGCAAACAAATAATGGAGTTGTTCATGACATCATTTATGTGTAGGCTTGCAAAGAACATGCAGAGAACCAAGCTGAAATGAAAGGGTAAAAGCTTATGTAGTGTCATGCATCATAGAGAACAAATGCAATGCTAGGTAAACAATAACTGAACATGATGTAAGGAAAAGATAATGTTAAGTGTAAAATGAATGCATGATGTAAGGTAGTAAAAAATGCTACATGCAATAAAAGAAAAGCAATGTGAGAGTATGATGTAAATGCAACTAAGAGAGCCACACAATGTTATGCAAACAATTCCTAGATGCAGTGAAGTGAAGAGTAATGTAGGAAAATAAATACAAGATAAATGCATAAGGTTATGAAGCGAACAAGACTATCTCCAATAAAAGATAAATCAATGCTTGAAAACCAGTAAGAAAATATAACAAAAATCATGTATGCATATTATTCTAACAAGCAAACCCTAACTAGTCTAAACCTAAACCCTAATTTAACCCAAAAGGAGATCGGGTCATGTAAATTTAAACTTCCAATGTAGCCACTGCAGTTTTTCCCGGCCTACAAAAACAAAGATGTCAACGATTAAATCCTGTATAAAGTATTGTCCAAAAACAAAGACATTTATCTCTAAATGGTAAAATGTGCACAAGAGCAAGAAGGCCACACCTGCTGGCAAGAAGCGTGCCAGAAAATGTTGCTTTACCCAAGCTGCAACCCTATCTTGGTAGATAGAATGGAAACCTTGGAGGCTCCTAAAAAATGTGCATTCATTTATATCAAGCACATGAGATAGAGATGTTTCTTATTTGCAAAAGAGTTTTCTAGATAGGACTCTTCCATCCAATCAACAATTCTATACTCAAAATGATCGGTCTTGAAACCCTGGACATCTCTAGAAGATATGAATCCACTCACGTTTAACCCTAAATTTAAAAAAAGATAGATGAGAGGCCTCTTGATTGCAGAGGAATTAACTAGGTAAGATTTTCCAACAAATTAGCGATTATATCTTGGTATCTAAAATGACCAACCTGAAAACCTTGAACATCTTTAAAAAATGGGCATTCATCAGTGCAATTGTGGTATGAGCATATTCTAGCAAGGAAACCATAATATGATCTTGTTCAGGGTTCTTATAAAGGATGTGAGGATCTGACATAATCATCATTGAAAGCTAAAGTGCCTCGTTTTCCTGGCAAACCTTTGAACCTTCAAACAATGGATTGCCAAATTTAATTGGCTTAGTGAAGTCAACAACTGTAGACAAATAATTGTCATTAAATGTATAAGTAAGATCGCAATTAACGGGATGAAAATCGTTAAAGCTAATGGTTTGATCAAATTGGACATTTCATACATAAGATCCCTTGTTTCTAAAAAATGGAGATGAATCAATTGAAGAGATTTTGTGGATAATTTGTATCATAGAATTTCTCCCTTCACATGTTAAGAATAAGAAATCAACAAAAAGGTGGGTTGAGGAATCATTGGTTTCATCTTGTGAAAGCAAGAGATTATTACCTTGTATCTAATTATAGGCTAAGCTAGCGAAAACGGTGTCTAGGGGATTCAAAACGACTACTGGTATAACAAATTTGACAAACATGTTAGGATACAAGGCATAGGGAGAGTAGTCTAAAAGATTAGAAGATTAAAATATTCTCTTGAATAACCCTGCATCATTAGATTTCAAATCCATGTTAGCTTGATGAATCAATGCATCAATACACAAGTTATGCTTCACAAAATGATTTGAGCATACACCGTTACTCGAGAGAATTCCTTGTGCAAAAACAAGAATCCTTGCCTTCATAACGAGGACGATAGGAAGGTAATTTCTGCTGATAAGAGAGCTTGTCAGAAAAGCTTACTCAATCCAGGAAACCACATGAACATGAAAACACTAGGAACCTCTCAAAGATGTGTATCCCTTCACACTATTCCTCATATCGAGCACACAAAAGGAATCTTTTGGCCTATGAATAATTTTATCTTGATAATCAAAATGACAAGCCTTGAAACTTGATACATCTCTTAGAGATATGCTTTCAAACCCTAAATTCAGTACAAGAGAGATGAAAGGTTGTTTTCTTGCAAAGAAATCAGCCAAACTAGATTCTTTCATTTGATCGTCCATTGTATATTGATATTGAAAATGCTGATTTTTTTTCAAAAATGAGCTTACATCTAGTGATACAGTGTTGAGAGGAGAATCTTGTGAAGAAACCCTAATTTGACCTAGTTTTGGGATCTTATCAAGATCATGAGAACTTGACATAACCATCAACGAAGGCTAAAATGCCTCACTTTCTTGACAAGTCCTTGAACCTTCAAATGTTGGATGATCATATTTTAAGGGTTCAGTTAGATCAACAATGATACAGATCCAACCATCATTAGTAAGATCATTATTAATAGGATGGTAGCTGTTGGGATCATCGGTCCAATCAGAAGTTTCAACATTGCTAAATAGATTATTGAAGACATAAGATTCTTCTTAAATCACAAATAGAAATGAATCAACTAGAGGTATTTAATGCATAACCTGAGCAAAATAATTAACTCCTTTGAAACATGTAGATTTCAAATCACAAGAATGATGTGCAATTTTCTGTTATTTTCCTCTTTCGAAGATAAAGCCTTACTACCTTGTGCTTGTTTAAGCTCCATTTTTTCAAAAAGAAGGTCTAGCAATTCAGGCATCAAAGAAAAATATGAATATCTAAGACAAAGCTCCTAGAAGAAGGTGTGTGCAATTCTGGGAATTTTTGCAAGCCCTAATCACAATAACTAGGTCGGCCTATGTGTTGATGTCTAGATTCTGAAGAGGGAGGGTGGCGTTGGTCATGGAGCTCTGGCCTTGGATACACACCTAGATCCTTGGGTTGATGGTTAGCAATTAAGCCTACTGTTACCTAGAGTGGTTGAAAGTTTTGAGTCCATCTTGTCCAATTTGGATAGAATACCTTGGTGAGGTATCCAATCCATAGCACTGAGTGTTCTGAACTCTTCGTAGTTCATTTCATTTTGAGATCTTCCATGTACTCTATATGTATGTAATTATGAATACCTCCCTAGTTAAGAGGGAGTGTTGAAGAATGTAACTAGTGTTGGTCTTCATAATTGTACTTGAGTCATGATGTAATATATTTGTCAAAATAAATCTTTATTATTATTAATTTGACTTATTAAAGCATGGATTTCATGCTTGGGTCAATGGTCATAGGTCAAGCCTCCATTGTAGGCTTTTAGGATTTTTGTTTAAATCAAAGTCAAATTTATTATGTAAAAATCCCTTCTTGGGTTCATGGTGTCAAAGATAAAAATCTATTTTGTCATGTCAAAAGCCTCCTCCATCAAGTCACCTTGCAAGTCAGCCTCTAGACTGATCCTCTACAAGTCGGCTTCACAAATTACTCATGTTGGCTCATTTATAGTCAGAAACAACTATAAATACCCATGTGCACTCGACTGAACAGAGAGATGAAGTATAAAGTTCAGATAGATAACAAAGACAACAAAGAAGGACGTTTCAGATCATTTGCAAGGTCAAATATTTGGGTTACTACAGGGCTGAGGTACTAAGCTATTACAAGAATGAACCAATACACTATTTCAAGACTGAAGCATGGCATAACTATAGGACTGAAGCATAGCACCGAAGCATTTCAAGACTCCATGATATAAGATCGACATAATCACAAGAATGAAATGATGCATCACAGTATTGAAGGACCAAAGGTATTACATCTTTTAGGAATGAAGTACAAGATTGAGGAACTGAAGCATGATGTGTCACTTAGGAACAAGGTTGACTTGATGGATGGAAGGAGTCTTTGGTCTAGAGTCTTGGTCATCTCAACTTATTTTGAATCTACTGAAGGAAGAGTTCTTGACTGGGTTTTCCCCTTGTTAGGGGTTTTGGCCTTGGCTGTGTGCCTATCTCTGGTGTCCTACTTTGTGATCCTATTGTTTGGATTTCGTCTTGATGATAAGGACCTAATTTAATGAAGAAGAGCTAAAATAAACTTACATGAACTTGCCATTGTAAGAGAAATCAATATTTAAAAGGAGGAGCGCCAATTCCCATAAGAAATTATTCTATAATCAGATAAGATTCCAGATCTAAATTTTGTACACCTACATCTTCTTGAAAAGTAAACAAATCAACATGTGTGTATGAAAATCCATCATGAGTATATTAGCGAAGTCATTGTCAACATGATGACAATTACCAGAGCCACTGGTTTGATTAAGCATGCTCAGTTGATCACTCAAATCAGGGGATTCTTCATTGACCATGAGTGGAGACCCATTAACCGAAATGTTTTCATGAATAACTTGAGTGGGGGAAATTATCATCTCGACCTATTGGTATTTGGACCCATAAGATATATGAAATGCATTTCCATTCTTCCCTTCCTCTAGATGTAAGACATTACTACCCTGTACTTGATCACTTCTTGGCCCAACCTAATGAGAATGAAGATCATTTGAAGTGACTGTTGGTGTTGTAGACTCAAGAGGATCACGATACAAGGATTTCTGGGTCACAAATGAAGGAGAATGCAAAGAATTGCTTGAAGAAACATAATTTTCAACCAAATCTAATTCAAGATTTCGATTTTGCATCAACATATCAACTTTCATATTATGCTTCGTGGAATTGATTTACCAATCAATATTATCTGATATAGGGCCTTGATCATTGCAAACATGTGAAGTTGGGAGCATATTATGAGGAGATTCATTAATATATTTTGGAAGATGTTCAACGGGATTAAGTTGGATCTCATCAATAAGAAGAGGTGTTTTATCAACTTGATTTTCAGATTATCCTATTTCAATGGGATTTGTGGGAGCTTTGAAAGCAAGACAACTTGGTTCATTTCCCTGAAAACTCTCTTCATTACTTAAATTTTTAATGAAAAAAATTCAATAGGTAATGAAGGTGAATGAGGATGAGGAATTTCATAGGTGGTAATTTCCTCCTTAGAGGCTTGAGACCTTTCTCGACTCACAAAAGTTGACATGAAAAAATTAGGGATACGATCTGGTTGATTTGTAACTTGCAGATTACCAGAATTATCGCCAGAATCAACAATCATTTTAGATTCAAATTGTTGCAAAGAAAGGAAAACTAATCGCCAAAAATTTTGCTCCAAATAAAGCCAATCCATGTCTTTCTCAACAAATTGATAACAAATATGGACAAACCTATCACCAAAATCTTTCAATGATTCATGTGGTTTCCAAGCTTATTGATCCTTTAAAACAAACTTTGACAATCATACATGTCAAAAGCATAATGAAGTTTCTTGACGAACTGCTCGAAAGAATGGATAGATGTAGCTGGTAATGTTTTGCACCATTCCTTGAAGCAACCTCCAAGATCAAGGGTGAAAAGTCTGCAAGAAACATCTTCACAATGTACTTCATTAGAATCACAAAAATGAAGAAATTGAGTGTATGTTCTCGCACAAATATTTCACCGTCAACATTAAACTTATTCTGTGACAAGTGATGAACTATTTTCGCGGGGATTGAAAGATTTATACTTTTAGAAATGAAAACCAGGATAAAGATTTGGGACGGAGCCATTTAAAGATATGAATAGGGCCTCCATGTGCTCATCTTGTCATTTGGCCCTCCTTCTAGTGCCAAATATGTTGACTGGGAAAAATGTCCAACCAACAGTTAAGGGGTCTCCTCGGTGTTAAGTCCCAATTAAACCTCACACTGTTTGGGATAGGAGCCCCATCCTGTATGTGGGCCCGACTGCCACCATGAATGCTTTTCTCCTGATTGTAAAATGTAGAGATGAGTGTGATACCTAGTGTGTGATGCCTGAAGAATGAGGATGAAATCAACTCTCAATTAATAGGTTAGTAGAAAAATGTATAAGAACCTAATTGAAAAACAATAGGAACAATATACTTTAAGAGAAACCCATTAGCTAACATCATCTTAAGACGTACAAGCAAGAAGATACTAGAAACCAACCGCAAATTAGTTCATGGTTAGTTTCTAGAATAACACGAAATAAGGAAAGCAAAGAATCTAAAAAACATATAAGCCAAGTCACGAATTAGTTCATTGACATAAATCCAACATGATAGTACACATGTAGAATTAATTGGAGTATCAATTAGATAGTACAACCAACAAAGGAATGCATGGGAATATGTGACAAAATGAAGTACTTCTCATTGATAATCCTGCTAATTCAAATACATGTACCACAAGCCCATAAAAACCTGTTGTAGCGGCTACAACCACCCTCCAAAATTTTGCCTTAGCTTCATTTTGTAGCCTCCTTTCCAAGCTTCACAACAACTTGTCTTGCTTCATCAGGTTCACAAGCTTCAATGTTTTGCTTGCACAAAGGTAGCCTATCGATCACAACTTGACGCATTCCTCTCATAGGTTGTTCACCCGGAATTGGTCCAGCTGCAGGTTGAGCAACTTCCCCCAAGAAAATTGTGCATTTTTGGAGGGAAACCAACCTTCCCTTCAGAAATTGCACAATCCTTTCTGGCAGCCTACTAGGCTCCAAGATTGCACAATTCTGCCAGTCAACACTCCCAACAAGAATTGCACAATTTTACCCAGTAGGGCTACTCAACCCAGAATTTGCACAAATCTGGGTGGCAGTCAGCTGCTCTGCCCTAAAATTGCGCAAATCTCCTGGGCAACCAACCCAGCGCCCAGCCATAAATGAGCATTTTCTCCGAGCAGTTGAGTTGTCTCTCACATGTGCAGTTGAGTTGACCGGTTCCCTCTCGGACCGAGCAAAATAACTTGCATGCATGGGCTTCTTATCCCAAGAAAACATGCAAAGGCATCCCTTGTTTCAGGGATCTATGTTTAGCAGTTGGAGGTTACATGCAAGGATCATTTCAGAAACCTTCCACCAAGTGTTGCTTTCCCTAGATTTGTGGCATGCGCGTCACAACATTGATGTTATCAAAATTCATCAACTAGATGCTACAGAGATCATTCCTCACGTCAACCTTGTAGCTCTGATATCCCACATCATATCTAGGAGCAACCAACACATTCAGCTCAACTATTTTGGGGTAAGCCTGCTTCCCATGCCTGGTGTTGCATTTTTGTCGCCTTTTGTGTTTTCGCCTGTATGAGTAATGTTTTCTTGATTTCTTTGAACGATTGCTGTTTTTTATAGGTATATTAGCTTGTCCTAGCACCGTTTAAGTTTTCGTCAACATCTCATTGTTGTCACGTGCATGAAATTGGTTTTCGCGAACGGTCGCCGACTTGGCGACTCGCCTCACCCTCATGCATGTTGTTCCATTTTCTGAATCTGTCATTCACCATTTGCATGCATGATCATTCACTTATGCTTACACTTAGTATCAGCATGCATTCACACTCACAGTCACTTTCAGTTGCCCGTCAGTGAGTCTGGCCAACCTCGGCCCGGACTCTGCCTCACCAAGACAGCGTTGCACAATCCTGAGAGGGAAGGCTTTGCCTTCCTCCCCAGAAATGCACATTTTTTCCCAACAGCTGTTCCCCAAGCCTGATTTGTGCAATCCTGAGGGACAACGATTGTTGGCCAAGAAAATTGCGCAATGTAGTCACTGAGCCTGCAGCCATTTCCAGCTGAGATTGCGCATTGCACAATCCCAACAGTCAGCAGCCAGACTGGACTCTGCATTACGCAGTTCCAATAGTCAGTCAGTGTCCCAACAACTCAGACTCTGCCTTGTGCAGTCTTGGCAGTCAATCTCTCAACCTCCCAGCTGAAATTCCGCAACCTTCATGATCAGTCACACAGGTATGTTGCAAGTCAGTTCTCAAGTTCATTTTGGTTTTCGACTGACAGATTGCTTGCCATGAGTGTTGCCATTTCTCCAGGTATTGTAGGTGTTCATCTACCTCTCAGTAGTGTAGGTACAATGGTTTCCAATAGAGGAGAGTCGAAGACACCATTCAGAGCACACCTGGAGATGCAGTGGATCAAATGTCTATTAGCATGCCTACTCATGAAGATATCAAGTTGTTCGTAGACAAGAACATTAAGATGTCACAACGAGCAACATCATGAATAACACATGAAGGTAGCATACCGAATGAAACGAATGCAATGAATGCAAGAGGAAGGTTGTTGACAACACAGAGGTAGAACAAAGTTGCAAGCTCAAGTAGATCCATTGATGATGAATGAAACTTTGGAGACTCAGGCTATGAGGTGAGGGCGCGCCATGAAGATCATGTGAAGCTAGAGAATGGAACAAATAAGGAGTTGCATGTGCTGAAGCAACAACTCAAGGAAGAACATGAAGCTGCACAGCCAAACGAATGAGTTGCAGCAGGAACAGGAACAACATTGAACGCAACATGCACTCAAGGATGAAACTGCACCCATACAAGTTAATGATCCAGCCCAAAAGCTGACACGGAGAAGACATGGTGAGTAGTGTTGTTGATCGCATGCAAGGGATTCAATAGCATGCATGTCATTTTGCACATGCATGCAATCCAACCCATTTAGCACACTCACCAAGGCGAAGACCAAAAGCAAGTCAAACTGGAGTTGAACATGTACTTCGACAAGATGATTTGCATGACCATCAACACACACTTGAAGATCAACATGGAGAACATGCATTAGTGTGTTTTTGGTTCAGCCACACCCAAGAAGACCATGCGCATGTTAGAAAACGAGTTGGATGAAGGGGCTGAGCCAATGCATCGGTTGCAACAGAGGCTAGAGTTTGCTTCAGTAAGATGTCACCATGAGGTGCATGCACACCATCACGGTCGACCAAGCTTGGTATCAACTCACCACCTTCAACATCACAAGCATGTCAAAGAGTTGGTCTCATCACAACAGACTGAGTGTCAGTGATGTCTTGCATGGCTTGCTCAAGCCATGTTGTCTCACATGAGTACATGTGCATTGTAATGTTGAGTCATGTCAAGTGTAAGTCAAGTTTCAATAGTTGGATGTAACAGTCATAGATTAGGTGAAGAGTCATGAGGGTAGTTGAACTGTTACAAAGGGGAATGTCAAGGGTCACCCCACCCTTTGATATAAATAGTCCCTCATAACTCATTGTAGAGGCTTTTGGTCAACAAAGCTTCTAATAAGACTATCTTGGAAAGAGCTTGGACAATATTGTAACGCACCTTGGCTTCTCCACTTCACAAAGCTAGTTCATCTCTTTGGAGGAGCAGGCAGATGTGGTTGTAACGTTCCACTTTTGGGGCTAGCAGGTTTACATGGATGTCTTGTATGATTGGAACTTACACTTCTTTATATAATAATAGCCAACACGTTTTCACACATGTATTGTATCTGTTGTAAGACTCATCTTTAACACTTGTAATGCATGTTGCTTTAACCTATGTTCTACATATGAACTATTTCATTTGTTGTAATGCATAATCTATTAATGGAAATGTGTTGTATATGTTGTTAATGTTGTCCTGTCCGTGTCGACTGCTTTGCAGGACATCAAACATACCTTTCATATGAAGCTCGTTGTAACAACCGTTACACTCATTCGGACTAATCCATGAGTGTTGTACGTGTTATCTTACCTTGTATGTTGTGACTGCCGCATTCGTTTGGATTGCTCTGCCAAAAGCTGTGTATGTCCTGCGTGTTGTGTGTTCCTAGTTGAGTTGGGACTGATCCCTTTCAACTTGGAAATCACCTTTATCCTCATCTCAACCCACCTGTATTAGAACCTCTCATACACCTTCCTTGACTCACTGCAGTGGTCACACCTTTGCTACAGACATAGTTATCTTACTTGCATCTGTGTGACATCGGGGTCAAGGCATTACCATACGACCCACTACTGGGACTCCTACACCAAATGGTCTGAGGTATGATTGGGACTTCTTACCGGGGAGATCCCCTTACATGTTGGTGGGTCCAACACCGTCAACATTTTGGCGCTAGAAGGAGGGCCAGATGACAAGCTCACTCCTCACATATGTTTTGAATCTCTACACATCTATCATGGTTAACTACCGAGTTGCTCTTCCGGAATGTATGTCTTATGAAAACAATTTCATCATCTTGAAAAGGCTCTCAGATAACTTGTCTCATAAAACATTTGATGGTGGAGGCTACGTAGCCTTGGTTAGGCACATGGTCGGTGTTGTAGGCTCATGCTAAAGACATGGATTATTTTAAGAACACATGAGTTGCACATTGTTCATCTACACACTTCAAGGGAACCCAATGCACTGGTGTGCCACGTTGACTAAAAAATCCATTCGTTCTCTTGCTCATCTGGTCGTAGATATAGACCATGCTTTCAATCATTATGACCATAAAGCAATTGACAAAGATATTCTGAAATTACGAAAATCACCCGATGAATCCGTTGAGCAGTTTCACACACGATTTTGTAATCTTGCATACCGATTCCCGAAAGATGATATTGATTGGGAATTTCTTGATGAAAGAACTGAGTATCTTATGCACATATCTGAACCCCGCTCAACACACTTCGGTGATGGAGCTGCACAATCACACATAGGCACAGTTGTTGTCACAAGTGATTATTCACCTTTACCTCATCAAACAACTCGACCACCGTGGAGTGATGTGGGAGATCATGCACACACCTCAGTTGAACTGTCACATCCTCCCACCCCACCTGCTCTTGAGATTTGCGTAGATTTGGCTTGCAAGCCTGTTGGTTGTCACATGGACTTGTTCCCTCAACCTCCATCCTCGCGTTCTACTGATCCTTCGGATTGTACTGTCTTGTTTTCTCCCATTCCAGACTCCTCACCTGTTGTGAACGAGGATCAAGCTATTGACGGAGTTGGTGTTATGCAGCCAACCTGCGCCATCATTCATGATGAGTGTGTGCGGGAATCTAAAGAAGAGCCCGCGGTGAAGGATGAATCCCTTCCAATTGCACCTCATCCGCTTCATCCTGACATCCCTTGTGATTCTTCCACTGCTAATTTCTCTTGTGAAAACTCATTTCTAGATGCTTCTACTTTCGATCATTCACAGGGCACCTCGGATGTCATTTTGTCATTACAGTGCGGAGAGGACACATCTTCATCGGAAAATCCGTTCAATCTGTCATATATCTTTCTTGAACACAGAAAGAGTGAACATATTTGCTTCTCATCTACCCCTCTTCCCGATTCATCAAATCATGAGGATGCCGATGAACATCTCGAATTTTCTGATTTTGGTTGTCGTGATCTTCTCACTTCCTCATCCGATCATGATGTTGATTCAACCACTGTTAATCTATCCAAAACACTAGTCTACGATGATCTATTTGTCCATGAGTTCGAAACCCCCTAGACTATCGAGGCACTTCAGCTCGAGATGATGGTTATGTCAGGCCCTCGCTGTCTTTACATAACCTCAAGCTGAGTTCGGGATGAATGAGCTGTAATGTGGGTTTGCTTTCCCTCGGTCTTGTCAATATTTGACACCTTAGGATAATTTGCATGGTGGTTGAATTAGTTTTGCACCAAAATACAATTCAGAACCCACATTTGACCTTATAATAGCACAAAATCGTTGGCGGTTTGCTGACTGGGCGGAGGAGAGTGACAACCAGCATGTGACTGTCGTGGTCTATCCATAGGCTGCCACCTCTGCGATCATTATTTGACAGTCTCGGCTTATGGTGCGGTGATGTCAATGCATGTGACTGACTCTTGGCGGTTACGGTTTCGGTGCGGTGATCTTGGCAGTTCCGACGGTGAACTGTTCACATGCCAGGTTACAGTTTACTCCCGCGACGGTTAATTGCTAACCTGACACCTGCTACCCGTTGTGGCTACCTCTAATCCACTCACATGTTGTGCTACAGTTAGCACCCTGCATGGTTTAGGCCAACGGTCAGGGGAATGTTTTAACATGTTTGTAATGTTTTGTTTATAAACAAGGCTGAGAGGGTTATTGGACCTAGCTCTATGCATTGCAATGTTTATAAAGAGGTTTTAGACTTAGGTTTTAGGTATTTAATGTATTGTAATGGTTTTAGAACTTAGGTTTAGGTGTTTTAATGCATGGATTTAGGTGTAGGACTTAGGTTAATGTATTAGGTTCTAGGACTTAGGGTAATGGGTTTTAGACTTAGGTTTTTGACATATTAATGCATGGCATAGTTTGCATTAGGTTTGTATTAGGTTTATTTTAAAACTAACCCATTTACAACTAAATCTCACAAAGCGACATTAGCAAAAACTGTCACATGACGAAAAACCCGTCGACAACCAAATCCTGCAAGGTGGATGACAAGCACATATTGACAACCAAATCCTGGTGGAACTAACATCAACCACATGTCGACAACCAGGTTCCAAACCATATCACCATGAAAACCATATACATTACCGGACAACTTGAACCATAAAAATCACTGTCGAAGCTGACGACACTGGACACTGAATGCTGACGATGAAATTGAACCTGTGTAACTGTTCTGACGAGATCCTCCTGGATCAATCCTCTCCACTTTAAAGCTTTTGGACCACAAAAGTTTGACTAGACAGATAGTAAATGAGGGTAGAGCTCCCTCACTCTCCACCTTGTCCGAAAGATGTACCAATACGTTCGATCAACCACCTGAAAGTGATGACCTTGATGATATTGACCATGGCACATTTTGAATCAGTGACCTATTCCATCCATTTGCAGTATGAACAACTTGCGAAGATGATTAAACAACCTCTTCTGAACATGGAAATTGACTTCTTTCCACGAAATACCATGAATTAGTGATTCATACACATCTTTGAAAATAGTCTCTACATGATATTGTTCAATACTATTGACATGTATTAACAATCTATATTGCGGAATGACAGAGACAATCAAAGAAATTTTTGACATCAAACCAACTACTTGATTTGAAATACTTTCCTGCTTCCTAATTACTAAGTGAACTTGTTGCAATAAACCCATCACACTATAAGGTGACAACCACTGCAACTTAGTTTGACTTTGAAAGTATTGAAGTGGTTGTTGATTTGTTTGAATCTCCATTTCCTTATTTATTAAATGATGCTTCCATTGATTAGCACTTTCCCCTCATAGATAAGTTTTCCTTAGATGTATTGGATACTTTGACACTGCTTTAGAAAAGGCTTTGATATGAAAACAAAAGGGCTTCCTATCCACTTGAAAAGAGGCTTCCAAACTGTTTGAAACATGAAATGGTGACACAATACAAGAGAAATTTAACACTGACTTTCCCCAATATTGACCTGCATCCTTGTAACTTTTAACTTCCAAACTTGGACTGAATTGATTCATTCTGACATTAGGAAGAGGAGCTTTAGGCATCAACTGTAATTCATGTTGTATTCCTTGCTTATGAGTAAGAAGTTTGGTTTCTTTAATTAGAACTGGAAAAGTTTCTACCTCTTTGATCAAACTATCTTTAAGTTGAGACTCATAAATTGAAAAAACATCTCGTTGATTCTTATGTTTTTCCTTTACACACATGATTACAAATCTCTTATTGGAACTTATTAATTGCTTCATTTGATTAGCAACAACTAAATTCAAGTGATTTTTACTTTGATGTGCCCTGATAATAAATTCAACCCGATCTTTCTTAAGGTGACATTTATGCTCTCTCTTGTAAAATACTGCATAACGATCATAAAGATAAGGACTTCCTAAGACAACTCCACATATGTCTACTGGAACCACATCTAATTCCACTTCATCAATGTAATTAGCTGTAATGGCAAATCGTAATTGACACTATTTTGTGACTTTTATCTGAGTTGATTTATTTAGCCATCCTAATGGGTAAGGTCTTGGATGATTCTGTGTCTCCAAACCCAAATTCTTAACTAAATATTCAAATATTAAATTCGTCTGTGATCCACTGTTGAACATTGTATCTATCTTTGTGTGCTTAGAAGTTATCCTTATGTTAAATAATGCAACTCTTTTATCCTCAGTTGAAGGATTTATGTTTGATGAAGATGCAATAGTATTCGAACTTGAACCAGTGTAAGAAGTTTTACCTATCAAAACTATGGCAGTATCCTCCTTTCATCACCTGAATCTGAACCTAGATCTTGCTTGACTGCTGCAATTGCCTTCTTTTCATCCTTCTCCTTAAGGAAATTTTTGTGCTTAAGTTCTGGATGAAGTTTCCAACACTTAGATTCATCATGACCAATTCTCTCACAATGAGAACAAGTAGGTCTTTCCTTCTGAGCTGTCACTGATTTCTTTCTCTTCAAATTGTTATTCCGCTTACTGTCATTGGAATATTTGATTTCCAACTCTTTGGATGATTGCAGTGAAAAATTGAATGGTATGCCACCTGATTCAATATGTATGGCTTGAACACACACTTCATCAAAATCATCAGGATTAAACATCAGTAATGTATGCTGCAAATATGAATGTAAACTGCCGATGTATTTTAATAAAGTTTCACGTGTATCCAATGAAATACCAAGCGCCAATGCTTTCTTTTTGAACTCCTGAGTAAACTCCTGAACACTCTGCCCTTTACCTTGCCTCAAGTGATTCCAATCAATAACAACTTGCTGCATGTATCCTAAAGGATAGAAATATTTCGTAAGAGCTTTCAAAAACTTAGACCATGAAGAGATGACTTTTCATTTCCGCTTTACATCTATTTGAGTTTTACTTTCCCACCAGATTAACGTTGTTCCCCCCATTCTAATTGTAGCTAACTAAATTTTTGTTTTATCGTCAGAAATGTTCTGAATATGACAATACACTTCTAACTGCTTAATCCAGTTATCTAGCTTTTCAGGATTCATTTTGTCAGCATAAATAGGTAACTAAAATTTTACATTAAGTTTTAAAAGAGATGTTTTCTTAGGTTTATTTTATGTTTCAGATTCTACACTGGAAGAAGAAGACGACAAAGAAGATGATGATGGATATGATGGAGGTGAAGGTGGTTTATCAACCTTTCCTTTACCTTTTTCCTTCTTTGATGTCTTTGAAGAAGAAGCTGCATCTCTTGCCTTCTTGTCTTCGTAGAGTTCTCCCAACATCTATTGCATAGTTAGGAATGCTTTCTGAAACTATTCATCGCTCATCTTAGCTTCTGTATTTTCACCTACATCAGATCCTGTCACAGTCGACTTATGAACGACTCTTTGTTTTCCAATCTATGGATTAATCTGCTTGAGGATTCCTTCTCCACATTGCGAATTAGACTTGGTTAACATTCAATGGCATATTCTACAAAGGAAACCTCCTGCGATACCAAATTATATGATCTGAAATGATCATATGTTAAAACTCAAGTAAAATTGGTTATGCCAATAGTGAATTGAATGTTAACTTAAAGTGCTGAAATCGTGAGAATTGCTTGAGAAGAATGACTTTATGACAGTTGATAAAACATAAGTAAGATGCAAAACAGAAGTGAAAACAACAAATACACAGTGATACCAGACAACAAGATTGATTACGGAGTTCGTCCCTAATGGACTACGTCTCCGGGTCTGCTTTCAAGATGGGCGACCGCTTTATTAGGATTGAAACTGAAGAGTTTGATTACACAACAAATTGACCAAACTGAATGTGCATGCAGGCACTTCTGGTCACTGTCATAAGAAATCTCTCTGAACTAGCTTTCCAATGCCTATCATGGTTCCCAATTTTGACTCCCGATGCCCTTGTTACAATGAAAACAAAAACAACCTCTAACCTCTAGAATCTGCACACAAAACTTCAAAACCACTCCATTTCTCTTCAATGAGCAAAACATCATTTTAAAACCCTCCAAGTACACTCTAACCTCCTCAGGCTGAGTTCGGGATGAATGAGCTGCAATTTGGGTTTGCTTTCCCTCGGTCTTATCATTATTTGACACCTTAGGATAATTTGCATGGCAGTTGAATTAGTTTTAGATTAAGGGAAGCTTAATCTAGAATTAAGCTTCCAATAATGCTAGATTTTAACCTGGAGCACTTTCGTGATTTGGAGGAGATGTCCCCTCGTATTTATGACACATCTTCAATTGTGAATTGGACTATTACTAATTGTCATTTCCTTCGAAAGTTACCTGATGACTTGGGGAACCTCAACTCTTTAAGAATGTTGAGGAAGGAAAGAAAGTACATTATGTTAAGTTCTCTTATGCTTTTCAAGTTTTTCTTGGTTATCTACAATGTTTCAGGTAGGAAAGTACATTCTATTAATGAAAATTTGTCTTGATAGAAAGGCCCAATTTCAAATTCTAATGCTTTCAAAAAACATTGTATAATTGTAATGTTTCTAAAAGGAAAGCATATTTTTTCAATTTAAGTATCATTATCCCATATTCCAACTTATTTTTCAGTAACCCATTAGGCTTTGTAGCTTTGAATAAATCCATGTCTTTTGATAAGATCCTCTTCCAAATTAGAACGCAGTTTCCTTTTGGCAATAACCACATACAATGTCTTGATTTTGTTATTGAGAAAATAGAGGTTGTGAAACAATCCTGTACCATACAAGGACTTGATTCATTGATTATGTATCAATTATGGATCTTGATGTAACAATGTCTTGATTTTGTTGCTTGAAAATAGAGGTTATGCTTTACTATTTCACAGAATTTCTTAAAATCTTTCCATAAGTATTGATTTGTAATCTCAGTCACTGAGGGATGACAGTAATGACAAAGGTAATATTCCATGGTTTGAAGTTCCCCTCTTACTAAATATTTAAATATATCACCACAATTTAACTGTTAGTTAAAGGAATTGTATTTGACTTGTAAACAATTCATTGCTTGATTTATAGATTTTGATTTTTTCCCTTTTTTATTTTTTTCTCATATTTGGTATGAGATATCTTCCAATATTTGGGTTCCCTAGTTTCCCCACCATAGCTACTAGGTTCAGATGCTATCATTAAATATTCTCAGAATGTTACAACTTTTCCAGTAAGTGTGCTTTGAAACATTGTTGTTGCTTTTCCATGGTGTTAATGCAAATAAGCACTACAACTAGTGCCATTATTTAGATTAAGTGCCGAAATCTAGGTGATCTTGTAATGATGGAGTGATTGCTTTCTAGCTAGTAAGGCCATATGCATTTTTATCTCTTATGTTGTCCTGAGATATTCAAATTCAAAATAAGAATTGAGGTCTCGTTTCCACTGTAGATTGCAGTCAGTTTCTTGAGCATAATATATAGTAGATTATCTTTTACTAATCAACTGTGGATGTGATCCCTCGCAAGAAAGGAAAGTCAAAGTGACTTTGATTTCACATTGATTTGTCAAAACATCCACACAGGAAAGGAGATTCAAAGTGACACTGATTTCACACTGATTTGTCAAAATGGAGGCAAGAGAAAAGGAAACTTTGTATTCAACAATGCTCTTAATTTCATATGTACATGCACAAACATATTAGTAGAAAATATTGAAGGGTTGCCTAAGTAATATTTTCCATTCCACTACATTCTTTACAACTTTTAAATAAATAACTCGGAACAATTCATTACACTACTTGTTATTATTTATTAATCAGTTGTTAAGATTTTGATATTGAACTAGCTAAGATTTTTCTTCCTTCTGTGAAATTATGTGTTCTATAATGCTTCTTTTCCATTCACTATGTATAGCATGTAAAGTGTGTCTAATGGAGTAGGAAGATTGGAAAGTCTTGTGATCCTTGAACTATGTTACAAGGCAGAAACCCAACGGGGCAGGGTAGGTGCATCCCCACAAAGGGGTCACAAATACCAAATTTGGTATTGGCTAGTGCCTTGAGCTAGAAAATTTCCTTTACCCTTGTATTAACAGTGAATCTGGAGAGGATTCTAATATTATCTTTATAAGATTTATATCAGTTAAGATTGATGAATAAAATTCATGAGACATGAGCTAGGATGTCCTTGCAAGGTGGTTGTTGATTATTGGAAGCTATGATGGCCATTATGTCAGGCCAAGTGGTCGCACTCCCTTGATCGTGAGCACGATTGTGATCAAGATGGAAAACTTCATAGTCTAGATTGATTGTTTAGCAGTGATAGTTAGTGGGCTCATTCACAAAAGCTTCTATTTCACTAATCCTTTTTATAGAGTTGTCAGATTCAATTTCCAAAGGTTTTAATTACACTATAGAGTTGAGTTCTGAGAGAGTTGTGATTCACAATGTTAAGTATAGCAGCTATGACATTTGAATGAAGAAAAGCATAGTAGAGGTATCAGACTCTGTTATAAGCTTACCTGCATATTATAAGGGACTTGGTTGGCTTTTTTATAATTTTATAAGCAAGTTCCATGTCGTGGAAATGTGAAAAAAAAACAGTGATATTGCCACCATGTGGCTCTTATCATATATGGTTTTATTATTTTCAAAAAATTCTCTAAGAGTTCACAATGCTAAGATTCACTAGGACTTTACAAATTTTTATTATTTAGTGAAAGACTCGCCAAGATCTTACAAGATTTTATAATTGAGTAAAATATTCACCATGCCTGGTGAGAGATTTTCCAAAGAATTATATATACATATTATATTATTGATAAAATCACCTTCCATTTTTCCTATATACCATGGAGATTCGCCCATTTATTATACATATAAATTTAGGGGGGTTTCTTAAAATTTTCCCTGGTGTTGACTTGGCTTGGAATGTGTGTCAATCGACCAAGATTTTGGCAGATGCTACATCTTACAATCAAGCTAGCGTGAAACCAAGAGGAGATGAGAACTGAGCAATACTTCCGGAGGTGTTAGACTTGATTTTCAAGAAACAAGGTCCATTCAGAGAGCTGGAGTTCTACCAGTGTGTCGCCAAGTGTTGTAGCCGTTACAACCACCCTCCAAAATTTTTCCTTAGCTTTGTTTTGGAGCCTCCCTTCCAACATTCACTACAACTTGTCTTGCTTCATCAGGTTCACAAGCTTCAGTGTTTTTCTTGCATAAAGGCAACCTGTTGATCACAACTTGATGCATTCCCCTCATGGGTTTTTCACCCGGAATTGGTATGTATGTAGCCTAAGCAACTTCCCTTAAGAAAATTGCACATTTCTGGATGGCATCCAGCCTTCCCTCTAGAAATTGTACAATCTTATCTAGAAACCCGTTGGGCTCCAAGATTGTGAAATTCTGCTAGTCAACACTCCTAGCAGGAATTGTGCAATTTTCCCTAGCAGGGTTGCTCAGCCAGAAATTGCGCAAATCTCCTGGGCAACCAACCCAACTCCCAGCTAGAAATGTGCATTTTCTCCTAGCAGTCGAGCAATCTCTCGCATGTGCAGCTGAGTTGACCGGTTCCCTTCGGGACCGAGAAAAATTGACTTGCATGCATGGGCTTCTTATCCCAAGGCAACATGCAAAGGCATCCCTTGTTTCAAGGATCTATGTTTAGCAATTTGAGGTTACAAGCAAGGATCATTTCAGAAACCTCCCACCAAGTGTTGCTTTCCCTAGATTTGTGGCATGCACATCACAACATCGATGTTATCAAAACTCATCAACTGGATGCTACAGAGCTCATTCCTCACATCCTGACATCCCACATCACATCTAGGAGTAGCCGACACATTCAACTCAACTGTTTTGGGGTAAGCCCGCTTCCCATGCCTGGTGTTGTATTTCTGTTGCTTTTTGTGTTTTCGCTTGTATGAGTAATGTTTGCTTGATTTCTTTGAATGCTTGTTGTCGTTTACATATATGTTAACTTGTCCTAGCACTGTTTCAATTTTCGTCAGCATTTCATTGTTGTCGCATGTATGAAACAGGTTTTTGCGAATGGTCGCCAATTCGGCGACTCGCCTCACCCACATGCATGTTGTTCGATTTTCTGAATCTGTCATTCACCATTTGCATGCATGATCATTCACTTATGCTTACACTCAATATCAGCATACATTTGCACTCACAGTCACTTTCAGTTGGCCGTTGACAAGTTTGCTCAACCTCAGCCCGGACTCTGCCTCACCAAGACAATTGTGCAATCTTGAGAGGGAAGGCTCTGCCTTCCTTCCCAAGAATGCACATTTTTGCCCAGTAGCTGTTCCCCAGGCCTGATTTGCGCAATCCTGAGGGATAGTGACCGCTAGCCAAGAAAATTGCGAAATGCAGTCACTGAGCTTGAAACCATTGCCATCTGAGATTCCACATTGCAAAATCCCAACAGTCAGTAGCCAGACTGGACTATGCATTGCGTTGTTCTAGCAGTCAGTCAGTCTCCCAGCAACCCAGATTGTGCCTTGTGCAGTCAGTCTCCTGACCTCTCGGCCGAAATTGTGCAACCTTCATGATCAGTCACACAGGTATGTTGCAAGTGAGTTCTCAAGTTCATTTTGGTTTTCAACTGACAAATTGCTTGCCATGAGTGTTGCCATGTATCCAGCTATTGCAGGTGTTCATCTGCCTCTCAGCAATGTAGGGACAATGGTTTCCAAGAGAGCAAAGTCGAAGACACCATTCAGAGCACACCTGGAGATGCAATCGATCAAATGTCTATGAGCTTGCCTACTCATGAATATATTAAGTTGTTCGTAGACAAGAACATTAAGATTTCACAGTGCGCAACATCATGAATAGCAGTTGAAGGAAGCATATTAAATGAAACAAATGCAATGAATGTAATGAATGCAAGAGGAAGGTTGTTGACAACATAGAGGTGGAACAAAGTTGCGAGCTCAAGCAGATCCATTGATGATGAAAGCAACTTTAGAGACTCAGGCTATGAGGTGAAGCACGACATGAAGATCACGTGAAGACAAAGAATGGAACAAAGAAGGAGTTGCATGTGCTGAAGCAGCAACTCAAGGAAGAACATGAAGCTGCACATACAAACGAATGAGTTGCAGTAGAAACATGAACAACAGTGGGTGCAACATGCACTCATGGATGAAACTGCGTTTGTACAAGTTAAAGTTCCATCCCACAAGCTGACATGGAGCATACATGGTGAGTAGTGTTGTTGATCTCATGCAAGGTATTCAACAACATGCATGTCATTGTGCGCACGCATGCAATCCAACCCAATCAACACACTCACCAAGGCGAAGAAAAGAAGCAAGTCCAATTAGAGTTGAACATGTACTTTGACAAGTTAATGCGCATGACCACCAACACACACTTGAAGATTAGCATGGAAACTATGCACCAATGTGTTTCCGGTTCAGCCACACCCAAGAAGACCATGCACATGTTCGCAGACGAGTTGGATGAAGAGGTCGAACCAATGCACCGGTTGTAATGGAGGCAAGAGTTCTCTTCAGCAAGATGTCACCATGAGGCACATGCACACCATCATGGACGACCAACCTTGGCATTAGCTCACCACCTTCACCTCACAAGCATGTCAAAGAGTTGGTCTCATCACAACGAACCGAGTGTGAGTGATGTCTTGCATGGCTTGCTCAAGCCATGTTGCCTCGAATGAGTACATGTGCATTGAAATGTTGAGTCATGTCAAGTGTAAGTCAAGTGTCAATAGTTGGATGTAATAGTCATATAGTAGGTGAAGAGTCATGAGGGTAGTTGAACTGTCACAAAGGGGAATTTTAAGGGTCACCCCACCCTTTGCTATAAATAGTCACTCATATCTCATTGTAGAGGTTTTTGGTCAGCCAAGCTTATGATAAGAATATCTTGGAAAGAGCTTGGATAATATTGTAATGCACCTTGGCTTCTCCACTGCACAGAGCTAGTTCATCTCTTTGGAAGAGCAGGCGGATGTGGCCGTAACGTTCCACTGTTGGGGCTAGCAGGTTTACATGGATGTATTGTATGATTGGAACTTACACTTCTTTATATAATAAGACGCAACACGTTTTCACACATGTATTGTATATGTTGTAAGACTGATCTTTAACACTTATAATGCATGTTGCTTTAACCTGTGTTCTACATTTGAACTATTTCATTTGTTGTAATGCATAATATATTGATGGAAATGTGTTGTATATGTTGTTACTGTTGTCCCGTCCATGTCGACTGCTTTGCCGGACATCAGACAAACCTTTCATATGAAGCTCGCTATAACAATCGTTGCACTTGTTCGGACTAATCTGTGAGTGTTGTACGTGTTATCTTACCTTGTATGTTGTGATTGTAGCATCTGTGTGGATTGCTCCGCCGGAAGCTGTGTGTGTCCTGTGTGTTATGTGTTCCTAGTTGAGTTGGGACGAATCCCTTTCAACCTGGAACTCACCTTCATCCTCATCTCAACCCACCTGTGTTAGAACCTCTCAGACACCTTCCTTGACTCACTGCAACGGTCACACCCTTGCTACTAACAGAGTTATCTTACTTGCCTCTGTACGACATCACAGTCAAGGCATTACCATACGACCCACTACTGGGACTCCTACACCAAACAGTCCGAGGCCTGATTGAGACTTCTTACCAGGGAGATCCCTATACATTTTGGCGGATCCAACACCATCGACAAAACCCAATAATGGGATTTGAACAGTTCATATCATCCCAAGACCAAACCCTAGCCTCATCACAACTTATCCTACTATCTGCCAAGAGTCTAGTGCTTCTAGATCCTTAAGTACAATTCAACTCTCTAATTATTAGCCTAGCTCAAGTGCTAAAAGTCCATTTGAATGAGGTATGAGGGTACATGTATAAAAGTGAGTGGATGACCTTTAACCTCCCCTCATAACCCTTCGGTTCCCCAATGACCTTTCAGTTCCCTCATGACCTATTCATTCTTCATGAATTTATATGACTTTTCATTTATATTAAAGTAACATTTACAACATTGGAAAATAAATACAATTGATTATAATGCTGCAACTCGTATGGAAGGTGTTGCATTTGGGAAGAGATCCTTATGTATCTTTTCTCCTTTAAGTAAGATACCAAATATATTTGGTCTAGGCTGAATTGTACATATACAAAGTCAATTCTACGTTGTGGGACAACACAAATCTTGGCATACTTTTGTTACCATGCAATACTCTGGACATATAAGCTCTCCAACATATTTTAGGCAACCTTTTTTTCTTTTTTTTTTCTTCTTCTTCTGGAATTTAAGTCATATTTGGTCCATCAACACTTTTGGTGGTGCCTCTATGCATGTCATGGTGTCTCCCAAGGGTTTTTCCAACTTATCCATACGTGACTCTAATGCTATAAAGGTTTCAACACAAGCAATCTAACTTTATTTTCTCCAAGTCCACTGAAAATAAAGTCCACTTGTGTATCCATAAGACGTCTAGTTGTATCTCATCAAATAAGTGCAAGGTTGTCGAGGAAACCCTTGTCTCCCTAATTCCATTTAGATATGACACCATGGATGGAGGTTGGCAGAAAATATGGCTGAACTATATATATGTAGGATGGGGACTACCTTCTCCTCCCACATAAACTCCTGTCCCAAAATCAGCTCGATCCAGTGACATAATGGTGCTTGGAATATAGTTTCGACCTGCAGATTACTATCTACCGTTGAGTAATGGGATGTATCTTTAATCTGAGCAAAGATATCACTGTTCCAGCCAATATCAAATGATTGTGAACACATTATCTTAATGGTGAATTATAATGTCCGAACTTAGAACAATATCCTTTTGAATGCCACATGCCATTACATTAGTCACAAATCCATATTATAATGTAATCACAGGTCTAGGTGCTAGCGCAGGTTGCAGATTGGGATTACAGTCTCACTGAGAGTTAAAATTGCAATCTGCGACTTAAGGGAGAGAGAATCCTCATGCTACAGTGCAAGTCACAGTTCAGAGCTCCAATGTAAGTCACACTTTCAAGTGGCAGTCATTGCAAACTAAAAGGGTGATTTGCGATTTGATAAAGAAGGTTCAAAATTGGTCGAAAATTGAGTTCCTAGAGACACCGGAGGTTGCAAATGCGACCTGTGACTTAAGTAGAACAACTCCCCTTTGTAGTCGCAAATTTGATGTGCATTGTCACTGTACATTGCGTGTGTGATTTTCCACTTGAAAGGGAGAGTGACTAATCGAATTTCTAATCACATTCCTCAATCAGAATGATTCGAGGTAACTCTTAAAATGGCGATTTGCAATGGGGAAGGGGGATTCTTTATTAGCAAATCGTTCAAAAGGAAGCTTAGGGTTTGGAGAGCGTTATCATAATGGAGTTGGCATTTCAACAATGATTTTGATCAAGGACTTCAGCTGACAAACAAATACGACTTTATCCAAAGGGAGTTATGTGAATTTACCCAACAAATTTGTGTAAATTCCAGTAAAGGATGCATGCAATTGCATTAATATGATTTATACAAATTGGAAATCGAAATGAAACACTGGGTTAAATTCAAGGCAGGAGTTGTTGCAAAAGGAGATAAAGGACGAATGATTGAAGAAAAAGAGGTTGGGCCTGACAATTGAGAAAATATTTAGGCACTTCTGCAAGGGCACATTTCAGATAGGGCGTATGTCAAAATGTTGTGCACAGAGAGGGATAGGATAAATGCGTCCTTAATGGTACAAGTACCCAAGCAAAAGGGTAGATGGAATGGTTATATGCCTGGTGGATAATACAAGAGGTGGTGGTGTGTGGTGGGTCACAATGAAAAATGTGACTTGGTCACAATTTGAGATTCTAGTCTCATTGCAAACTACAAATGCTATTTGCGAGAGGTTTCCTATGTTTGTCACATATTTAGTCCCTAGCTCTATTGGGGCCTGATGATGCGACTGCAACCTGTAGGATGGAGTTCTCAAGACTAGTTGCTAACTGCATTTATAGACTGTAGAGCTTCTATGAGTTTTCCGTATGTAATTCCAACATTTATCTAGGATGGAGTTCTCAAGACTAGTTGCTAACTGCATTTATAGACTGTAGAGCTTCTATGAGTTTTCCGTATGTAATTCCAACATTTATCTACTAATTTTGGGATTGGAAATCACGTGGTAGCTCATTTCTTTCCCACATTTCAATACTGGCATTCCAAAACCAGCGAAGCTTTTTCCTATTTACATTTTCCCTTGAATCCTTCCTGTCATTTTGTTTCTTGAAGGGGTCATAATATGTGACGCAATCTTCCAATTCACAATACCTTTTATATGACCCATGTTCTTCCATCTACCATGTTCCACACTTAAATCAATAGCTAGCCTAGAAATGTTCATGTTATGATTGTTTTAACAGTTCCTACTTTTAGCAGGGCCACATTCTGAATTTCAACACCCATAACCTGTAGCTACAAAAAGATTGCCATCGTGGAAGAGGATCGTACTACTAATTCCTATGAGAATTCCTACTTCCTCTTCCACTCATGGAATTTTATTTGGAATGCTCCATGACAGAGTCATAATCCGAGTGCTCTAAAATGCAAGTCCGTGAAATGTCATCATAAGATTTTTCTTGGGATTTGCATTATGCAATGAAGTAACTATAGAACTTAGAGTTTTCAACACAAGGCGCACCATGGCTTGAGCAAGTGCCAAAAGGTTGATATGGATTTCTATTTTCTTTAATCCCCCTCTATCATTCTTATAGGATATAGCACATAGTTCGATTTCATATTTGTATACATGAGGACATAATCAAGAAGAGTTCTACAATCATCTTGAATAAAAGAATATGGCAATATGCATTGGAAATAAGGCGACAAAAGTTGCGTTCCAACTTCTTCTGGAAAACTGCTTCAACAAGCCTTACTTCTCCCACTGAGGGGCTACCAAATGCGATACAAAAAGGTGAGCTATTCCTCATCCTCTTTTCTAGCACCCATGGGTTTGAGTTTCTTTTGTTTATGGCCCGTATAAATCTGCAGCTTTGCTTCGAAATCTGTATTCTTCAGAATATGCATGAACAATTTAAGAATCCATTGATGAATGTGGGATCCAAATTTGTGTAAGAACGAAATGAAATATATATTAAAATACAAACACAAAGCTACAATGAAAATATTGAAAATTGTTTACATGTAGAATGAAAGTAAACTAGCTCAAGTGATGGTAGCTTATCTCTGAGAAGAGATGGGGAAGCTACATGTCTTTGAACTATGCTACAATGAGGCTTGTAGGCATTTTTATTATTGAGAAATAAGGGAAAGCCCCAAACATCCAAAAACCTAACCCTAGGAGATGAAATGCCAAAAGTTTGTGGGCCTCGTTGGAGTTAGTTGGTACACCAACTTGCCGGGGTCGTAACTTTGGCATACGATCTATGTTTTATGTGTATGATAACTATTTAGAAATATCTATCCAAGGACTACAAGTTTCAACTGCAAATCCATGTTGTAAGTATTAGGATTGTTCGTTTTCCAAAAAAACATCATTTAGGTCCTCAAAACGATTCCAGAAGTTCAGGACCTGAAAAACTGCCAAAAACAATACATTGTGCTACAATTAAAGAAATTTAAAAAAACAATGTTGGAGGTCCAAGTGGAATAGGCGGGTGGCCACTAATATCCGCTTGGATTAGAGAGTTGATATATCGTCATTTCTCTAAAAACAATTAGAGGAAACTTTGTTGTCAGTTTGTACACTGCCTCTTCATATTTGCTGACCTTGACAATGAAACCTTCTATATCATGAAATGAATGGAAAACAACATATGTAATATCTTCAACTTCCTTCATAGTAAAACTCTCTTTGTTTCTCACCACAAAGCCCCATGCCTTAGACAATATTCTGTATGAAGTAGGAACGATGCAATTGCCTTTCAAATGATTTCCCAACAATTAGTTAATGTAGCGAACTTGAGGGACATAAAATCACCTTCTTCAAGCTCCAAGTTCCTTATTGTTACTTGGTACACAACCTTCAGACTTTCACCGGTTTTCCTTTGCAAGTTCAGCCAGAGTCATTCCATAAAAATGTCGATAATTCTTCCAGGTGAAGATCACACTATCTTATTTGGATTTGGTGGAACATATGTTGACTCAACGGGTACTTGGGTACGCTTTTTATTTTCTTCCATTTGTGGTTATCTTGGAGTCTTCATATAATCTGATTCTTAGAAATTTCACGTTACTTTCTTTGCAGAGGTAATATGAAAGCATCATTTAAGAACTGTTTCTAATGGTGACCATCCCTCGGATCGGGTTGCAACTTCGTCCAAAACCGTGGACATACAAAAGGCACATATAAGTACATAAATGAAATACTTTTCACCTAAATAAATAGACATGGAGGAACAATGCTGCAAGGTCCTTTGCAAAATGTATGAATGCAAAATGCCACAAACCCTAATGTCTAGGATTAAGTAGGATAGACAAACATAGGCCATGTGCCTCATAGAAATACAAGCACTTGTAGCCCCGATGATAAGAGTTTTGACCATTACAATCGGTAGGGATATCGGTTAAGACTTTGAAAAATAGAAGGGGACGTAAAATTTAGATATACAAACTAAAAAATTTGGGTTGTGTTGTAACAGCCACAACAAACTTCTTTTTAAAATTTTAACAATTGTTACCGACCTTAAACCTTAAAAGTTGCATCACTACCATGATAGGTGAAGCAGAGCTCAACATTGTTCCTAGGTTGTTATTTTTCAAGAATCTGCAATGATGCCTTGGAATACAATTCCTTAGATTTTCCCACGTCCTTCACATGCACCACGTTTTAAGAAAAGTAGGGATTCAGATCTGCTACAATACCGGCCGTGGATTCAAATCAAATATTGATCTCTCATACTCCTGTTAATGCTATTGTCAGTTTTGGAAACAAAACAAACTATCTCAGGATTACGGATTGGGATTGTTTAAACTCTAGTCTACTGCTTCCTCTGATTATAAGGTGGTAGTTACACGTGGCCTGATGCATGCCTTTTGTTTTTCCACGTCCATGTCGAGTCTTACACATATCTATTCAAATATATTGGAGTACATGACAATATAGTGTGAGTGACTATTGTTTCCACCATGTACAATGCCCTGTTGTTGTGGTGAAGCCCAAGAATGACGAGGCTCATTGACTTCCAATGGCTTCATGCCAACTATGTGCTTTGATTCATGTTATACTTGTTGGCCTTTATTCCTGATATGCTAAAGCAAGTGAAATATTCTATAAAACATAGACTAGCTAAACTCTATGGCCACTCATAAGCTCTATTAATGAGTTCCATTTTTTTAACATTCAAAATAACTCTGTTATATGTAAGGTTGTTATGAACATGAAATATCCTTTATGTAATACATATCATCATTGCATTATTTGATATTTCATTTGAATCCTGCTCCGTCTGCATCTTATTGTGTTTGGTAATATTAATTTATCACTTTTCAGGTATCAACGATTCACAAATTAGGAGGTTAAGAAATATTCATATGGGTTGAAATGTTAATGATACACATTTCTAATTGTATGGTAAGCTAAAATGTGGTGTGAACAATTGAGTAGTGATTGAAAAAGCGAAGTATCTTGAAACCGAATCTCAGTCCTTCCAGGATTGAAAGCTGTAGACATCTTATACAAGATTTTGGATTCCAGGGCACCCATACTCAGGGAAGAACATAAAATAAGAAAATAGATTATGAAAAAATGAATGCTTAGGAAATGGAAGATAAGTGAGTTACATGGCCGTCTTGAAACACTCGAAGAGGATTGGGGAGCCAAGGTTCCCTCTGCCAACCATCATGTCTCGACTCTCAACAAAGAATAATAGAGTGTGAGTTTTGGTAGAATTTTGTCTATTGAAATGGAGAGCAGACCATATTTAATTTTTATTTGCGAAAACATTCAGTTTAGTTTTTAGTATGTAAATGGAAAGAGCAATTTAATTTGTTTCTTACAATAGAGTTATGATGGGTTGTAGATTTATATTACTTAAATATTGAACATTTGATGAGGTTTCACATTATAGGGTAAATTATTGAATATCCCAAATATGATATGGTGAAATCCATAATAATAAAATTTAATATTTATATTTATAAAATAAAATGAAATAAGGTAATCATACCATGTATTTTTATTTTTATGTAAATATATTATTAATTAATGATGTTTATATGATTGAAATGTAACGTTGCATTAGGAAATATTATGTAAATTAAATATTGAAGTGATTGCTATGAATACACAAAAAAATTTAGCTTAATTAATTAATTTAATTGAAAGGGAAAAAAATAGTTGTTTTGGAGGTAAATCACAACTTTTTATTTGTCCATACTAATAATATTCTACATTATTCTATGGAGGTTAAATCTCTACCGTCCACCTAATAATTCTTGATAGTTAAATTAAAATTATGGAATCCCTATTGAAAAAAATAGAAATATTTATTAACATAATTATTAATAGTTTTGAGTTTATTTAATGATGTATTTTGAAATAATTAATTGAACTAATTAGATTTACAAAGTAGAAGCTTTATCTATTATATTGTTATATGATTTTCTCGTCTAGCCTTCAAAGTAATATCAAAACTTTAAATAACAACCATGATTACACCATTAATTAAAATTTGAAAACTGAAAATAACCTTTTTCTTTTAATATTTTCTTTTACATTAATTTTTGAGTTATCATATCTAATTAAAGGGTTTTGGGGGATAGTAATACTATACGATTACTCTCATTTTTGCTATGCAATCCTCTCGTATGCTGTAGAAACCATAATTTTCTTTCACGATGGCTTCTCTGAAGGGGGAGTCTCCCCCTCCCCTCAATGAGGGCACAACCTTTTAGGCTCTCGTGGTCGCTCTCTCTTTGAAACCTAGGAGAAAGGATGTGCAATCGAAGTTTGTGAAGAATTCTGAAACCATACCCTTGGTTTCTCTTCCCTCAGGGGTTGGTAGAACAAGTATGGATTTTTCTGATCGTGCCCTTGCGGGAAATTTCACAAGGATGTAACCCTCTCCTCGATTAATGGATGTGTGGATAGATAAGACCATGATAATTCAATGTTGAAGGGTAATATCAATTTGTACTCTTGCATCAATGGTTTTTTATTTTATTTTTTTATTTCAACCGAAGGAAGATAAAGATGTGATTTTCAGAAACAAACCATATTTTTCGGCTCTCGGGGGTTGTATTTGAATGAGTGGTCATTAAATTTTAATCCAAATGAATATGTATCGAATGTAGTCCCGATTTGGGTTAATATCCCTCAACTTTCGCTTTGTTGTTAGAGCGATGATTGTTTAAAGGTAATTGGAAATGACGCTGGAAAATATCACGACACGACTAAACCCAAAAGGATCTCAAATTTCATGTGCCAAGATCTATGTGGAGGTTGATTTGGAGAAGGGTTTTCCCTTAGATATTAATCTCACCTTGGGGGGATGATGGTGGCCTGGGTGCAGGCTATATAGACAAACGCCCAAATCCTGATATAATTTCCTCTAAATCTAGCTGAAACCCTTCTTCTTCTCTCACTGGAGTATCAGTCAACACTTCTTTCCCCCTTAATCAGCCCAACCCTTGTTATCAGGAACAAATTACACAATAGAGCCTCTTTTCCTCTATCAGAACTATAATTCCATAGGAATTATAAAATACACTATCAACAAGGCTTTTGGGTGTAATTAGCACAATTGTGCATAAAATACACTATCTGCGGTCTCCCACAGCCATAATGCAATTATACCCGAAATGCACTATCGACGGTCTTTTACTGCCGTAATGCTTTTCCACATGAAATACACTATCGACAGGTTTTTACAAAGGGAAATACTAATACACAATATACACTATCGGCGCAGTCTTTTCAAAGGAATGCGCTATATGCAAATTACACTATCGACACTTTAACTATCGGCTCTTCCAATGCTCCTTCCCCGATGAGATAACACATAGTGTTATCGGAAATCACTATCGGCAATTCCAAAGAACGGAACAAACATAACGCTTCGATAACCCTGATGTGATATAACACGTGGGCTATCGTCGGCAATCGCAATCGGCGATTCCAACACTCCAATGCCAAATTCCTCTTGCTCCGGTCTTGCAATGCAATAAGCTTTGCGGACCCGATAGCTTATCAACTCTCTTCTATAATATTTCGAGTCCAGGGTATCGCTACTTCGGACTTCGGCGCTTTTAAGGGTTAGATCCTCTCCACTATAGTTCTGTGATGCGATATTGGTTCAGAACCGATATGGGTATAAGCCAGATATGGTAAGATTTCAGGTCTGGAACATTGTTTCACCTAAGTCTTTTCACGATTTTCCTGTGTAAAACAAAGTTTTTCTTACAGAACTCTGTAATGCAAATAAAGAAGCTAGGGCTCGCTGATATGAAGGAAACACAGTCCAAAGGCAGTTAACAGGCAAACACAGTTTTGATGCACAGAAAGGCTTTCGGAGGTCACCACGCCTCCAGGATCGACCAATACACAGAGAAAAATCCCTCTTCTTTTGAAAAATATGCGATAAAAGCATGCGGTCCAAATCCCATTACAATAGCATTAAACTTACATATGTACTGGTTTGTGTTAATAACCAATTCCTAAAACAGAGGGTTAATTTATTGTAACTATCAGTTCTGCGAGACATCCTCCTCGAGAACCTCCACTTTGATTAACTAATCCTATCTGTTCAGCGAGGTATTCTCCTCGAGAACCTCCACTACAACTTATCTATTTAACATTTATTACAACATGATTTAGTCCTATATTCTATCACTATGTTAAGCTAGAAAAACACGGAAATTGATGGCTAAAGGATCCCACTCGTTTGCTTGTAGATTTTTTTTGTGTTTTTGGAATAAATTTGAAGATTTTCCCTCCAAGTCTCATGCTCCTACATCTGATGAACCCATTGTCAGAGTTTGGAATACGAGCAGATCCCTTTTAAGTGTCATTTCTTCCATGAATACAGTCACTTTGTCAAGGATTGTAAGAAAGCTCCCGTTAGCAAAGAGTCAGATCCACCTACAAAATAAGAGGAACAATGACAAACTCAGAGCCATGAAAGGAATAGAGGTAGATCTATAACGGAAAAAACCGAAATTACCCAAAATAAAAATGGGGATTCATCTTTGGCACCCATATGGAGTTTTGGAGAACTAGGCTGAGAATGAACAAGAGGAGCCAAACCCTAGTTAGAATAAGGTGGTCTCTCACGAGGAAGCATTAAAAGTGGAGCACAAAGACGAGGAGATAAATGAAACATAAGAGGTCCCAAATCTTGTGAATAACTCAGATCTGCATTAGTTGGAACCAACCCCTATAGAAACTCAAAATGCACTAATAATAAATCACAAGATCTCTCCTCTCATGTCTAGGAATGTTGAAGGTGGTCCCTCATCTACAAGGGTTATCACTTGAAATATGGCGCAAACCCTAATTTAGGTAGATGGGGGTAGAAACCATGAAACAAATAGTAGCAAGAAGAGGCAAGCTGACCTCTCGAGAAGATGATTCAAGAAAAGGAGGTAGAACATAACAAGAAATTAGGCAATGAACTGATAATCACTGATATTCTAAAGCCGAAAGTTTTGAAAGGAGTGGAATCAACAAAAGGAGGAGGCATCCATTCCAATCCACCCAATAAATGTTGAATGTATTATCTTAAAACATAAGGGGTTTGGGAAGCCCCATAAAATCCCTGATAGTTAAAGACATGGTGAAACAAGAGAAGCCTTGGATTTTATTTCTTCAGGAAACCAAGCTTGAGGAACATGAAGCTATCAATGTAGCCAATTCCTTTTAGAGAGAGTACTGGAATAACACAAGGCTCTAGAGGAGCATTAGGAGGATTAGGTATGTTTTGGTATGTTATTTATTTTAAGGTAATTGATAGCATGGAGTCTCAATTTTGGATATCATCTCTATTGGAAAGAAGGGATACATGCGAGCGAATCCCCATTATCAATGTATATACACCTATTCTCGATGGAGAAAAATTGACATTTTAGGACTCCCTATTCTCTAAGGAGAAATTATGGCATAATAATTATATAATGGGAGGGGATTTTAATACATTTTTGAGATTCAAAGAAAAGAGAGGAGGATGTCCTATTCGGAACCCTTTGGAGAACACATGGAAGAATTGATAAACGATTGTGATCCACTGGACATTCTCCCAAAATATGGAAAATACACTTGGTTAAATCAAAGGAGTAGGAACAATAATATAACAACTTGATTAGATCATTTATTAATCCACAATAATTGGCTTCTAAAATTTTTGGATTGCACTTCTTCAATCAAGGTGCACGGAGAATCTGATCATCGCCCAATCACATTGAAGCTAGATCAGGTGGAGGATTTATGTCCAATTCAGTTTAGATTTAATTTTGCATGACTGAAGGAAGAAGGCGTTGTTGAGTTAATTAGACAAGCATGTAAAATCACAGTGTCAGGATCACCTACCTTTGTGTGAGAATCAAAATTAAAATCTGGAAAAGAAGCATTGAGGAAATGGCTAAAGGAAATCTATCAACCCCCCAAGACATAAACGAATGAAATTGGTGGAGCAATTAGAAACCCATCAAGGTATGGTTGAAAATTTTCATGTGGAAATTTGGCACCTTAAAAAAGGAAAATAAATAATAAGGAAAATATATGTAGCAAGCAGGCAAGAAGAAAAATTATGGCAAATAAAATCTCGAATCTTGTGGCTTCAAGCAAGAGATAAAAACACCTCCTTATTTCATAAACATGCCAAAGCTCGTGAACTACGAAATTGCGTTAAGGATCTCTTGAAGCAAGGCCAAGGTTAACCACCTTCGAGGATATCAAGTAGGAAGCTTATCACAATTTCCATACCCTATATAAAGAGGATAGAGTGATAGACATGACCCAAAATCAAGAATTTCTCCATTGTATCCCCTATGTTATTTCTTACTTTGCCAATTTGTCTCTCGTAAACAAGATAAAGGATGCTGAATTTTTGGAGGCAATATGGGGTTTGGACCTAGATAAAGCTTCAGGTCTAGATGGCTTCTCCATAAGATTTTATCGAGCCTTTTGGATTATGACAAAAAAGGATCTATATAGATTCTAAATAGTACGCGAATAAAAGAGGATATTGGGGGAAACATCAATTCATCCTTTATTTCTCTTATCCCCAAATAATCAAATCTAGTGAACTTCAATCGATATTGGCCAATATCTCCTTGCAATTCGGATTATAAAATCCTAACAAAGATCATTACAACAAGGCTGCATTTTTTTTTTCTGGAATTCATATCATAGAATCAGGGCATCTTTATGCAACATGAAAAAATCTTGGATAATATTATCCTTGTCTAGGAACCAATTCATTCTAGTAAGGAGGCCAACGAGTCGGGTATGGTGATAAAATTGGATATGGACAATGCCTTTGACTAGGAAAGGCATTAATCAGGGCATCTTTATGCAACATAAAAAAATCCTAGATAATATTATCCTTGTCCAGGAACCAATTCATTCTAGTAAGGAGGCCAATGAGTCGGGTATGGTGATAAAATTGGATATGGACAATGCCTTTGACTAGGCAAGGCATTCTTTTCTTTTCCTAATTCTAGAAAAAATGGGATTTTGTAAGGAATTTATTATGTGGATCAAAGCATGTATTAGCTTCCCTTGGATAATGCCTTCGGTTAATGGCTGGCCCACCCCTTTTTTTGTTGTTTCTAGGGGGCTTAGGCAAGGTCACCCTTTGTCCCCTGTTCTTTACATTATTATGGTTGAAAATTAGGATTCCTATTGGGATTGATTATTGCCCAGAATATCAAAGGGGTTAGCCACTCTCAGTTTGTAGATGACACCCTTCTTCTGAGGGGATCCTCTAAAATAATAGTTCTCCAATTCAAAAATATTTTGGATGCCTACCTTGATTTATCTGGAGGAATAGTAAATAAAAGGAAAATTCAAATATATGGTTAGAATTGCACAGAATTGACTTTGAATGAATTGTTAAGAATATTATAGTTTCATATTGCAATGTAATGAAGATCATTAAGATATTTCGGAATTTAAATTTCACTAGGGGTATCCAGTGTAGATGAGTGGGAGGCAGTATTACAAAACATTAGGAAAATAATCTAATCTTGGGGCACACAATGGTTAAATGTGGTAGGAAAGGTAATATTAATTAAATCAACATTGTCATATCCTCTGGTGTATATAGGCATAGGTATGCTCCTAAAGGAACAATCCATCAAATTGGTGGGTTCTTGAGAAATTTTCTATGGCAAGGTGGGAAAAACAATGAAAATAGATTTCATCTAGTGAATTGAAGCACTGTATGTTTTCCCAAATTTTTTAGTGGATTAGCGATAAAAGATAATAAGCTCATGAATATGGCCCTAGGAAAAACAATATTATGGTGCCTTCTCTCAGATTCTCAAGAATGGTGGAACCATGCATTCTTTCGCAAATATTTCCACAAGAGTAGGCTCATTAGACCTGAAAGAGAAAATTGGCGAGAATAGGGATAAAAAATTTGGAAATTAGGTAAAGTAGTGGCCCCTATCATCATTTACCACTTTGGAAGGAAAATAGGAAATGGAGCACGCATCAGTCTTTGGAGCGATCAAATTTTGCTAGAATCTCTAATGATTGAGAATGAAGGCACTAAGGAATTGGAAACTTGGATGAAATCAAAGGGATACACAAAGGTTGCTGATATATCATAGTGGGATCCAAATGGTCATTGGGATGGTTGGAACTACCCTAACACCGCCTCTTACTTTCTAACCCATTGGTTGACGCTGGTCAAAGCATTAAAGGGCTTCACTCCAATAGTCACATCAAGGTTGGATCGGTGAATATGGATAGGCAACAAGAAGAATGTTCATTCGGTTAGAGCGGGATACAAAATGTTGATTAAAAAATGCCCGCATCCTCCTCTAGAAAATCTTTGGGGTTGAATTTGGAATAAGGATGGTCCGCCAAAATTAATCTTTTCTATTAGGAATTGGTACATGGGAAAGTATTGACTGTAGAAAATTAGAAAACAAAAGGAATATACAAGGTCCATCATGGTGCATTATTTGTGAGAAGGTGGAAGAAGACATCCCTCACATCTTTCAACAATGCTCCTTTACCTTGGAGTTCTAGAAAAAATGCCTTGCACAATGTCAGTGGTATATCAAGCATCCTAGAGAGTTGGCAAGAAATGTTTGATCAATGGAAACTAAAAATTCCTTAGCTGAGAAATTCAACTTTTGTACCCATGAGATGCTGGATGAATTTACCAAAGTATTTGTGTTGGGTGGCTTGGATAACTTGCAACTAAGATATCTTTAACAATGTTCGACCAAATCTGACTATCTCAACCTCCAAAGAAATTTGGTTGATATTTAAGCCAATCACAACCCGGGGGTATGACTCGAAAGAACTGGATGAACTATTTCCAATTGAGAAAGAATGACTGAACTTTGGTTATAATCCAAATAAGGCTGACAATTTCAATATAAGCAATCTGGTAAGAAATATTATATACTCCGAATAGATCCTAAGGACTTCCAAGCAATGGAGGATAACCAAGGGAAGATTTTCCTTTTTTTTTTAATGGAGCATCGAAAGGTAACCCCGAGGAGGTAGGAGCGGGAGGGGTTATTTTTTCCCTGACGAATAAATAGTGACACAATATGCTTCGGGATTGGTGAGTGCAACTAATAACCAGGTGGAATTCTTAGCTCTTTGCCAAGTCTCTAATTGGTGATATTAAAACAAAATTGACATTTATTGATGTTTGGAGATTCATTGCTAGTTATTCAATAAATGTGTAAGATTAAAAAGAACTCAATGCAATCTCAATCCTCCATTTTGCATATACTAAGTTTGAAACTAGAAAAGTTTGAGGTTGTTGAATTCTTTCATGTCAATAAGCATCACAATTCATTGGCAGATTCATTAGCTAATAAAGGTGTCTCTCTAGAACAAGGAATGATGGTTCAAGATCATGGAAGTCCAGCTTTCAAAACTTTACCATGAAGTTGCCAAAATCAAATCAAATTTTCAGGGTAATGGAAGTCCTAATTTGCATTAAAGGAAGAATAAATAGGTTAATTTCCTAGTTCCCTGTTATTAGAATCCAACATAGTTTTTCAACTATGTTTTTTCTCTCCCTTCTGGTTCAACATCTCCTCCTACTTGTTGAACTTTCGGGTACACCTGGATCGGCCACGAGAATTCAGTCACAACAAAAGATAGGTGGATGTTAGTTTATCTTGTTAATAAATTCAAAGGGACATTGCAAGTCATTATTTCTATAATCAAGTTGCTACAAACACACTTGAGGACCTTGGCCTTAATGGGGTGGGATGAAAGTTGTAGAGGAATTATTCCTATGATTTTTTGCATGAGTTAGAAAATGTGTGAGGAGGATTGTCATAATAAAGATGGTGAACAAAGCGATGCTTTGGAAAATGAAGGCTTGCAAGATTATAAAGAGAGCTCGTGTATCTATGTTTCCCTAGGAATCAAAATTTGGTTTTTCCATAGTTATGCTAAGAGGATGGACTATGGCATGGATATCCAAATGGAACATTTATCAAGAGCCGAAAAGGACAAATTCAATAAAAAAATGGATTACTTGATGGCATCGAGAGAGTACATAATGACTTTGCTAACCAAGTAAGGGGAAATAGGGAATGTTGAAACTCATGCTCAAATTAAATTAAAAAAATCAGTTTGCTGCGGACCAAGATGGACAAACCGCAAGTAGCATATGATACTCTAAACTTCAAGCTTGAGAGGCTGGTTCCTTCTTTGGATGTAGTGAAAAGCGAGACAAATAGGGAAATGTTTGCAGATATTCTTGTGCAATTGGATGTGGCATATGAACGATAGGAAACAACATCTGTGGAGGCGTTGGTGGAGTTGGTTTATACTTCTAGTCAGTCCAGGATGGAAAATGAGGCCACTGAAGACAATTCGGTTCTAGGGGAGAATAATGAAGGGTAGCTTCCTTTTTAAATTTTAACAAATGTTCTGCAAATATGTACTTAACTTCGGGATTTTTTGGAGAATTTATAAGAAAAACCATACTAGAATAGCAATTTGTAGATAAATTACTATAAGCTCAAAATTCCTTGGTCCTTTTTGAACAATGTGGAAAAAGATTTTATAACAGATGTAAAAGGTTTTTGCCTTCAAACCAAATTGAATCAATAGAAAAATCCTTACCCGTTTTGTTAAAAAAACACTGTGATTATTGGTAGTAATAATAATTTTATATTTTAATTATCAATTTAAAATAATAATAATAATAATATATTTTTTTCATTATCATCAAAGGAAAGCTAATTTTGTTATAAATATTTTAATCTTTTTGGATTTAAATAAGTTCCACATTACATAATACTATAAAGAAAAACCATAGTTTTGAAGAACATGTTTATCACGCTTTTTTTATGTGTTAATTTGTTGAGTTATAATGATCTATGTTAGTAAAACTATAATATGTATATAATATTATAATATGTCTTGTAAATGTTTTTAATGGGAAATTCTCTGAGAAAATGTTTAAGTTTAAGTAGTGGGTTAGGATTATGGTATGGATATTTTGATTTTATGATTTTAGGAATTATTATGTAGAAATTACAATGATTTGTTTATGATAAGAGAAAAATGATATAAAAAAGGAAAAAACTAATTCTTTCTGTTTAGAAATGCAATTTATGATTTTAGGAATTATTATGTAGAAATTACTATGATTTGTTTATGATAAGAGAAAAATGATATAAAAAAGGAATACATTAATTCTTTTTAGAAATGCAATATACAAAAAAATAAATGTTGAATAGATGTCCATAATCATAATATCATGTATATAATTGTATAATATTTTTGAAATTAAATTGAAAAGAAAAAATGACATAACTACTTTCAAAATAAATCTCATCCCTTTATCTCAATTAGTACTAACACTAGCACGACCATATAAATTAGATAGTGATAAGAATTAATTTATAATAAACATCAAAATACTTACTTCATCATACATCTCAAGTTTCTAAAATTAGAAAAACCTTAACAACTAACTAAATTATAACTTTACTTAAAATTATTATTATTATTAATAAAAAGAGAATATATAAGTTAAACATATATATGCATTTAAAAAAAATATGTAACAAGATTCTTAATCTTGGAGATTTACCCCCTATTTATCGTGGGGATTCTTAATATGAAAATAGGCTTTTGCTACAAGATAATGGATCAACACCATGGCTTATAATTACGATATGTCCAAAAAATCATAACTCATTTCATATGACATTTTTTTAATTAATAAATTTAATTAAAAGGGCAAAAAAATGCATAACTACTTTAAAAATAAATCTCAGTCTTTGATTTGTTTATACAATTCATAATATTCTAGAATACCTTATGAAGGTTAAATCCTACCATATAACTAATAACTACATTGTAAGGCATTCCATTTGAAATGAACTTCCCTATGGCTTAGCTGTGTTCAATGTGTGCCATTAGATCAAGTGTTAGACGATTAAATTTTCCCTTCCATTGATCACACGAAGTGAACTTTGAACTGAATACTTGATTTACTCCGCTTGACCAACTGCTCAATCCTAGATTTACTCTCCTTAACCAACTTGCTCATTAGTTTTTCAGTTGGACCGTTGCATCTCACTCGCTGAACTAACTGTCCATAGACTCTTTAAGTTTCCGTTGAACTAAACTATAAGCCGACTCATTAGGTTTTCACTGCCTTTCCTTAACTCTCCAGCTCATGGGGAATATAACCCTGAGGTGATTGTGGGAAACACCCAGACTCCAGAGATTTATGAAAGCCCTCGTAAGGTCACACATTCGAACCCTAGGGCAGATTCCATGGACGAGTACACTCAGAATTGGTGGCGGAAGGATTGGAACCACGTCACACGAGACAATGAATGGTTAGAATCTGTCATTGATGACACCAGAAACAGTTTGTTTGTAGGTTTAGGACTGATGGAAAAACTATTTGCAACGCCAACCTCTGGAGATTCCAGTACAATCTCGTGAGGTACAAGGCTCAAATTTGACAACGGGTTTCGGGGTGACCAAGAATATCAGCTCCAGGATTTGTCCTTCTCTCTCATAAATTGTGGAGAATCTACGGGAACACCATGAATGAATCCCTAAAAGCTGTGGCAAATCCCTTAAATACATGCAAAGCCTTCATGTAATGGTGTAATGGAATTCATTTTGAGGTTTTTTTTTTTTTTTTGCATAAGGCTTACTGGACTCGAAACCCTGCCCCTTTCCTTCCATGTAACATCAATCAAGATTGAATATTGTGGAACTATATATTATGCTTTTGCATGTTTAAAAAAAAGTGTAGTTAAATTTTCTTTTTTTTCAAAGGATAATTTTGGATAGCTGAAGTTTGTATAGCTGCTCTTGCATATTATGATACTTGTGAATTTTATGAGAATGGTGGATTGCTGTGTCTCGTGGATAATTGTCTTAGGACATTTATTTGTTTGGATACACTAGGGTTTAAGATTGATCTTTTCAATCAGTTTTTTCCTTTTTCCCAGATTTCCCTCTCGCTAAGAAACCCTGATTCTGCCTCTGTTCTTCCCTTTCACCCTGATACTTAACACACAATGTACGTCGGATTAAAGAGAAGCGCAGAGAAGATAAGACCAGATAAATACATACTGTCGTTGTCTTTTGCTCAAAGGATTTCCCTTATTGTCGATTTTTTTGCAAACAGCAAAGTGAAATTCAAATCCTCCATCGGATGATCGCACATCTGGCTAACAGTCTCATTTTTATCGATTATAAAGAAAATGAATCAAACCATGTCTTAAAAAAAATTCTTGGAACCTAACAAGCTTCCAGAATATGTAAAAAGGCAAATACCAGGCAACTGAAATTGTTGAAAAATGCCATGCGTAAATTTTCGTCGTAGGTGAAGTGTGTCCCTTAAAATTTTAGTTCTTGTTATCCGGAATTAATCTTCAGGGTAGTGCTATTAAATTTGACTTTTTGTTTGAGATTTCATGTTCATTTTTCCCTACGACTTTGTTTATGTATCTATGATTTTCTTGGAAAATCACTTTCTCAATTTTGTGCAACCTTTAATTTACAAAGTTTTATGTAAAATTTCACACAAATCATACTTTGCTTTAGGTCATCAACATTTTGTTTTGAGTTATTCTCTGAAGAGATGCAACCATGGCCACCAGGACCGTTAAACATAAAAGTAATCTCGATGCCATTGTGCTCCTCTTTTGCAGCACTGCTTCCGCTTGTTAGCTGAGAACAAACAATGAATATAGAACAATTATTTTCAAAATTAAATGGAACAAAACATGGTTATAATTAAAAAAGGAAAATCAAAAGAAACTCTACAAATATGTGGTTTTAAGTTATTTTGAGTTTGTAAAAAAATCCTATTATTTTAGACAAGTTTGAAGTTCTATAAATATTGAATTTCTATTGGTTGATTTCTTGCATGTTCATCCTTCATTTCCTCCGTAATTTGTGCATCTTTATTGCATTTCTCTTACGAGATACCAAGGGTTTCAATTTTAGAAGAAACTCAAAGGTCATTCTAATCAATTTTTTTTTTTAAATATCTATGCAAAAGACAATCAAAATCTCTCAAAGACTAGCAATCTCTTAGCTGTGTGATTTGCACTCACAATGTAATAACACAACAACAATGCAATCGAATCAAAACAAAGGAGACATTGGGTCTCTATCTGAAATCAAGCAAAATGAAATACAATAACTTAAATTATAATTTTTTTGAAAGAGTGGTATAACTTAAACTATTATTACCATGCCCAACCTTCCAAAGCGCATACTGCTTTTTGAAATTTATCAAGATGTGAAACTATGATATATATCCAGATGCTAAAACTTGCACATTTACTTATCTTTCAAGTCAGCAGGGCAAGAGAGCCACTGTCTGTGGAAACATTGTGAAAGGAAGCTTCAATCTCAAGCAGATTGTAGTTTTCAAATAATAAATGCAATAATTTGTATTCCAGATTTAATTTTATACTACTTATTTTCCACGATTTGAGGGGGTTCGTGTGGTAAAGTTTATTTCATTTCTTCGGGATCCATGCCTACTCTGGTCTAAGCAGGCCTCCTCATGTTTTTTCATATAAGTCTCTCTTTTTATTCAGCATATGTTCCAGCCATTTAGAGTCATTCAGCGCATGTGTCTATATGCTACTTTATAGAACTTTTTTGCTACATTCTGAACAGCATCTACAGAACTTTTGGGGATCTTTTTTCCCATACACAAATGATTTTGCTCAAATGTTTTGCTCTATTGGCTGAGGCCTTTCTCTCTCTATGTATACTTGATCATTATATGCTTTTAATATAATCTATATTGCTTTTTCTCTCTGAAAAAAAAAGTTTATTTCATTTCTTCAATTTCAAGGAACTTAAAGAAGAATTTATTGCTTAAGATAATCTAGTTGAATGACTCGATCAAAATTAAAAAAACCCTTTTGTAGGGCTCAAAACATTTTTCAGGAAGCCATTCAAAGAAATAAGCACAGTCAATGAAAAGAGTTTCATTAGTTATTCAACACACAAACTTGTATTTTAGGATCCAAAAAAACCCTTTTGTAGGGCTCAAAACATTTTTCAGGAAGCCATTCAAAGAAATAAGCAGTCAATGAAAAGAGTTTCATTAGTTATTCAACACACAAACTTGTATTTTAGGATCCAATCCGATAATATCGATCTAAATGACCTTTAGAAAAATGACTACATAGGAAACTGAGACGGAAAAGATCATTTTATAATCAAAACTATGTAACATGTCTTATGAATTGCAATAATGATATGAATTCCTCCTATAGATCAATTGGAGAAAGAACCTCCATACCATTAAAAAAAAATCTAACCAGAGATGACATGGGAGATGGATATTTTATTCTTCCATTAATGTGAATTTCTGAAAATTCTTTTGGTTGGTGTCCTTCAGAAATTATGAGCGCCATCACTTGAAAATTAAGGTAAATGCTCTGTTTTGGTCGCCACTTGGAAATTAAGGCAAACACTCTGTTTTGGTCGCGGCAACTCAGCAATAGTGATATCCATCACTTCCAAATTAATGTAACTTTCGCTATTTTGGTTGGAGAACCTTACAAATTGTGATATTCATCACTTGGAAATGAATGCAAATTCTCTCTAGTTTATTAGAGTTTGTGATATTCTTTGAATTAGTGAAATATGCAACAACTATCCATTGACAGTAGTTAGTGGATTTCACAATTAATTTTTTTGAGTAGTGGGTAATTTGTCTTAGTGAGCAGTAAGTGTGAATTTCATAAAAGAATTGCATAAGAGTGTCACACTTGTTGATTTTGTAAATTTGGGTGGCTTAAACTAATTAAGAAAACAGGTTAATTAAATGGCGATGAAGGTGTCAATTATGTGTCCTTGAAAAGTTGTACAATTGGAAAATTGTAAAATGAAGAGTTTTTGGTTTTGGAATATATTAGTAATTGCACAAGATATTGTAAAGGGAATTTGAAAGAAATTGACATATGAAAAATTATTGAAGATAAAAATTAGTAAATTTGAGTGGCTTACGCTACTTAAGAAAACAGGTTAATTAAATGGCGATGAAGGTGTCAATTATGTGTCCTCCAAAAGTTGTACAATTGGAAAATTGTAAAATGAGGAGTTTTTGGTTTTGGAATATATTAGCAATTGCACAAGATGTTGTAAAGGGAATTTGAAAGAAATTGACATATGAAAAATTATTGAAGATAAAAATTAGTAAACAAAATACTATTCAAAGCTGGAAGATAAAGAGAAATCAATTCTATTATGCCAAATTCACAGATCCTTTAACGTTTCCAACATAGATTGCCTCTTAATCTTCAAAGATGGTCTTTGAAGTTCCGACAACAATATTTGATAGATTTTGAAAAAATACAAGTAGTAGATGAAATTTGCTACTTGGGAAAGAATATTAATTCATGAACAATATGATGGCTATATTTCCAAATCTAAATTTGTGGCACAACCTCACAAGTTTCATCATCACATATTAGATGAAAATGAGCTTGACATCAGCTCCCAATGCCTTACGATGTTTCTTTGCAACATGTGGTGCAATTGCTAGTTATTGCTCCGGCCTAGTATGGAAGAGATATTATAACACAATGTTTTGTAATTTAGAGAAATAATAAATGAATATTTATTATTTTTTTCAAAAATTTCAACATAAATTACTATTAATTTATTATATTTTATATTAATTTAGAGATATTATAACACAATGTTTTGTAATTTAGAGAAATAATAAATGAATATTTATTATTTTTTTTCAAAAATTTCAACATAAATTACTATTAATTTATTATATTTTATATTAATTTATAGAAATAATATTTAGCAGGTCTGCTTGATGGCCGTGGAATGAAGTCTCGCCGAACCGGAGATCTTGGTTCGGATCTTGTGCTACCCTCCCCCCGTACATGTAAACCTAAAAATCAAAGAGTCCTACCAAGCTCACAAAAAAAAAATATTTAGCCGAAAAAACAATAACACTTAAATATATATGAGACATAAAATAAAAATTACAAATTATATTATTTTTAAAACCAGCCTAGATCCATCTTAACTCTGAGTCTACCAAGTGCTGAGAGGGATCAAATATCTTGAGATATAAACCTTTTTTAAATTGAAAATATATTTTATCCTTGTTAGCACTTGGTAGATCCGAAGTTAAGATGGTCTAGGCTAGTTATAATAGAGTCTATGTTATGTTATAACCAACTTAGATCCATCTTAACTATGGATCTAGCAAGCGCCGAGAGGGATCAAATATCTTTTCATTCTAAACTAGGTTTGCATATCAAGAGATTTGATCCCTCTTGATGCTTGGTATATCAGAGTTAAGATGGATCGAGGCTCGTTTAATTTCCCCTTTTAAATAGGCTACATTCCATATGAATACCATGGTTCTCAATACCATGAGCCATTTTTATTTTATTTTTATAGGGTTATTTTTATTTTTTAGTTTATTTATATGAGTTAAAATATTTAGGTCACATTACATTAAGCATTCTATTTTTTTTAACATAATTTGACTTTGTCAAAAGGTTAAACATTACCTCACAATAGCTCTACCATACTCGGATGGAGAGCGCCTCTCTGCGCAATAATAATAACCAACCTAGATCCATCTTAACTCCAGATCTACCAAGCACAAAGAGGGATCAAATCTCTTTAGGTGTGTTACACAGTAATTTGTCACTGACTCTGCATTCCCTGATCCCAGATACTGCCGGTCCATGTTGCTGACATCTATTCTGTGTCATGTTGCCAATGATGTATCAACACCCTCCTTGTAATATCAGGAAGAATGTCTTAGTTCATTATCCCTGAAGCAGACCCCTTTTTGCCTAAGTTTCTGGGTCGTCCCGGGTCAGACGTTATTCATCTTGTGAAAATGGTCAAGCCCTAGCGAAGTATTCACTTTGTCTCTATAATGCACCTGCGACGAGCCAGATTTGGCAAGTTTTTTAACAACTCGTCGAAGCTTCGAGATGAAATTGCTTCATGGGCGGTCCTAGGGCTAGTTGTTGGGTCAGATGAGCTCGCCTCTCTCCTCTGGGATAGTTGTTCCACATTTTGTGCAACTTCCCTAAGAGATAAGCTCTTCCTCCCATCTCTTATGGAACCTCTCCCTTCTATAAATGTCTCCTCCATGAATGAGATCAACAAGCTTGGATGTAACTGGATGATATCTAGATGTAATTTGTTAGCTTCATATTTCTAAGAGAGGAGTAGAGGTAGAGAGTGTTATTGGAGTATGGAAGTAGCCTCACATGTATTTTGGCTTGAAGGATGTTTGAGTAGAGTTGGTTTGAGAACTTTATAGCATCAACCTTTTGAGCTAAAGAGAGAGTCATTTGTTCCCTTGGGAGATGGTTCACAAGTAAATGCTTATGGAGACATGTCAACAGGACCTTCGGGGTGACTTACGATGTCAAGGCTCAGTTGTAAGTTTTACTTTGATTTATATTAATACAAATCAATAACTTGTTTCCTATATCGCATGTTGAAATTGCATGTTGATATCTTCAGGTTCCTTGACTCTTCAAGTAGATTGTTTGGTTGTTTCCTATTACGTTTGTGGTGTTTCTCTACATGTTGTTTTCATGTACAAGCGATTAGAAGAACACGACGATGACTTCATCGAACATCGATCTCAAGGTAGGCCTTCATAACACCATCTTTCTAAGGAAATTTACTTTGATATTGTCTTTGCGGTGACTAGACCCACTCTAGGGCTAGAGGGGTTGGCTCTGTCTGCAGAGGGAACTTGCTTGTGTCACAAGTTGGCGACCATACTAGGGACCTGGTCTTTTCTCTTTTGTATTGATTGGTTTTGTTTGTTTATTGTCTCCCTTATTGTTTGGGTAGCGTGCTCTACTCTGGAAGTTTTTAGACTACTCTTGTAGTCTTCCCACTCTCATGAGTGGTAGATCTGGCCTTCCCTCAGCCAAAATTTTGTTTTTTGCCTTTGATCTGAGGTCGTCGCTATTTATTTTCTATCAGTCGCGAAGTAGTCGCGTCTGCGCTGTCTTCTGGGTTGCACCTTTTACTGTACGATGCGATTAAATTTTCTAATAGTCGTGACGAGTCCTGAAATCGGCTTGGCGCAGCTAACTAATGTACTTTCACGATCATGTCGCAAAGTGCTTAGTTAGAGGGATGCGACGATTTGTTGTCGGCGTATGTTGCTAGTTTTATACTTGTGACGATTCCTGTAAGTTTCAAATATTGAAGTTTATTGGTTGATTGGCCAGTGTTTTCTATCCTCTGAGCTTGTTTTTTGCCTCTTTATTGTATCAGAAGTGTTGGTTGTTAGGATTCTTGATTATGGGTTTCAAGTCTTTTGAAATCCTTCCTCTTGAACCATGTGACCTAAACACCTTAGGGTTTCTTAAATGATTGGTTTGCTTGGGTCGCTCATTCATTGGGATCTTTAGACTCTGCTTGGCATAATCTCTGACTTTGTTTGAGGTTTCTTCCTATTCAGTGTTTGTCATCTTCCTGATGGGTATGTGACGTTCGGTTACGAAACTTTCATGTATTGTCTGTGCGGTTTCCTTCCTTCACTTGGCATAGATTACATTGCTTCCCGGTCAGTGAGACAAATTTCTAGTTTTGCAAAAAGAAATATCTCCTTAGTTTTGAGTCTTTGATTCATTTTTCATTTAGTTTCTTATCATTTACTTGAAAAAATAAAAAATTTCACTCATCTTGTATTAAGATTTGAAAGACAATTTTTTGCATTAATAGGTTCTTGAGATTAAGACATTGAAAAGCAAAAAGCGTGTTTTCCATTTTCTTGTTTAGATTACTTGCAAGTTTGAGTAAATTATAGAAGCATAACCCTCTTCTCTTGATTAGTTTGCTTGAGAAATGATGAAAAGTACCATTCTTGCATTTGCTTGCTTGTTGCTTTGCTTTGCTTTGAAATGAGCCTCTCACTTTTCTTTAGTTAGTTGTTCATTGAAAAGAAATGGTTTCTTTTATCATTTAGTTGCATTCTAGGAGCTTTTGAAGATACATTTAGTAGGGCCTTGGAACTGAGATCTAATTCAAGATAAACTGTTAAAATCTATTGAATTAACCTAAGGAAGCATTGAAACTTAACGCTTATATCTAGAGGCCTAGGCTAGAGACGTTTTCCGGCGTCGTTAAACCTAGTGGCTGTTGCTTTCACTAAGGTTAGGTGATTCCTCCTTTTGTGATTCGATAAATGCTAGTACAGACTTGTGCTCCCTGTACCATGGTGTATGTGATGGGAGACCTTGATCTGATAATGAGATCTTAGACAATTATTAAGGTATTACAGACTCATGTGCATGGATTTGCCTATGTTACTTTGTGCAATGGATCGATAAGATTGCGAAATACATAGTCAATGAAGCAGTTAAAGAACATAATAGACAAACACACATAAACACAAAAAGTTTAATAAGGAGTTCACCCAACACTCCTGGGCTACGTCTCCTGGACCAACCTTCAGTGGTGACCTCTCTATTATGTCTTCAGAAGCAGAGTTTTTACAAAAGTGAGCTCAATTTGAGTCTTACACAACAGATATAAAACAACAAGGCTTTACTTAGATCCCCCAAGTCTTTCTGAGTACACAAACTCTCCTCACTGACTCTCTGTCTCTGTTTGCTCTTTGTCTCAACATTGCTTATCTCTGTCTTCTATGGCTTCAAAGCCAATCGACACTGTCTGTTCATTTCCCCTTCTCAGGCTCTCTGGCTTCTGGCCTCTGTCCACTCGAATCCCCCTCTGAGCGTTAGCAATAATTGCTAAATTCCTTCAGGGATGGTGGCCACTTGTTTTGTAACGGAATGGACCATTGATGCCTTTGAAATCCCAAAAATGGTCGTTCTCTGTTTACACAAAGAAATACATGTAAAATTGTGAAAATCCGCCAATTTGCCATTTATCGGATTTGAAATATTATAAATTCTACCTTATAACTCCTATCGGCTCCACCTTTATATCGCTTATCGCATCTCCACCATTGATCTGAGAGATCTTGATCCAACGGCTGAGGTTCATTTCGGGCTGCTCATGCATACGGGAGTTAACCTCCTGAAAAGAGTGATTTTCTCTCTTTGGCGCATGGACACGTGGCATCCAGTGTATGGGCTTAGGCAGAGCCCGACCAAAACCACTTACTGCCGTCGGCCTGCCCAAAATCCCACCTGTTTCGTGATTTTCCTTTGTATTTAAAAATACATTAAAACATTGAAAATCCCACAAAATGGATCATATCGGACTTGAAATAATATACAACAACATTAATAAACCCTTTTGGGTCCAGTTTCATCACATCAGCGCTTTATTCTTTGTATTTCATTTATTTAACAAAAATGTGAAATACAAAGTAAAACCCTGTTTTCCGGATCTCAAAATATATCAAATATCGTTCATAATTTTATCGGGTTTGGTTATCGCAAATCATATTTATTTCGGCCCCGCTCCGTTCAAATGCTCCAACGCGATATTATGATGTGATTGATCGTAATCGCATATCACATAGACCCCGGGCCATTTGTAATCGCTCCTTTGTAATCGCCGATTGCGATATTGCGAGTTAACCTAGGTCGTCGATCTGCGCGCTTGATTGACAGTCCTCGTTGACCCCGCTAATCGCTATCACAAAATTTATATGGTCGCCTCCGATAGCCTCCCCTGCCATCGCCGATTGCAATATGCTGATTGGATCTGGACTGTTGATCGGCCAGATCCGACGACTCCTGTGAAAAGTTGTTTTAAGCCTACGATAGGCCTTATTTCACTGTTTTCTTCATGTTTTTTTCCTTCCGATAGTGTTATCCGTCTTTTTTAAAGGTTTTCTTTATGCAATAGTTTTTAACTATATGAAGACTTAGAGGTTTTTAGGATCCATTTGGATCACGCCTTCCCACTGAAAAGGCTTTTGGACCACCAAAAGTTGGTTTTTAAGCATCAATCAAGTGAGGATACAACTTCCTCACTTGTCCAACCTCTATCCATCTTGCACTGCTTGGTTTTGAACCTTTGAGTCCGATTCTGAGGTACTCAACATCCCCTATGCGCGTAGTTCTCACCTTCCTGTCCAAAACTGTATCTTCCTGCAACTCATTGATATATTCAGTCAACAAATCATTGATAGAAGGCAATTGACTTTGCTCTTCGAGATCTTCAATCAATGAAGGCTCATATAGTCTCCAGTTCTCTGCATTAATGACTGAATAGATATGCATATAAGCTGGAAAATCAAGGCGAAAAGCGTTCTCACCAATTTTCTCAAGTATCTTGAAAGGCCCATACCTTATTGGCTTCAGCTTTTTACCTTCACCTCACATTCTATCTTTGTTGATTTACAGCCAGACTTGATCACCAACTTGGAAGCTATGCTCAATTCGATGCTTGTCATGCCTTGCCTTATACTTGGCTTGGCTTCTTTCCAGCTGTTCCTGCACTTCTTGGTGAATTTCTTGGATCTGTTCAATGAACTTGGTTTCTTTGTCCACATCACTGTGTCCATCAACTGCTATGTCTTTACTAAAGACAAAATTCAAGGGAGACCTTGGTGTAAAACCAAAACAAGTCTCAAAAGGAGATCTCTGTGTAGAAGAGTGTTTAGCACGGTTGTAAGCATGTTGCACATAACATAAATGTTCATCCCAAAGCTTGGGATGCTTGCTGCAATAGCCCCTGAGCAACTGGATCACTGTTCTATTGACCACCTCTGTTTGACAATCTGGTGTCCATCAACTCCTATAGACTTCACCAAAACTTCCCAACAAATTGGGAATCTTGATCAGACACAATAGAAGTGGGTAACCCAAAATGAACCCATACATGCTGAAAGAACAACTTTGCTGTTTGTTCATCTGTAATTTGCTTGTTAAAAGGTATTAAAATACACATTTTGCTGAACTTGTCCACAATAACATATAAATAGTCATGACCTTTTCTAGATTTTGGCAATCCCCCAACAAAGTCCATGGAAACACTTTCCCAAGGATGAGAAGGAACTGGAAGTGGAGTTTACAAGCCTAGTTTTCTATTGCTGGGCTTGCTTTTAGCACACATGGTACACCCTCTAATATATCTAGAAACTATTTCATGCATTCTTGGCCAATAACAGAGCCTTTGCAGCTGTGCAACTATTTTACTTACACCAAAATGACCCGATATTAAAGAAGTATGTGCTTCTCGGATTATGTTAACTCTTTTAGTTTGAGGAATGCATAACTTTCCCAAATGATACAAGAGTTGGTCCTTCACATGATAATCCAATTCTTCTACTTGTTTGCCATGACTTAAAGTTGCATATACATCTTTAAAATCTACATCTTGAGCATATTGTTTAATGTAGCTTTCATGCAATACTGAGTTATGCTTAAGTATAGTAGATGCATTTATGATTGGTCTTGATAACATATCTGCAACCTTATTGTGTATGCATTTCTTATATCTGATGACAAGATGAAACTTTTGTAGAAAACCTATCCACCTATAGTGTCTTGATTGCTGCAATTTAGTTTGTGAGTGCAAATATTGAAGTGGTTGATGATCTGTATGTATAATTGTTTCCTTGCCCAATAGGTAATGTTTCCACTTTTTCACACTCTACACTAATGCATACAATTGTTTATCATATGTGGGATAATTAACTACTGCATAAATAAATGTCTCAAATTGATAACATATGGGTTTACTATGTTGCATCAACACTGCTCCCATGGCATAGTCACTGGCATTTGTTTCAATCTCAAATGGTCTTCGAATATTTGGCAATGCTAGTACTAGTGTTGTACTAATTTTTTCTTTCAAGGTGTCGAAGGCCTTTTTCTATTTGCCTCCCCACTGAAACACCTTGTTCAATCCTGTCAAAGCATGTAAGGGAGCTGCAATCAAGGAAAAGTTAGCAATAAACTTTCTCCAATATTGTGCTGCTCCTAGGAAGCTCCTAACTTCTGTAGCAGATTTGGGTTTAGGCCAGTTCACAATGACTTCAACCTTATAGGGATCTATCTTCAATTCACCACCCCCTACAATATGACCTAAATAATTCAAAGATGTTTTGCCAAATTCACATTTTGATAACTTAACCTAGATATTTTCTCTTTTCAAAACATCTAAAGTGTGCTTTACATGATTCAAATGTTCTTCCCATGTTTTACTAAAAACAAGAATGTCATCTAAATATAAAATTACAAAATCATCAATAAAAGGTCTGAGTACATCATTCATAACTCTCATGAAAGTGGCAAGAGCATTAAATAGGCCAAAAGGCATAGCCAACCATTCATACAACCCTTGCTTTGTTTTGAAAGTAGTCTTCCATGCATCTTGTTCTGCTACTCTAACCTGATGATAGCCACTACGCAAGTCCAACTTGGAAAAGTAAACTGATTCTTTCAATTGATCTAATAGATCATCTATGCGAGGAAGAGGATAATGATTCTTGATTGTTATTTTATTCAGTGCTCTGTAATCAATGCACATCCTCCACAAACCATCTTTCTTTCTCACCAACACAATTGGAGATCCACATGGTGATGTGCTTGGTCTGATGAACCCTTTATCGAGCAGCTCCTGTACCTGCTTCTTGATCTCTGCATTCTCTAAAGCAGATAACCTGTACATTCTGATGTTAGGCAATGGAGCATCTTGCTGCAAATGAATATCATGTACTATTTCCCTTTTGGGTGGCAGACCTTTAGGTTCTTGAAATATGATATCATATTCTGAAACAACTTTTTCTAAATTAGATTTCTGTTTAGCATCACAACCTTCAAATGCATTGGTTTTATCAGGGGTCTTTTCCTTTACAACCATTAGTAAAAATTGCTTGCATGAATTTACAATTCTTTTCATCTGCCCTGAGTTTATGAGAGTGTAGTTATTTTTGAGCTTATGAGCTCTTACAATATATTCTATTCCATCTTTTGTGAGTTGATATTTATTTTCAGTTCTATAGAAAATGGCTTTTCTATCATACAAGTAAGGACTTCCTAAAACAATACCACATATATCCAAGGGAACTATATCTAACTCAACCTCATCTACAAATGTTGACCCAAAAGCAAACCTAAGTTTACATTGTCTAGTCACTTGTAGCTTTGCTTTATCACATACCCAACCTAATGGATATGGCTTCTTGTGAGGTGTGGTTAGTAGTCCCAACTTCTTTACAATTGCTTTAGAAATCAAGTTTACTTGTGATCCACTATCAAATAAAGTATCAATCTTTTGATGCTTGGAAATAACTCTAATATGAAAAATCTCATGTCTTTTCCTCTCATTTTCTTCATTATCAATAGATTGTGTAGAATTACTAGTAGATGCTTCAGAATTTTTACCTTTTATACCTGTGGCTGTGACTGTTGTTTCATCACCTGAGTCTGACCCCAAATCTTTCTGAATAGCAACAACAGTCTTCTTCTTCTTGCCATCAAACTTCTTGGGTTTCAGCTCCGGATGTAAAGACCAACAATGTGCATCATCATGTCCATCCTTCTTGTAGTGAGTGCATGAAGGTTTGTCTTTCTGTACAGTGTTTGTCTTCCTCTCCTTCCATTTTTTCTTCTTCTATATATTGTTCTTTCTTGCAGTGGATTTTGATGATCCCCCAATCTATGGGTTCACATTCTTGCCTCTAGCCTCTAGATGTGTAGCCTGAATTGATACCTCATCTATGCTAGTAGGGTTAAACATGAGAATGGTGTGCCTCAAATAGCTATGCAGACCACCTATATACTTCAATAAAGTTTTAGGTGAGTCTAGAGAAATGCCTAGAATTAAAGCTCTTTTTCTAAATTCCTGGGTATAGCTTTGTACACTTTGCCCCTTTAATTGGCGAAGAGTTTGCCAACTCATTATTGCTTGCTGCATATAAGCTAGTGGATAGAATTGTTTTTTAATGGCAGAAACAAATTCACTCCAGGTAGAAATAATTTTACCATGCTTCTTCAAATCAGCTTGTGTCCTGCCTTCCCACCACACTAGGGCAGTTCCTCCAAGGCGAAGTCTGGCCAGTTGAATCTTTCTCCTTTCTGAATTGATGTTCTACACCTTGCAATATACATCAATTTGTCTAATCCAGTTATCTAGGTTTTTTGCATTTAATTCTCCATCATATATTGGTAAATCGAATTTTACATCTAATTTAATCAAAGATGTTTTCTTCTTTTTATTTTCAGGGCTAGAAGGAGGTGTTGAGGGAGGAGGCTCTTCCCTTTTCCATTTTCCTTCTGAATGGCCATCTAGAAGAGGTTCCTCTATTCCTTTGTCTTGTTTGGAGGTTGACGTACTTTCACCTCGACCTTTCTTAAATTCTCGATACATCTCTTCTACCATGGCTCTCATGGTCATGAAACTGTCCATGAACTGAGAGTTTGATTCCAAGGGAATCTCTTCTACCATTTCCTTCCGAGGATAGACTCTTCCAATTTCTGGATTAGCCTCAACCAGTTATCCTTCTCCTAGTTTGAGCTTTGACCTAGTTAGCATTCAACAATCCAGCACAAGCTTGTCTAACCTTAGCAAACCTAAAGCTCTGATACCACTTGATCTGATAATGGGATCTTAGGCAATTATTAAGGTATTACAGACCCATGTGCATGGATTTTCCAATGTTACTTTGTGCAATGGATCGATAAGATTGCGAAATACATAGACAATGAAGCAGTTAAAGAACATAATAGACAAACACATATAAACACAACAAGTTTAATAAGGAGTTCACCCAACACTCCTGGGCTATGTCTCCTGGCCCAGCCTTCAGTGGTGACCTCTCTATTATGCCCTTAGAAGTAGATTTTTTACAAAAGTGAGCTCAATTTGAGTCTCACACAACATATACAAAACAACAAGGCTTTAATTGGATCCCCCAAGTCTTTCTGAGTACACAGACTCTCCTCACTGACTCTCTATCTCTGTTTTCTCTCTGTCTCAACACTGCTTATCTTTGTCTTCTGTCTTCTATGGCTTTAAAGCCAATCGACACTGTCTGTTTGTTTCCCCTTCTCGGGCTCTCTGGCTCCCGACCTCTATCTGCTCAAATCCCCCTCTGAGCGTTAGCAATCATTGCTAAACGCCTTCAGGGATGGTGGCCACCTATTCTGTAACATAATGGACCATCGATGCCTTTGAAATCCCAAAAATGGTCGTTCTCTGTTTACACAGAGAAATACACGTAAAACTGTGAAAATCTACCAATTTTCTGTTTATCGGATTTGAAATATTATAAAATTTTCCTTATAACTCCTATCGGGTCCGCCTTTATATCGCTTATCGCATCTCTACCGTTGATCTGAGAGATCTTGATCCAACGGCTGAGGTTCATTTCGGGCGGCTCATGCGTACGGGAGTTAATTGCTCGAAAAGAGTGGTTTTGTCTCTCCGGTGCCTGGACACGTGGCAGCCAGTGTATGGGCTCGGGCGGAGCCTGGCCAAAACCACTTACCGCCTTCGGCCCACCCGAAATCCCGCTCGTTTCGTGATTTCCCTTTGTATTTAAATTACATTAAAACATTAAAAATCATGCAAAATGGCTCCTATCAGACTTGAAATAATATACAACAACATTAATAAACCCTTTCGGGTCCGGTTTCATCACATCGGTGCTTTATCCTTTGTATTTCTTTTATTTAACAAAAACGCGAAATACAAAGGAAAACCCTGTTTTCCGGATCTCAAAATATATCAAATATCGTTCATAATTTTATCGGGTCCCGCTATCGCGAATCATATTTATATCGGCCCAACTCCGTTGAAATGCTTCGACGTGATATTGCGATGTGATTGATCGCAATCGCATATCGCATAGACCTCGGGCCGTTTGTAATCGCTCCTCTGTAATCACCGATTGCGATATCACGAGTTAACCTAGGCTGTCAATCTGCGCGCTTGATCGACGGTCCTCGTTGACCCTGCTAATCACTATTGCAACATTTATAGGGTTGCCTTCGATAGCCTCCGCATGCCATCCCCAATTGCGATATGCCGATCGGATCTGGACCGTTGATCGGCCAGATCCGGCGACTCCTGTCCTAAGTTGTTTTAAGCCTCCGATAGGCCTTATTTCAGTGTTTTCTTCATGTTTTTTCCTTCTGATACTCTTATCCACCTGTTATAAAGGTTTTCTTTATGCAATAGTTTTCAACTAGATGAAGAATTAGAGGTTTTTAAGATCCATTTGGATCACCCACTAGGTTGAAATCCTATTATCCATAGGAAACGAAGTCTGACGCCTCGCAAACATGATACACCAAACACAACATTCGGGGAGATTTCCTGCTCGTACTTCTTGGTTCGCCGGGAGGTATTCTGCAGTTCACAGTTGTCTGGTAAACCTTTTTCCTAGAGTTCCAGAGCAGTGGCCGGGAGGTATTCTGTAGTTCACGGTTGTTTGGTAAACCTTTTTCCTAGAGTTCCAGAGCAGTCACTTTCGTTCCTTTTTCAAATCTTTAAAAGTAAAAGGATCATCCGAGCGCTTGTCCTTTCGAGCTCATTTCCAATCGAAAGCGATAGAGTCACCTTTCGCCCTTTTCTCGACTCTTAAAACATGAAAATGAAAAGTTTTGTTTCAGTGTTCTAAAATTAATTTCCCACGAAATATTCCTGGTAAAAGTTGGCTTCCTTGGTAATTCTTTAGAGTCGATTCCAATGGCAACATTTCCGGAGTCTCCCAGTCAAGGGTTCCCCTCAAAAGGGAATCCTAGTCCTTTTCCTTCCTTTGGAAATGCTGGTGCTCCTTCTATGGCAACGTTGTCCCTCCCTGGGTTAACCATTGGTTTACCTGTCTAGTTATTTTTGACCTCAGTGATCCCAAGTGTCTCAAATCCTGCCCCGCCGTCTCCTTCATTTGAATCATGACATGATCATTCTAAGGTTGACCCCTCGCCTTCTTCCCCTATTTCTTCACCTTCCTCTTCTACTTCGCCTGGTGAAAGTTTCAAATCTAGTAACCAGGAGGTTAAGAAGAAGAATAAGAAGACAAAAAAGAATAAGTCAGCTAAGCAAGGGGCTGACCATGCAGTTGTTACTTCAAATGCACCTCCTATCGACAAACCCTCTGATCCTCCACGAAAGGTCAAGTTCCCTTGCAGGTTGTGCAAGGGTGACCATCTCCTCCGAGACTGTCCTGGCATTCCCCGAGTCTTAGAAGTATGGTCTCAAAATCTAGATCGACCCTCCCCATTGACCTCTAGAGATAATGTCAGTGCTGCACTCTTGGCTATTGATGGTAAGAAGAAAGGGACGATTAGATTTCCGTGTAGGTTATGTGAAGGAGAGAATCTTCTTCACCTTTGTCCCCTTATGGATAAAGCTTCCAAAATTTTGGAAAACCCTACGGCTCCTCAACCCTAACTTCCTATTGGTTATCATAGGCTTTCTTCTAAGCCTCCCCCGTTGGTAAAGAGATTGACTTGGATTCATCTCTTGCCCGTCCTGCTCTTCCTGAACCTGACTCTCTTGTATCCGTTCCCAACCAACCATTGGTGGGAAAGAGTGTCAACCTGGTTTCACCACAAGTTGCTCACTCTGTCTCGGAAGAGCATGGTGATCATACTGCTCATGTTCTTCTCGTCTCCTCATATTCTCATGAATCAAAGAGTGACCCTCCTATCCCAGCTGTTTAGGAGAGTCCTTCTTCTAATCCTGCCGAGCATGGGGGCAATCATATGATACCCCCACCAAGTAGTTCTGTCATTTATTTCGATTGGAGTCACTTGAATTCTTTTCGCCTCCCATCTTATGTGCCTTTCCAGATCATAGTACAAGCCTATAATATGGTAGTACCTAGAACTCTATTGGATGAAGGTGCGTCTATTAGCATCATGTCTTCCACTACTTGGCAAGCTTTGGGCTCCCCACAACTTGTGCCTGTCACCCAGAATCTAGTGACTTTCAACAGAGGAACCAATCAACCCTTAGGGATCCTTCCAAAGTTTCCTGTTACTTTGGGAGGAAAGACTTTCTATATAGATGTGATGGTAGTCCAAGGTCCATTAGATTTCAATCTCCTCCTTGGATGTGACTATGTTTATGTCATGGGAGCCCTTATTTCTTCACTTTTCCGTGTGGTTTGTTTTCTGCACGAAGGAAGAATTATGACTATTGATCAATTGTCGTTAATTGGTCACCAGGCATCTCCTTTGCAACAATCATCCCCTATCGGCTCTTCTTTTCAAGTAGTACCTTCCCCACCACAGGTCAATTATGTGGCTACCCGTTCCATCTCCACATATGCTGATGATCTCATAGATGGTGTAGTATAATATGTACTGGGGGCATTAGAACCCGATCTGTCTTTGGTATCAAATGCCATGTATTCCTCCCAAAGTGTGGTCCTTCCATCTAGTGAAGACCTCTTGGGAGCCATGTTCTCATATGGTCCATGAATAGATGTATGAGGATATTTCCTTGTCTTGTGTAAACCTCGTTCAAAAATGAAACAAGGGTTATGAGGATAGTTCTTTTACTGTGTCAACCTCATTAAAAAATGAAACAACTCCCTTTTCCAAATCGAGTCTTTGATTAATATCTCGTAAAATCCTAGTTGAGTCTTTCCAAGATCTCGCAAGTAAACCTTCATTCCATTCACCTAGTTGAATGCAATGAAGCTTGGGGGGCATGTACCTCGATTTGAGTCATTATGCTGGGGGCATGTGAACTTGTATCAAGCATAGTTTTTTCATTTCAAGCCTGTGTAAACATGAAACCGAATCCAGGCAGATTTCTCCATGGTTCAAGCTTGTATAAAAATGAACCCATACCCAATTTACATCTTGTGATTGTCGTTTTTATCAACTAATTTCCACTAGACGAGCCTTGGTTGTTTCATTCCATCGTGACCATCTCTTTAGCTGATCATATGCTTTCACTTGGCTGTTTGTCCTTTCCTAAGGGACCGCAGTGATGAGTGGTTTTATTAGCCAGCCTCTTGACCATTATGTGTTTTGAGCAGTTCCACCATTGCCGGAACCAGTTGCTACCATTTATACCACTCATTCCTCCAGGACGAGTCATCTTTAAGCTCTTTTCTGACTCGTAGAAAATGAAAAGATTGTCGAGTATTTATCCCTTTTTGACTCGTAAAAGAAATAAAATGGGGGGTCCACTTTCAAGCTCTTTTCCGACCCTTTTAAAAATGAAAAGATCGCCAAGCTCTTGTCACTTTGAACTCGTTAAAGGCTGCGAAGTGTCATCTACCCAGTATAAGTTTACCCTTTTACGTGCTGGGATAGATTATTTGCGAAAAAGGTATATGTTGATCTCTCATGGTCAATAAGTTCCCTTGGGTATTGTTTTCTACCTTTTCGGATTCGAGGGACAAATTTATGAAAAGGGATCTTTGGAGTTTTCTTTTCCATGTCTTTTTCAAACTCTCTAAATATGAAAAAGACTCCGAGTTTTACCTATGCCGGACTCGTTAAACCCTGGCGACATTGGACTTGTCACCATGATGAGACCGAGCTTATCCTTCCTAGGGCTCATTAAAAATCACTAGGTCGGATTCGTCCGAAGGATGAACTTACATTACAAGCATTTTCTATCCCCTTCAAGCTCATGTTTCAATAATAATTGGGGTACTTTCCAGAAATGGTGGGGGAAAATTGGAAACTTTCTGTTGGTTGCTACGACAGCTTGTCACTCTTGGACATCGACACTCTTTCTGCTTCGTGTTGGGTTGGGATATCCTCATTCTATCATTGGCCTTTCAGGTTTTGGGTTATTCATTTTGCCTCATTCCATCTGATCCTTGCTGCATCATCATGACCTTTGATCCCTTGGTACCAAAATGTTGCCAAATTCCGGAGTCGTGTCGCCGATATGTTCAAGAGTTTAATCCTTCTGCAGTTTGTAGCCTTACACACCTTCCTCAGATTCTCTGTATCATTCACATTCATCTTGTTCCTTTGTCTCACGTTGATGATGTGGGAAACGTTATGGCCCTCCTTCAACCAGTTATTTCCTGTCGACTTCAGCTCATTATCCGGGAAGTTGATCTAGAGACTCATTTCTGGTACCTTAGAGCTTGCATGCCTCAATGGCAAGTTCTTCGCATTCGACGACAAGCTTGCATCATTGGTCTAATATCGAGTGATTTCACGTGTTCGACTTCAGATCATTCTTCACACTTTGTGGATTGTACTAGCAGTACCTTGAGAACCATTGACATTACTGGTGGTCTCTCTCGTGCTTGTTAACGGTTTACATCATTGGCTAGTAATCAAGTGATTTTATAGTATGCTTGACTTCAACACATCTATTCGCATATTATAAATTGTACCATGGTTAGGTTGGAATTCAAGACCCTGGGCTCATATTACATAAGTCCAGGTTGCGTGGATTGATTCATACATGACTCTTTTGATTGGATGGTTGCGACCATACCTGAGTTTTTTTTGTGGTCATTCTGATTGAATGGCTACATCCATACCACAAACCATTTATGTTTATCTTCTGGATGGCTGTGCTCATGCCTTATGAACATGTATTTCCTTTCACTATGTACTCATGTATCAAAGATATCAGTTGTACTTGCGTCTGCAGGTTCTCCACGAAGACCTTTTGTTTCAGTTATGGATTCGTAAAGCATTTAACCCCTCCCACTCTCTCGACCTTCATGCTTTAGGGGGGCATCTATTACATAGTAATTTTTCACCAACTCTGCATTCCCTGATCCCAGATACTGCCAGTCCATGTTGCTGACATCTATTCTATGTCATGTTGCCAATGATGTGTCAAAACTTTCCTTGTAATCTCAGGAAGAATGTCTTAGTTCATTATCCTTGATGCAGACCCCTTTTTGCCTAAGCTTATGAGTCGTCACAGGTTAGAAGCTATCCCTCCCACGAATATGGTCAAGTTAACACTAGCCCTAGCGAAGTCTTCGCTTTGTCCCTATGATGCACCCACAACAAGCCATATTTGTCAAGTTTTTTAACAACTCGTCGAAGCTTGAGATGAAATTGCTTCATGGGTGGTCCTAGGGCTGGTTGTTGGGTTAGTTGAGCTCGCCTCTCTCCTATGGGATAGTTGTTCCACCTTTTGTGCAGCGTCCCTAAGAGATAAGCTCTTCCTCCCATCTCTTATGGAACCTCTCCCTCCTATAAATGTCTCCTCCATGAATGAGATCAGTTAGCTTGGATGTAACTGGATGATATCTAGATGTAATTTGGTAGCTTCATATTTCTAAGAGAGGAGTAGAGGTAGAGAGTGTTATTGGAGTGAGGAAGTAGCCTCACATGTATTTTGGCTTGAGGGATGTTTGAGTAGAGTTGGCTTGAGAACTTTCTAGCATCAACCTTTTGAACTAAAGAGAGAGTCATTTGTTTCCTTGGGAGATGGTTCACAAGTAAATGCTTATGGAAACATGCCGACAGGACCCTTCGATGAGACTTACGACATCAAGGCTCGGTTGTAAGTTTTACTTTGATTTATATTAATACAAATTAATATCTTGTTTCCTATATCGCATGTTGAAATTGTATGTCGATAGCTTGAGGTTCCTTGACTCTTCAAGTAGATTGTTTGGTTGTTTCCTATTACGTTTATGGTGTTTCTCTACATGTTGTTTTCAGGTACAAGTGATTAGAAGAACAAGAGTTGGAGCGACACGACGAGGAATTCATCGAACATCGATCCGAAGGTAGGCCCTCATAACACCATCTTTCCAAGGAAATTTGCTTTGGAATTGTCTTTACAGTGACTACACCCACTCTAGGGCTAGAGGGGTTGCCTCTGTCCATAGAGGGAACTTTGCTATGTCACAAGGTGAAAAACTCTTTTAGAGTGAAGATATTTCATCCCTCTCGACACTTGGTGGATCCGAAGTTAAGATGGATCTAGGCTAGTTGATAATTGCGCTGAGAGATATTCTCTAGCCTAGTATGGTAGAGATGTTGTAATCTAATGTAATATCCTGTAAATATTTTGACTTTGTCAAAAATAAAAATAAAAATACAAACAAGAATAAAAATAACACTAAGTTAAAATAAAAATATCTTTAAACTAAAATAATAAAAATAACTTTAAACTAATATAATAAAAAGAAATATTCAACATTATTACAATTATTTTTATTAATTTTTGTTTCGGTAAAATTGACTTGATCAAGCTGCTAGTGGTTTTTGAGCTTAGGTTTATGAGAACCCATGGTATCGATTGATGGTATTCATGTGGAATATAACCTTTTTAAATGAAGAAATTAAAATAGCCTAGATTTATCTTAACTTTGGATCTACCAAATGATGAGAGGGATCAAATCTATTTTCACTCTAAAAGAGGTTTACATCTCAATATACTTGATCCCTCTCGACACTTGGTAGATATGGAGTTAAGAGGGATCTAGGCTGGTTAAATTAAAATTCTAAGACATGCGACCTAATAATTGATTTAATTTTATAATCTATGGAATATATATGTATAATCGATTTGATTTTAATCATTTGTATTAAAAAAGCTAAGATATGATAACTATGAAGATTTGTTTGTTAAAATATAATGTAAATGAAACAAAAGGAAACAATTAGGTTGATATTGAGTATTATAAATATTTAGAAGTGTAAAATACAAAATACAAAATATTCAAAGTTCAACATGGGAAACAAATTTCTCTGGAATACATTTGGTAGGTAAACAAGTTTGCAATACATTTGATATGTTATAAATATATTACCTTTGTGGTGGAATACACATAGTTTACCTTTCCAAACATACATTTTTATTGGTTTGTATAACTATTTAAACTATAAATATCAATGCTTTAAGAAAAAAATTGAAGTTTGATTTAGAGTTTACACAACTAGTTATATCTACAGTGGCTATTTGCTCAAATCCCTATTTCATATTTGATGACATGACTACATTTTGTCAGACAACAAACATTGGATTTATTAGTCCCTAAAAATGCAAGACTATACTAAATTATTTTCCCTTTGAACACTATTAGTTTAACATTGACCAATTCAATTGATAATGTTTAACTTTGAAAAATAATATTTTTTTCATTATTATTAAAAAAACTATTTTTCGGTGCACGACTTGTAGAATAGTTGATGATGGGGTGTATTGTTGAGGAACCCTGTAATGTGAAGTTCACTGGTTTGAAAATCTGTGGGAAAAAATCCAGCCATGTTAAGGGCTGGTGTGGCCCAGGCCGGGTGCGATTACTGGGTGATTTTGATGGCTTAGATCCCCCTGGGTTGCATTTTTGTAAGCCAAAGGTTAAAAAAGATTGTTGGAAAAAGGTTAAGCAATATTGAATCATTATTTTAAACACACTTCAACTTTTCAATTTCTGATTCCGATTTATGTACACTACTGTCATTTAGGAACCAATGTTTGTACGCGACTGTGATCAATGCAAACCACGTATATCTAGATAACTAATTTATCGTTTATTTCATTAACTGTTCATCTTTAACTAATGCATAATTACTTCATTATTCATTCATTAAGAAACAATAAAGAGAAGATAAATCATCAACACATATGAATACCAAGATTTTAGGTGCAAACCCAATGTGGGAGAAAACCACCACTGCCATCGTCTTTGTCTTCATCTTTTATTTTAAATGAAAGCTTCTTACAATCTTGTAATGATGCAAAATATTACCAGCATGCATGCACCCACCTATAGAAGACTACACTTTCTATCATTCTCCTGCACCCATTGGAAGGGAGCTCCACACCCTGATCTCGTTTACTGTTTGCTATCGGAAGGGAGCTCCTACCCCTTGCACAAATTTACCAACTATCGGTGGAAGGAAGCTCTGACTCCCTCACTGAAGGCTCCAATCCTCAACACGTCTTGTGGACCACATTTCTAATATTTCATACTGGATCCAACTGACTCAAAACATTAAAACCTGTAGGCCACCTTTCATCATATTTTTAGACTGGATCCACTTCCAACATTAAGCCCATTATCTAGTAATAATTTTGAAACCAAACACTGAACCAACTGAATCACTATAACATCAAAAAACCAATAACTGAATCTTATCCAACCATTGCAACAAGATCAAACTATTCCATATCAGATATAAACCATAAGATCATACCAATGCACAACCATTCATCAATATACAAATCCATACACTATTCATCATCACTGAAACACAATGTTGTTCCTATAAACCCTGATCAAACATACATAAAAATGTATACTCTACTTTTCTAAAGAACATATGTGTATGTATGCATTTCCTCTGTACAAAACCTGTGTATAGATCTCATAATACTGAACACTGAATCGTCAATCACTGTACCATACTTAGATCAATTCATCAGTCATATATTACTTGAACCAAGCAAAACTTACTGAACCAAACATAGATCACCACACTGTAGCATCATTACCAATCAATATACCATTCCAAATTTAACCCAGTCAACACTATCAGATGCAGATCATAATAATAAATACACCATCAACAAACAACAACAATCATATAGAACTGATCAAATGTCATCAACAAGCCATACTGCAAAACCCTAGCTTATGTACATGACTTCCACAAAAAATATTAGCATATGTACGCACTTACCATTCACAACACTTGTGTATGTATTTGGACAAACTGTAAACAGTTCACAAAATATATACACGACTATCCAAAAGAATATCCACATATGCACACGACTAACCTGAGACAAACCTACATACATATTTGAAAACTTTTTTTTGTAAACATAATATTCACACTTCACAACCCTTACTGTCAGAATTACATACTTTAGAATACTTCATTCGTATCAAAACATTACAACCGCAAATCTATCATTTTTAGACATTTTCAATAAGTAAATCAAATAAACACATATGTCACCATACTTCAGATATTTCAGATCCAAGTCTTCTCCTTGCTCCTTGGTGCACACCTATTTTAGATCAAATCATTCATAAAAAATCCATCATTTGCACACTTAACATCTTGATCTCCATCTCCTTATATAACTTTAACCTTAGATAATACCTTAGGCCAATCCTTTGGTAATGCTGCTAGTATTCTTTGAAAGGGTCATATAACCTTTGTCACACTCATTAGTATGGGCCAATACCATGTTAAATACCTATGGTATTCAAATTACCATGATGCGGATTATAAACATGACTTTTCTTCATAATACCTGCATATGTATGCGACCCTTTTGAATAGGATCTGCGTATACTTTCCCAAACTTCACCTTTATCATTCATCCATCTTTGAAATAACATTCCTTTTTCCATCACCTCTGTAGCATCTTTTCCATCCTTCATAATCATCCCATTACAATAACGTTGAAATCTTTATCAAGTAGGTTTCCATCAAGGACAACACATTAGTCATAATGCCAACAATCCCCCCTTTTGGATTTGATGACAACCACTTTGGTGTTTCATCACTATTTGTAGACACCTGCAAACACATATGTAAATAACAAGGCTTCTCACCAACCATTCTTCTCCAAACACCAAGCTTCTCTCCCCCTTTGACATCAAGGGAAAAGGTTGACAAATGCTGAATGAAGGCTTCCTCCCCCCTTTGTAGAGAGAATCACTGTAGGGATGATCTACTGAATGTGAGAACTACGTGTTGACCATGCTCCCCCTGTGCATATGTTGAACCTTCTAAAGATAAAATATCAATACTTTATGACTCAACCAAATAAGACCTTTCCTATCACCAATGACTCATGATTACATCAATCACCCAACACAATGGGGTTACATATTTGACCCAACATTACATCAATTGCCCAAAGTAATGGGATTACATACAAATCATGACTTGATCCCAATAGCCCATACATGAATTTTGCAATGATTTACAACATGGGTATTTACATGACCTTTACATCAAGAGACATATATGAAATGTATAACCAGACAATGACCTCAACAATGAGGTAGCAAGATCATGATAGTAATCAACAACCATCATACACCATATAGAAACTCGAAACGTGAACATCTGATCACAACAATATAGACAATAACATGATCATCCTCATCATTAATATGTAAGATATGACAATGTAGCCCCAATATCATCAACCTTTGACCAAATATGCAATGCTTCCAAGCATCACCAAGCAATTGTAATAAAAGCATAAGATAGTGCAATAAATATCTGTCAAAAACTCATCCCCTTGACCTCATATCATTAAGGTCAACATGCTCTTTCCATTTGTAGGAAGAGACACAATCCACGAATACCAAAGACATATTAATCTATTTTCCATGCATCAACAACATATGTGAGAACCAAGAATATCACATAGAACTGAGCATCATAACAACTTTTCACATGTAGCTCAAGCAACATATAGGCATCATCCATAACTTCACCATATGCAACCTATGCATCATTGAAGACATACTCACAAAATCATATAAATGTCAACAAGCATTGAGTGAATCATAAAATCATCATCATCAACCAATGTCAATAACAACCATAGCATGCACATCCTTTTCATCAAGTGTATCACGTAGGATCAACTTCACTAAGTGCAACTTAAGCAATATATAGTCATCATCCAAGACTTCATCATCACTAATGACAAAATAACAACAACATATGTGTCTTCAACAACAACAACTATACATCACCAATGATA